>CM076571.1:546290415-546809672 GCA_034641835.2 Pinus albicaulis
AATACCCATGAGGGCAGGATCTTTGAAGAGACCCGACCTAATGATCTCGTAGGGAATAGGGATCTTATCCACATACGAAACATTTTTCTTGGAAGAAAAAGTGAAGAATGAAAATTGATCAATAGTAACAATCTTTCCTTCATGTGGGAATTTCAGGACATGAAAGGGAGTGGACAGAACACATAGCATAGTGTGAGTCTAACTACTACTGAGAAGAATATTGTAATTGAGCTTGGCGTCAACTACTTCTACCTCGACATTGACTGTCTTCCCTCTCAAAAGTAATCGAAAAACTAGCGAGAACGCCCAAAGGTTTTGATTCTCTTCCATCAAATGCTTCAAGGGCATTTGGTGATGAATTCAAGGCTGGAGAACCAATGGCTTTCCAGAAAGAAGATGACATGATGCACGTTGATGCACCTTCGTCCACAACCGCTTGATGGATATCGAGACCATTAATGACAACCTGTATAATGAGTGCAATGTGATGTAGGAGTCATGGAACGAAATTCTCTAAATCGAAAGCGAGAAGTCTAGTATCAGTAAGATCAACCCTGCTAATCGCAGATAACAAAGCCTTCCATTGAGATGGAAAAATCTGAAGTATTTCTAGAGCAGACATCGCATATGGCGCCTGAGCCAAATCCTCAACAATATTGTAATGTTGAGCGGCACGGGCGTTTGGATTGTAAAAATACTTCCGGTGTACACCTTTGGAAGGTGGTCGTACAACAAGCTCAGTACTAGGCCTTTCAATCTGAAGAGGGCTAGAATAAGACGGAGGAGGAGGACCATCAACGATATCTTTCCCCGCTGCCTAACGCGATTTGGTATAATATTTCGATCGAGTAGCAATAGAAACAGATGTAGAATCGTTCATCATGAACACCTGAGAGCCAAATGGGACAAAGGACTGAGGTTGCTCTACCATATGGGTCTGCTGAGATGGAAAAAGTTATTTAAGAACAACTGTATTTCCCTGAGTTCCTTTGATAAATATACTTGCATCGGCCAGTCGAGGATAGTCCTTGGTGGAGTGCTCTTCATCACAGATCAAACACGGGTACTTCGGCTTACGCTGTGAACCATCATCAGTACGATATTTGGACGAATCTGGTTTCGGGGTATCGGCTTTGGCGTTACCTTTACCCTTCTTCTTCCCCTTGGAAGTTTTGTCTGCCGGATTGGCCTAAACGACATTGACTTCCGAGGCTTTACCAGGATTTGGCATGGGCTAAGAAGCAGCATTATTTGAAGAATTATACTTTTGCTTCCCAAAATTTGAAGGAGAAGACTTTTGAGAAGTTTGAGACACGGAACCAATAATACCATCGACAGATGGGGTCAATGGTGCTTTAGAAGTTACAGGTTGAGGGGCATCAAGCAAGATATCATACAATGTGCTAGACTGAGAGTACGCAAGATCAAGGTACTGGGCATGAGCAATGGCCTGTTCCTCAGTTACACATGCCCCCATAGCAATGTATTTCGAAATCTGATTGACAAAGGAGGCAGTGAGCCAATCAGTTAGAATTTTATCAGGAATATCAAACTTGATCAAATGACAACGACGTCTCCATTCGTGAATATGATCTGAGATATGATTAGCTTAGTCCTGTTTCAAGGATGTGAGGAGGTGTGTCCTAGTTTCATAACGAACCGGTAACTGAAAATATGCAAGGAATTCCATGGCGAGGGAGTTGAAATCTTGAAATATGCAATGAGATAGCTCAATGTACCACATTGCAACGACACCAATAAGAGTCCGTTGAAAAAGACGGAGTCGGATGGAATTGTCAACCCAAGAGTTAGAGGAACACCACAAGTGGTAAGTCATAACATGCGCTTGGGGGTCTTCTCCAGACTTTCCCTCAAATTTAGGACAATCACCAGGAATCTTAGTCGGAACTGGAGGCCAATAAGGGTTATGAATAATTGGATCGTTCGTTAACTTTGACACATCAGGCAGTTCCAACGTAGCGAGAAAATGTAATTGAGGATTAAAAGGCATTGGAGGTCTCTGATAAGGACTTGTGTTAACATTCCACCCAACCTGCAAGAAATTATGCCCCCATGTTTTGTCCTGGAGGATTCTGACCATAGGGGTTATAAGCCTGATAATTCTACTAATACTAGGCTTGAGGACTAGGATACTGATTCTGAGCATACCATTGAGGTCCTTGTTAAGCAACGTAAGGATTATATTGCGGAATGTAAGCATGGCCTTGAGGTTGATTATACACCAAATGAGATGGATTTTGAGGGTAAAACGTGAAACCGTGAGGCGTACTATATACCAGTTGATATTGACCTTGGGGGTAATAAGTGCTTGGGGGTTGAGCAGGTGGACCCTACTGAGCAGGATGCTGAACAGGAGGACCCTGCTGAGTCGGATAAATAGGTTGAACTGGCTGCTGAGTAGGTTGAACAGGCTGTTGAATAGATGGAATTGGCTACTGAACATGTTGAACTGGATGCTGAACTAGTTGAGCAGGCTGCCCCTGTGGAAAAAGTTGGTCTGAATAATGAGAGCCACCAGGTTGCCCTTGTGGAAGAGGTTGGCCTGATGTTGGAGATGGACCAGGTTGACCTGGAGCAGGACCGTAGGGTTGTCCTTGTTGCACAAATTTTTGGCCATACTGAATGTACGACTACTGTTGTTGTACAATAGGTTTTCTCTATGGGGGGTACATTGGCCCACCGGCAATATATGATGTTCCTGGTTGAAGCTGACTTGAAGGACTAAAGGATTGTCCCTGTTGAGCCGAAGGTTGTCCCTGTAAGGGTTGTCCTTGTAAGCCTGAGGGTTTTCCTTGAGGACCAAATAATTGTCCCTGCTGAGCCAAAGGTTGTCCCTGTAAGGGTTTTCCTTGTAAGCCTAAGGGTTGTCCTTGTAGCAAAGGCACTTGATGAGTGACATTTGATAAGGATCAATAGGAAATGAATAAACGGGGTTGCCGACAACATCATAATGATGGGGAGGATTGAGAGGCACTTGGGGTGGCTGAAAACCCCGAGAGTTCTGTTGCTGAACAACCAACAAATACTCTTCAAAATTAAGGCCGTCAGGAATCATAGGGATAGTCGAGGTCATACTAGAAGCAGACGGGGCCGCAAGAGATTGAGCATCTGGAGAAGGAGCATAACATCGGTTAATGTCCAACATGTGCTCATCAAAAGGATAGGTAGAAACCATTGGCATAGTCATAGCTGCACCAGTAGGTGCAGTCTCCGGAGCCCGAGTTTGTGATCCGCTCGGACCCTGATTGAGCGACCACGTAGGATTAAGTAAGATATACCTACAAGTGTGAAAAGAATCTGACGATTGTATTATAATAACCAATGTAGAATAAGCTACACAGATGGTATGTCAGACTAGGACAGATGTAACAATAATTTACGAACCCGGTGTCGAAGGTGACAGTCCTAACGAAGGGAGGACTGAACTCCTAGGGGGAGTTGATGTACTAGATTGTGCTATGGATGCAACACTAGACATAATCTGACTCAAAGTCCGATAACCGGGTGGAAGTGACACCGATTGAGGAGAATATTGAACAAAAACATGCATAATATCTTCAAGGAAAAGTTGATATTCTCCTGTAGAAACAGGCATTCCTTCACTGTCAACAGGACTCGAAGAATCCATATCTGATGAAGTCGTAAGATTGTCAAAAAGACGATGAGGACTAGGAGGTATAACAACAGCTACGAATGGTGATCCTAAAGTAAGAGGAGGGAATTCTTCCTCATCCCCAAAACTAGATGAAGCACCTGGAGGAGGCCAATTGTACTCAACTGAATCTTCAGGAGGAGATCGGGTAGCGAGAGGTAAAATAGTGAGGAGAATAGGCTACAAAAACTCGGCAGACCTAGTGGACTGAGGGGTTTCGTAAGAAACATCAGGAAAGGAACTACCACTAGGAGGCAATGAGGAAGACGACGAAACTAGTGGTTTGCCACTGTGACCGTATTTCAAAGCAAATAAGGAAAAAGAGATAGCCAATAGAAGGCTTCAAGACCAAGGCCTAAGGAAAAACCAAAAACAAGCCAAGTAATAGACTTTTAACGGGCATGTGATCGTGGGTAATTAATTTTACCAGATTGAAATCAAACTTTGCTGTTTCATATTTTAAGAGTCAAGAAACAGACAAAAGAGGACTCTAGTCACTTTCAATTTTAAACGAGCGTGAAAGGACAAGTGCTCGATGATCTCTTCTCTTTTTAACGAGTCACGAAAAGATCGAAATGACTACTCTGGTAATCTAAGAAAGAGGGTCTACCAAGTTTCTGTGAACTGCCATATACACCTTGGCGATCAAATGAAAGAGAAATGACCAAGGACTTTCCATACGTGCCAGTAGTCTCCCCGAATGCTATGTTTGGTGTATCAAGGTTATAGGGCGGCAAAATCAGCGTCCTATGGATAAAGGATTTGAACCTATAGGGGTCTCCCTTTATATACTCGATGGTACAGGGAGAAAAAGTCTGTACTATCGCTGTCTAAAGCCAAAAGGTGAACGCCAACTACTAGGTTTTAAGACGTCGGAACACATATCTAGCCTAGACCACTATAATGTGTGCATTAGGTTCCAATGTTTCCTTAGGTTAATTCAATTGATTTTATAGTTGATCTTGAATTATGTTTCAATTTCAGGCCCTATCGAATGTCGATCTCAAATTTCCTAAATGCATACTACATGCAAATGAACACCATTTTCCTTCAATGAATGCTAATTAATAGAGGGATAGAGATATTTCAAACAATATCAATCAATGAAATAAAACGAAGAAATCCACTAATGCAGCTAATTCAATAAAATGAAAAACGAAAAATTCTTTCCTAGCTAATCAAGCACTAGTTATGCAAAAGAACTTTCCTTTCCCACGCAATTGAAAGAATGCAATTTTTTGATTTTTTCAATGAAATGCAGCACACAATGCCCTAATGACACGAAAAAACAAAACAAACACTAGTTCGAGGATTGCGAATATAAAGAGCTAAACCAACTGATTTGGTGAAAGCAACATAAACACAAAAATGCACTCAAACCAATGAAGCACTCTTCCAATCAAAGAAAAAGATGTGAAACGATCCAAACAAGCATTGTAATCTATGCTTGGAGCAGTAAGAAGAAAAATCAAATGAAACCCGAAACGATCATTCAACCAAAACAACTGCTCAAAGGATCAAAAAGAACTAAACGCAATTGATCAAGAGATGTGACTGCCAAGAATCGAAAAACTCGACTTCCTATCAGAAGGCTCAGTGAGCTATGAAACTCAAGAATCCTAAGGCTATAAACCACACCGATAAGTAAATAGACATACAACTGAGAAGAACAAGTCTGTGACAGTAAAAAAAATCTCAATAAAACAATTGAAAATAAAAAATCTACCCAGAGACAGGCACAACTGACCAAAAACTCAAAATGAGAGTCAATCCAAACCCTACAGGATTCGTCGTGACTGTAAGGCGGTAATCTGCACCAAAAAAGGGGTTGGCACTAGTGCAACAAAAGCAACATGCACCAATCGGTGCTACTGTTCAACCAAAAAGCACGCCAAGTCAGATATCTATGGGAAAGTGGGAAATCCAATGAGCAGAGGTCAATCTTTACACTCTGGAGTTGAACAAGAGGACTCTAAACAAGAAAACAGACTAGAAAAGATAAACAAACAAGCAAACGACTGAAGTCAACTAGACAAGGGCAAACAAACAAACTCACACTGATTCCCAGTATGGTCGTCAATTTGTTACGCAGGTAAATCCTCTCTGCGGACAGAGACGATCCCTTTAGCCCTGGAGTGGGTCTAATAAAAAAAGGACAAACTAGAGTGTAGGCTCCTAATTACTGAATGAAATAGACACGATAGATCAACCTACCTGGAGTCCAATGCTGTCATCGTAGCTGTTGTAGTGGTGGCCTCTCGATTCCTGTCTCGGCAAGTCACGATCCTTTCACAACGATGCTTGGATACCTGCACAAAATCAACAAACAAGAGTAGCATACAAAAAAACAATCTCATTCATAATTACTAACCAATCAAGGAGGGTTAAGCATATAGCATTAATAAAACACATCAACATGATATGGGAACTAGACAATAGTTATACATATGTATTAATAGAAGAAAGATTTACAACCAAGCCTTGATGTCACGTCCTCCTTCAACGGGGTTCAGTTGAAGCACGTCTCGATGAATGTTAGGGAATTCAGATGGGATGAAGGCACAAGCCTAAGCTCTCTCAATAAGGGAATCTTCCATTCTATCTTGAATAGAAATCTCTCCAACATTTCTGCTTCTTCAGTTCAACTCAGCTAGCTTCATCAATGGAGGATGAGCTATATTTATAGAGGGATAGGAGGAGGTTGGGATCCCTACTATGGTGGAAGGGAGGCCTTACCTTATGGGAGGTTTCCCCAAAAGGTGGAAACAAGAGGCCAAAGGAGGAAGGCCATGGTTATTCAGTAGAACCACTCCCCATGACTCATCCACAAAGTTGTTATGATCGAAACTTCACCTCTATTTTTAAAAAACTTTCCATAAACAGATTGGCGTGGGTAGCTAATTGAGACAGAGCGCCAGCTGGCGTGGGGGCCAGTGTTAATCTGCCTCATCGGCGCGAGGGCATAACTGGCTACCAGTGCTAAGGAAAAAATAGGTGTTTTTGGTGGTCTGTTCAGGAAATGGTCAACAGAAGGAATGTTTGACTCATGGTAAGGGATGCAATGATGATATTTGGAAGGCATGACACTTTATTTTGTTCACATAAATGAGCCTCCAATGTGTGGGATGGGGATTGCAGGGATAGTGACAAAATGCTGTGTAACACTCCCCAACACAGTACTTGTTATGTCAAGCGGAACCACATCTAATTCAACTGTGTCAACGAAATGTGTAGTGATTGCAAACCGCAATGTGCATTTCTTTGAAACCTGTAAATTTGCATCCTTACAAATCCAACCTAATTGATATGGTTTTGGATGGGTAATGGTCTCAAGGTTAAGTTTCTTGATCAAGTCTTCAGAGATTAAGTTTTCTTGTGATCCACTATCAAACAATGTGTCAAACTTTGTATGCTTGGATATGACTCTCACATGAAACAGTTCAATTCTTTATTCTTCATTTGGAGCATGTATGCGACAGTTTGATGTACTAGTATTGGGTTTAGTTTCAATTTCTTTTCCCTTCATTTTATTCAATCCCATAGCTGTAATATTAGATTCATCACCTTAATCCTCTCCTAAATCATGTTGAGTTATAGCTACAATTTTCTGTTTCCCTTTGTTGTTGTATTTCTTGGGCCTCATTTCATGATGTAATTTCGAAAAATGAGTTTCATCCTGGCCTACTTTTGAAAAATGTTTACAAACCAAATTTTATTCCTCTTTCTTAAGAGATGCATTCTTTTTGCTTTTACCTTTTGAGGTCTTCTCTTTTTTTTTACCCTTAAAAGGTTTCTTCCTACCCTCTTCAGAAATGTTTTTCTCTCTAGCTTCTAGATGTGTGGCCTGAACACTTACTTCATCTAGACTTGTGGGGTTAAACATGAGAATATTATGTTTTAGGTAGCTATGTAAGCCTCCTATGTACTTGAGCAAAGTATCATGGCTCTGCAAATCTACCCCTATTAAGAGAGCTCTTCTCCTAAATTCTTGGGTGTATTCTTGCACATTCTGTCCCTTCAATTACCTAAATTTTTGCCAGTTGATTATGGATTTCTACATATGAGACAATGGATAAAACTGTTGTTTTATCGCAGTAATGAAATCAGTCCATGATAGAATAATATTACCATGCTTCTTGATCTCCTGCTTTGTCTTGGATTCCCACTAAACAAGTGCTGTACCTTCCATTCTCAATGAAGCTAATTGGATTTTGGTATCATCATCTTGAAGGTTCTGGATTCTCAAATAGACCTACAATTTCCTAATCCAATTATCATGCATTTCTACATTGATTTCACCATTAAACATTGGAAATTGAAACTTAACATCAAGTTTTAAAAAAGGACTTTTACCAGTGTACTTTTACTTGTGTGGCTGATGTATTGAAGATGAACTAGAGGATGATGATGATGAGTGTGAGGATGATGGCTCTCCATTGCCTATTTCCTCCATTTCCCTTCTTTGACTCATCTTCACCATTGTGACCTCCTGAAGATCCCTATCCTTCCTTATGAAGTTTGGATCCTTCTCCTTCCAGTTTCTCATTCTTTTCTTGATAAAGGATTCTAACCATCTCAGTCATGTCAAGGAATGATTTCATAAACACTCTTTCTTCCTATTTGGGATAAATTTCTTCATGGATTTATCCTTCTTTATGAGACATGCTTAAAGTAGCTTCTGCTTCCTTAGGAGGTGAACTAGGTGGTGGAGATTGTGGAAATATTTCTCTCCTTTGCTTTGGCTCTTCTTGAGACCCTTCTGCTCCCACCAATTTGCCTTCTCCTCTCTTGAGCTTGAGCCTTGTAAGCATCTAAAAACTTGCAAATAGTTAAACAATTATTTGCACAAAATAACACTAGAGAATAAACTCTAGCTCTGATACCAATCTGATTTGAAAGGACTGTATTAGTTTTGCAGTGCTAAGTGTCTTTTCAGCTATAAAACATGTGCATACTTGTCTCATTATTTTGCTTAAGTATTGAGGATTTTAACCATGAATTGTAGATGATTTTAGTGAATTATAAGCATGAAATAAGCACAAATAACACTGAACAATAGTGTGTAATAGAGAAATAAAACACCACATAACATTTACACAGTAGGTATGATGAAGTAGTTCACCCCTCCTAGGCTACATCTGCTGGTCCAACTCCCAATGGCATGTCCATCTATCATTATGCTCAAAATTTTTCAAATACATGTAGTTATAGGCCTCTAATGGATTTTTTCTCTACACCAATGGCTCCAGAATGCTCCAATTAGTCTAGAATGACTCTTCATTCACTCATAATGGGCGAAAATTGAGTCTCCAACTCATTTTCCCAGTTACACCTAGAAAATCTCCACTAATTTTGGATAACTCCACTTAACTGGAGTTAGTTTAGTGC
Source organism: Pinus albicaulis (assembly GCA_034641835.2). Taxonomy (NCBI): domain Eukaryota; kingdom Viridiplantae; phylum Streptophyta; class Pinopsida; order Pinales; family Pinaceae; genus Pinus; species Pinus albicaulis. The sequence continues at coordinate 546,299,477 of CM076571.1, forward strand.
ATTCCACACAAATTTAGGGTGCCTCAAAGAATCTCACCAAAAAATACCACAGCAATAAAATTTTAGTGGTTTGGCACATGAACCACACCACATGGTTACATAACTGTTGGTGGAACTATATGCGGTAACCACGGTGGTTAGGCGGAACTCTGGGTTATGTTATTGACCGCGCGGAGAAATTAATTGTGACCGTAGTATGTGATAAGGTTGAATGGTTGGTAGGATTGATAGAGGTTTCATTCATTGTAACTTTGGTGGTTACTTTAACACTACAATGTGACCATGTTTCGTGGGACCACTGGCGGGTTGGGACCACCGGCAGTCCCCAACCCCCACTCCAATTTGCACTAAAGTTTAAATAGAACCTGAATGTTTACGAGGTTAATAACTTCTTGTAGCCTGGTTGGTGGAGACTTATGTGTGCATGTCAGAGGTTGTGGGGTCAAGCCCTGCAGAAACTCTCCCAAAATTTTAATGCATAGTTCAAGGGCCACGTGGCAGCCTCAGGGCTAGCCACGTGGCACCTTCCAATTGGCCCTCAAAAAACAACGTACAAACAACTGTCTAATAAGATCGCGCCACTTGTTAGCCTTGAATTGGTTATGAGGAAGGAATATTTCTTAGAATATTCCTTTTGCTGACTGTGCATCCTCCATGCTGACTGGGCATCCTAGTCAAACCTGTCGCAAAATTTCACTGTTTAGGATTTCGATCAAAACGTGATATCTCCCTCATACGACATCAGTTTTTCGAACCGTTTGTGGCACCGTAATCAGGAAGATGAGATATACGCAACTATCCTAGTTTCAACCAAATAATATAACTTTCAATATTGAGCAAAATTTATGAACTCCTGATCAATGATGTGGGGGTTTTAGGTAAGATTTTTCTTTGGGTATTCCTAGTCCTACGAGGCATGAAAATCAGATATTTTTGTATTTTTTTTTAATATTTCTGAAATGACATGAAAAGAAAGGAAAGCAGAAAAGAATGCTAAAAACAAAATCAAAACATCTACTAGATACCTCCTCGACAACGACGCCAAAAAGTGGTGAGCCCTGGTATTGCACCAAGGGTCATGCACTCCCAGGGGCTGCCCTACTTTACTTTATCAACCCGGGATTCGTACAAACTTTGAGGTGACAGTTCTATATACACAACAGATGAATTCTGTTCATGTCATCCTCTTCTGCTTTACGATAGGGTGCTACTTTTAGGGGTTCTCAGTGAAGTCTGTCACACTTCAGTGAAACTAAACTAAATTGCAGAAAGGAAATGAAAGAAATGGAACTAATTTAATGTGCAGGAAGGAATTGACTATAAGAAACTAAATTAAATTGCTGAAATAAATCTCAATAAGGAAACTAATTTAATTTGAAGAAAAAAAATAGCAGAAAGGAAACCAATCCTAAACAACACTTAACTAGGCCAAATGGATAAATGCACTCTACTTATCCTATGATCTATCTACCATGCTTCTAACCATGCAAATAGGCTATCCATGACTTAATTCTAATTAAAAAGAGTTAATTTGCAGCTTGGAGGGAAGAAAAGGGCTAAAAGAGGCTAATGGGGGGTTTAACACATGAGACGAGGTTTGGAAGCGGAAAGAGGGGGTTAAACCCTTATAAAAATTTATTATAGCATGAGAAACAACTTTGGAGCGAAAATAATTGAAAATTGTGATGACAGAGTGCGATGGAGGACAAAAGTTGCAATGTTCGATTTCGCAATCGCAATATCGCAAGTTTAAAGGGATAGCGTTAAAGGTTCATGGAACGAACTGAAATGTGCGAGGTGCGATTTGCGATGCGTGATGTGGCAGAGTGCATTGGAGGAAAAAAATTGCGATATGTGATGTCGCAATTGCAATATCGCAAGTTAAAAGGGATAGCGGTAAGGATTAACAAGAACGAACTAAAACATGTGAAGTGCGATTTGCAATGCGGTAAAATTTGCGAGTTGCGATCTGCGATGTGGTAAGTTCAGCGAAGTGCGAAGTGTGACAGGTGACGTGGAGGAGTTATCGCATTGGTGGAATGAGCGGTAAGTGTTATGCAAATATCTAAATGATGCGAAGTGTGATTTGCGATGTGGTAAAAGTTGCGGTCTGCGATCTGCGACGTGGTAAGTTCAACGAAGTGTGACAAGTGACATGGTGGAGTTATCGCATCGACAGAAGAAGCGGTAAATGTTATGCGAAAAGGTAAACAGTGTGATTTGCAATTTTGAAATATTGCAATCGCAAGAAGGAGCTGTAAGTGTTTAAAGGTAAACTCTAAAATGTGCGAAGTGTGATTTCCGATGGGCGACGTGGCAGTGGCACTGACGGCGGGGCGCAACTTCGCAATATCGCAACCGCAAGAACAAGCGGTAAGTGATTAAAGGTAAAAGATAAAAGTTGCCTTTGCGAAGTGCGATCTACACTGGTGGGAGACTCGAGGAGTAAAGGCAGAGGTCAGGTTTTCAATGGTTTTGAATGGTTTTTCACGTGTTTTGCATAAAAATGGTAAGGTAGCCGTGAACGGATAAAAACAAAGGAATAAGCCTTGAAGGGCTTAAGTGCGTTAGGAAAAAGGCTAAGTACAACATTAAGGTGAGAAGGAAAGGAGGGGGATGGAGATGTAAGAGTAGTGCTCAGAAGTGAAACACACCTGCGGATTAATGCACGGGAAATAGACAGAAATGCTTGATAAAACAGGGAAAGAGAGACTCAGACTTGGTAATGCAATTTTTTCCTGAAACCCAAATAGAAAGCAATTTTGGCCTATGGGAAGGTCTACCCTACTCGAACTCTACTGATGGAGATGAGAGGGGGAGGTTTGACCACAGTTTTTGGAAATTTTCCTATATTTTACTATGCATAAGCAATTAAAAAAAACTACAGCAACATAAAAACTAAATAGCAATGAAACTTATTAGAGGCAAATCTAACTTAAATGGAAGAAGAAAAACTAGCTAAATGACAGAAAGGAAAAGATAGTAACAACAGAGAAGCTCAGGCACATGGATTGGGCCTGTTGTCGCACAGATTGTCTAGGCACTGCGACAACGACTCAGATCAGGGGCTGTCACCTTGATCCCCAATCTCTCTATTTAATCTGTCTCCTTGCAAGCTAAGGGAGGTATAACCTATTATAAATGAAGAAGAAAAATCTAGGAGACAACTAAAACACCAAATACTTGATAAAATTAACGAGATTTCACAGATTGATTATGTTAAAACCAATGCCTTATGGAGTCAAACAAGATCCCGTTATGCAATCAAAGATAAGTATTGGATGTATAACTGCTGCTAAATGACCACAATGATATTCAATAGAAAGTGCCACAATCATTCATTAAGATACTTAAGCCTATCAACAGAGCTTATTGTGAAAAGATCATTTAAACAAATGCCAGATGCTTAAAATATTTCCAAAATTATGATATTTCGATTATAACCCAGTTCGAAAATTGAAATACTCCACAGTGAAACTTCAGATAGAAAAGTTTAAGCCTGTTTGATTGTAGAGATTTTTTTTTTTTAATTTTTTTTTTTTTTATGTTTTTGTATTTTCTAGATTTTTTTTAGAATTTTTTGGAATTTTTTAATCTTTTTTATTATTAAAAAAAAAAACAAACAAAAAAAATCTAAATCTAAATAAAAGTTCTAATCTAAATTTTAAACTAAACTAAACTAAATCTAAATTAAATAAAAAATAAAACAAATTAAAACTAACAATTAAAAGCTAGACATTAACTAACGCTATCAAAATGAAAACCAAAATCTACGACCAACAGAAACTAAACTAACAACAAAATTAAAATTTAAAACTATCAATTAAAACATCTAAATTTAAAACCTACGCTATTATAAACTAAACGAAATGAATGAAAGAAGCTAAACTTAACACTATATTACAAATCTAAAAAAAATAAACAACAAAGATTAAAACTAAACACTATCCAAATCGAAAAGACAAGCTAACGCATAAACGTGAGTTTTAATTTTTTAAATGTACGTTTTGTTTGTTTGTCGTTTGCAGCTTGGAGCTGGACGGTGGAGCAGATGCACGATGGGTTCGACACTGACGGTGAGGAGAGATCCAGGAGTGACGACAATGGAGATGAGGGCTCGAGACTACGACGGCAGGCAGACTTGGAGGGACGAGGATGAGGGCAAGATTGGATGAAGGGAGAGACGAAAGATCGAATGAAAGAGGTGGACAGACAGCAAGTCGAAGGTGTGAAGTGGCTCAGGAAAAGAGAAGTCGAAAAGCAAAGGGATGGGTCGGATGGAAATAAGCCACACAACGGAATTTTGTTTTGCAGAAAAAAACGTATGCAGAGAAGGCTGTTGGACGAAAAATTAAAGAAGAACGATAGCTGGGGTGAGGGCAGATTGATGCAGGTCGATGGAACGGATGGCAAGGCAAGTTGAACAACAAATTGGTGGCAGCGTTGAAGGAAGAAATTGAGCGCATATGGATTTGGCAGAGGAAAACAAGGTAACGAATAAAACCAGAAATCCAAAATTTTTCCTTGAAACTTTACTCTGATACACTTATTTAATCAAATGATGCTCAAATCCTCATGCTCCTTAAAATCAAATAATGCCAAATCTTGCCCACAGTAGCAGTTTGAGGCTAGATCTGGCTTTTGGAGGCTGGATCTGCCTTAGATCTTAAAAATTTTTCTGACTTAAACCCACAGCCTGCAAGAAACCAACCAGATCTGAAGATATACACACCAAAAATGATTAAACCCTCACAGTCTTTAAAATTACAAATTTACAAACTAATCTACAAATCTGAGGCCCTCATGGCTAGATTTGAATCCTTGTTAGCACAGTTTTTTAGAGATTTAAAATTTTAGGGAGAGGCACAAGCCTTAGAAAATCTTGCAAAATCACAAATTTCGTAAGATAGACTTGGAATTTAACAAATAATGAGATTTTCAGATTTATGTTTATTGAGAGCCGGCTGGTCCAACCGAAGACTTCTCCAGACGCTCAATCTTAAAATTTTTTCCCTGTACACTTAGATCTGAACCTTAGATCGATAGAGATTTAAGAAAACAACATGAGATCCTTTAGAAAAATCAAAATCTCATTTTATGAATCCAGAAAACTGCACAAGATACCTGTATGCATATTAATCTATGAAGGCCATCAACCATAAAATGCAAAAACAAAGTAGCAGAGTTTAGAGACAATTTACCACATAGATCCGAGAAGGAACATCAAAATTTGTAACCCCAAATTCTTTATGCTTTATTCCTCAAAAATTTACAAGAGCTTCTAAGAACAAGTGCACGATCCTGAGATCAGATCACTCAATACTGATAAAGACCTCTAAATTTATAGGACAAAATCTCCAACGGCTAGTTTGGATGATCCTTGTCAAAATAATCTCAACCGTCCAAAAGATTTAATCATCTTTTAATCAGGAGCGTTGAAATTATATATTTGGGGAAAAAACGAATTTATCATTTAATTCAATTTTAATTAACTCAAAAATATTATTTTTGAGTTAATTACCCCAAAATTTTGACTTTGACTTAACCACCAAGGCCCAAAGGTCCAAAATTTCTTAAAATTCTCAATATTCCCTTGGCCTGGGGCTTTCAAAATCATTTTTCAAGGACCCACAAATTTTGCCTTTAAAGATTTAATCCTAACTTAGGACCCTAAATTAATTAAATTTCTGGTTTAAGATTTTTTTAAATTAATTGACCAGAAAATTTAATTAATTGACTGAGAGGGGATTTTAATTATTTTTCCAACCCTCTTTACATGAGATAATACATTTACATACATGAAGGGGGAATACCCATTCGTATAGACCCTCAAATAAATACACAATTCTGCAACTCAAAATATGATCTAGTAGACCAAGTAGCCCAAACTACTTTTACAAGGACTTGATAGAAAACACTAGGACTCACTTAGCACGCTGATGAAAAAATCCACCCTAGCTTTGGGGTGAGGCTGGAGGGAAAAACTCTGCCGATCACTTACGTGAATCAGTGAGACAAAAAACCTCCTAGGATGGAAATCATCAACAACATACTAGGCTTACCTAGGTTGTTACATACATTGACGGTCTTACTTAAATCATTTACATCATAACATGCAGAATGGGTTTACAATATTTATAACAAAATGTCGGCTGACGATGAAATCTGGACGACGTGAAAGTCGAGCATGATAAGTCCCATTTGAAAAAATGGGGGTGTACTGTTGTGGGGTCATTGACAAAGTGTGGTCAACAGGGCCCTAACCCACGAGCCTAGTCCTCTGAAACTTAAATCAGTCGAATGAAATCAGTTTGCCCATTTCATAAAATAATAAATTCATACATCTTTGAAAGTGTGATCATTGAATAAAACAAAAATCTTAATAGCTCACAAAAATCGTTATGAATGGAATCGAGACTAGAATAGAGTAACTCTTCCTAGCTCTAGCTTTGCTTTATTTATTCTATAGGGCAGCTACCAAAAACTCCCTAGAAAATGGTGATTGATTCCATTTGACTCTCAGTGAACAAGGATTGGGTGCATTCCTCTTTGAGTTTCTTGGCTGCCTCTAGAATTCGAATTGCTGGAGAGAATCCTTAGGGATCCTTTGGCAGATTTTGGAATTCGAATTGTTGGAGAGAATATTTGGGATCCTTTGACTGCCTTTGAGGGTGGAAAATCCTCCTATAATTCCTCTTTTATTCCTCCTTCGAGTCTTTATTGTTGAGATTCAACAAGATGACAAGCTTAGTGAAAATTAAGCACCTTCACTAAGTGGGGCCTGCAAGCTATTTTGAGGTGTATGTTTATTTTTAGACATGGTGAGCATATTCTATAAGTTGCATGATGCTATTTGTAGATGGTTGGTCAAATGTGAAGAATAGATGAGATTCTATTTTTAGAATATTGGGCGGAGCCTATTTATAGATCATCAATCTAAAAATAGATGCATGTCAATTATTATTAGCCCTTAATAATAATCTGAAAATAAATATCAACTTATTCTCTCGGGAGCACTTTATTCTCAAGAATAGATTTGGAAAATAAGGTCAAGGAATTACACAATTCCTAGGGTGGTTGGTGACTCATGTATGGAGGACTCAAGAACCGAAGTGGAAAAGTTGTGACAAGAGTTGGAAGAGTAGTTATGGAGTTGTTATTCACTTTTTAACTGGCTATGAGTTAGATCAGCTTGTGATAGTTGTATCTAGTTCTTAATCGAAGACACACTAGTGAGAGTTTAGTGAATTAATTATTTAATAATTCACAACTAGAGACTCACTTGCAACCGTAACAAATACAATGCTTAACTACTTACATGTCAATGCCAGTGGAGACCCAGTGGAGAGATAGGTGAAAGGGTGAGATGGAATATCTGTTGTGACTATAGTGATGCATTCAATACATCTAACACACATTGGATATGCCAATGAGGATTGCGCAGTTAAGGCAAGGCCAATTCAAATTCATTCAGTGGTCTTCTTCAGCAGGTTTTGTGCAGTGGAGGCAGGCTGTCAAGAGGCAAGAAATTGGTGCATAGATATGAAAATTTATGCATGACAATGTGTTATTATTGTTGATTGTATTGAGAGCTTGATGTACTAAGCTTTGTATGGGAGTATTACATGATCCATTGATATACATAATATATGATAGTTGGGGTTTTTAGCTTTAAGCTTTCCTGTTAAACAACTGTGTTTATGTGCGATTGATTTTGCTTCATATGTGTTTTGAAATTGGCGATTTAATTTCCGCAAAGAATTAAGTGGAAGGATTCTGTATTTAACATAAGATTAATTTGTTAGATCAGGAGAATCCGGTAATACTATCAGTATTAATAAATTTCTACATTTATGATAAAATCCTTATAAAAATGACTAATAATTCATGATTTTCTGCACTCGACCTTATATTAGGCACTCAGAGTATGTTAGCCTTAATCACCACCTATACTAGCATCATAAAGCCAAATAATAATAAAAATGCAAGAAAAAGAGATCTAAGAAGGCAAGAAGGTGACTATTAACCCATACAAATATGTCTAATGACGGAGCTCATCATCACCCCCCTACTGAATGGTTGCTCATCCTCTGAGCAACTAATCCTCCTCTTGCATTTCCTTTAAGGCTCTGACAACCCCCCTGATTTCCTGAGGAAGAAGTGTGGGAGTTTTCCCAAGGGGCTAAAAACCATTATCCTTTTCTGCATTCTCCCATTCTCTATCTTCTGCATCTGTGTCCTCTTCATCAGTCAGCCCCAACAACAAAGGTGGGCTGAGCTTTAGTCCCAACCATTGAATATTTTTGGCCAGCATGGCCCTCTTGTATAATGGTGCCCTTTCGAATGCACCCCTCAGTATTTCTAGAGTATGGTACTCCCTGTTCTCGAGGCCGTGAGGGAGGTGGTTCCATCTCCTCTGGCTGGCCATAATGCACTCATCTTCTATCCGCCTAGAGACATCATCAAAGTGGCCTATCACCTGGTGTTGAGTCTGAAGGTAGCTTTCAACCAGTACAGGGTCCCTTTCAATCTCTCAATGGTTAAGGATGACTCCTCTTGGGTTGAACAATTATGGTCTGATATATAAGGGTTATCTATTTCTTCTTCCCATGACCTTCCATATCTCTTTTGCTCTAGTGTCTTCATTCACCATCCAAGATGCTACAGCCATTAACTGAATATTCCCCATTGTAGGATTGGGGTCCCAAATATCCAGATTTTTCAGCACAAAGTTATGCACATAAAACTCTACCATATTTTCCTGATCAACCATGTTAGATTGCTTGTAGAAATTCATGAATTGCCTACAATCTTGGAAAGGTAGTGATCCATGGGAGGCTAGAGTTTTGATTTGAAATAGAAGCCATTTTTATTTGAGGTACACAACATATGAGTCAGAGGGGAATCTGTGCTGAAGGGCTTCTATGCATAATTCTGCCATGGTGGCTACTTTCTCCTCTTTTTGCTGCAATTTCTCCTTCGGTGCTACATTCTCTACCTATGCTTTCTGCAACTGCTTCTTCAGAATTATCTCTTCAATTCTTTCCACCCCCCTTAGTGATTCTTTAATGATAATAGGGTTATAGGGAGAAGTTTCTGGTTCTCTCTGATTCTTGTCAGCTCTGGAATATCTAGAGGTATGCCTTTTTCTCTTTGCGCTCAAAGGAGATATGGTGGAAACTATATTTTTGTATTGAGGGGATGTGGTGCTGTGTTGTGAGTATGTTTCTTGCCCACTTTCTGCTATCTCTATGACTTCTATGGCCATCTCTTCTATTTTTGTTTGGCCCTTTGTCTCTTCCTCTTCTTCTTGAAGCATTGTGTGCTTCCGTCGGTCTCTCTCCCTTTAAAAATTTTCAATCTACTGGTTTCGATGAGACGACATCTCCTTTTATTAGATAACGCAACTAATTTTGGAGTGCTTCTGTAACTCAACTTAGCTCCAGTTCTGTTGTAGACAGTCGTTTCCTTCTCTTGTTAGTTCAGATTGTGTTAGTGTGTTTGGTGCACGCATGTACGAAATCACACCAACTTAAGGGGTGTGGTTTTCCCTCTTAAGTTATTGGTCATAGGCAGAAAATATACGGAGTCAAGAAAGTTAGTGGAACATGCTAGAACATAAACATACTAGATGGAGAAATAACATGCATATTCAAACATAAAAATTAAACTAAAACTAAAACAAATAACACAAAAGCCCTAAATAGAGTCAAACAACTAATGACTTTTATGCTAGAAAAAGGGAACTAGCTAAGCATGCGTGGAATTGGGCCACTTACTTTGGCTAATTATCTAGGTGTTTTGGTACCTAAATTTGCAAAACATATATATATATATATTTTTTTCGGAATGCAAGTAAATATCCCCCCCCTACTTAAACTATGTGTGAACTTTTAAAAAATTAACTTGAAATAAAACTAACACCAAGCCTACAAAAAGTAGCTAAGAGTGAGATTTAGCAAGTCATATACTCCTCAACCAAGGTATCAACCCCTAATCTTCTATTGATTCCAAAACAAAGGGAAGCTTACACAGATTTTTCCAAGCAATACCGGGACGCAGTTCATAGAGCAGCCATTTCCTATCTCTTCTGAGAGTGTTTTCTCACTTGCCTTGCGCAAGATCGCCTCTTGTACTTCATTACATTTCTCAGATTAATAAAATGGCTCAGCATTTTCTCTATATGTTTTCTGGTTGAGTTGTCGTAGTTGTCATTGTTGCCGTAGTTGTTGTATTCTATTTCTATTTCTATTATTTTTTTTGAGCTCTATAGTTCTAGACCACTTGGTGTGTTTATATTTCACTCCTATAAAGAGTCTAGAAAGGGCCAGGTAGCCACCGGATCTCGTCCTCTTTTAGAGGCGACATATAATGGAACAGTTGCCGTTTTTATACTCCGACCTTGGGCCATTAAATCCCCATCATCAGTTTTTAGTCATCCCTTGCCATCATGCCTATGTTAAAACCATCACATCCAGGATCTTGATCCCCTGAATTAGTGACCCCCTCGTTCGATTGAGGCTTCCTTTTTGTCGAATTCAACACCTATTTTCAAAAAAGGAAATGGTACCTTGGATCACCCCTCACCATAAAAGGGGCATCCTCGGGTGGAACTGTGAGATACATCATTTCCCACATATTTCATCGATACTTCTAACATTCGACTACAACACAACCTTTCATGTCAAGATGGTATCGTACCTTACAAACATTGCACTTTGATCAAATTCATCAAAGACCCGTAGCTTCATAAGCATCTCTTTCAGCAATGATTACACGAGAAAGTCCCAGCTAGCACTTATGCATACAATGTGCATTTATATGACATACCAAGTTTACACATATGGGTACCACATTCCACCTATTGTCAAAGAAAAAACACCCCTGAGGGCGTTAGCAGTCGTCGTCATCAACCAACAGATCACTACCATATTACTAACGCAGACAGAACATGTATCTATCAAATATTTTGTTTAACTAGCCACAGCATTACGAGCACGGGACATGCCTGCCTCATAGAAAATTTGTATATATTGTATTATATTTGCTTACAAGGGTCCCATAGGACATGGTCGTTCTTCGAACCGGTGCAGCGTGTCTCAATTCTGAGCTACACGTAGGTCTTCCTCTCTCTTCACACAGTATACAGAAAAGAAACTATAATGTATTTCGGCTATACAGTTCTTCTTAGACCTCACACATTAGGGTGAAACTGTTATCACTGGAAAAGCATACAAGCAAAGGCGACATTATTTAATGTTAGGCAGAAGGATTTACAGGGTTGAAAGAAATTATAGAATCCGGAAGTATTTTGAGGAAAAAATCAAATTTGAACTAGTCATAAATGATTTTGCACGCAAAATCCTTCGATAAGTGCGCCTTTTGACCCAAAAAGCACGCAATCCTGGGAGTGGCGGAAGTCACTTTCCGGGACCACAAAAATTGCACTCTGGGACATTGATTCCACAGTTGAAGCCGCCTAAGGACAGCCACACAAGCCTCCTTAGGACATCAAGGGAGCACACAATGGAATAAATGTGGCACATAATGGAATCATCCCCCTCTCTTGGGTCACCATCCACAATGTACCAAGAGAGGGGAAGGAGGATTTTAATTCTCCTATAAAAGGCCACTAAGAGATGAGTAACTTGAGAGCACATTTTTATGCTGGCTAGAATTGCCCCAAGCAATACCAGCAGTGTGTGATCCAGAGCAGAGATAGAGGGGACTCATTTGTTGGCCATCCAACAACTTCAGTCCACCATAGTAGAGAGAGGGAGACTTTGCACCAAGGCAGCTCATAAGTAAAGACATCCTTGCATCGGGACTTAGGACCCCAAGTTCTTAGGGCCCCTTGGCAAGTGGGTTAAATTTTCATCCTCATTTCCTACCAGCACTCAATAAGAGGGGACGTAAGCGTCGTCGTTTGTATTATTGAAGTTGTTTGACTCTATTTAGAGCTTTTGTGTTATTTGTTATAGTTTTAGTATAATTTTTATGTTTGAATATGCATGTTATTTCTCTATCTAGTATGTTTATGTTCTAACATGTTCCACTAACTTGCTTGACTCCATATATTTTTTGCCTATGACCAATAACTTAAGAGGGAAAACCACACCCCTTAAGTTGGTGTGATTTCGTACATGCGTGCACCAAACACACTAACACAGGATTGGCGACTCCACTAACGTTTATTTCCAAGTTTATGTGGTTATGCCTTTTTTGCAGAGACCTTTGTCTCTGTTGTGGAGTTGGGCTGAAATTTCCCTTTTTCTCTCCTTCAGTCCCTAGTTCATCCCAAGTGACAGACTGAAGAAGAACAGCTCCAAAAAATCATTTTTGTAGGAATTTTCGTGCATTTCCCACAGACATGCGCGCCCAAGGTGCACGTTCAAAGCTGACCTACGCACAAACATCGTGCCTATTTCATCCTTTTGCACACAAAAGACAGAATGAGAAATTTCTCTCCCATATTTCTATTCTTCCTCGTTTGTAAAGTGGATAGGGCTAATACCTTAGGGGTGAGGCATTGTGGTATCCACTCCCTTCTGAGAGGGTGGATCTTGAGAGGTTCTAGGTGCGTTATTGTGGCGGGGCGCCCCTTACATAGGGGTGCATAACCATTGCCTCGGTGACATATTTGGCCTTGTGGTGCACTCTCGTGACTATTGTGCAATTTGCTCCACTTCAGGCATCGGGCCCGTAGGTTGGAGTCTTGCGTCGGTTGAGGGCCGGGCAATTTTTCGATTTTGCTCGTTTCTGCTATAACATGATGGTGACACAACTTAAAAAGGTCCGAAATTGATCAAAGCTGTTTGCGTACGCAAGTATTCTATGCAGCATGATGTACGAGAGGGTGGTGTTGTTGAGACTGGTGGTGGCGGTGCCTCCTGGGGGGCCACGGGAGCCTCGCATGAGGAGGTGGGCTCCTGTGATGCCGCATGGAGGTGGGGGTATGGTGGGGCGTTACTTGAATGCCATGACAGAGGCCTGGTTTGAGGTCAACCCCAAGATGTTTCTGCCATTCTCATATGTAGGGATGGACCTTCGGGGGGATCCAGAGATGGATCTCCCTCCTGGCTATGCTTGGGGGCTAGCAGGTATGTTTTATGTTTTCTGCATTTATTTGAGTATGTATGATTTTATGTGTTTTGATGGTGACACTGACCTATTTTTGATTAATCTTGCAAATGCTGGCGAGGTAGGTCCCCCTGTGGCTTGATTGGTTGGCCACGGTCCTTTGAGGATACCTCAGGGAGGTTGTGGGGGGATGGTAGGAGATCCTGTACAACCTTAGGGTGGTGGACCTGGTGGTGGTGTTGGCCCTTCGGGAGAGGGAAGTAGATCGATTGCTGCTGAGGCTACGACCGAGCGAGCTCCTGCCGATGTGGAGGCGGCGCGTACTGATGTGGCGGAGGCTCGCATTGCTGAGGTGACTACTCGGGTGTCAGTTCTGGAGGATGCTTGGGGTCGAGTGGACCGCTTGACCCAGGGGAGGCCTTCTCGAGGCTTTCTAGATGACCTCGAGGAGGTCTAACTGAAGACACTGATGACTCGGGAGAGGGACTATCAGCCTGTTTTACGTCGGGTGGAAGTATCAGTTTTGACAGCAGCTCCAGTAGTGGTAACGGGAGAAGCAATGGGTCCAGGTGCCCCACTCGGGGGAGCATTTCCCTAGAGTTTATTTGTACACGGGGAAAGCACCCATTATGAGGATGATTCCCCTATTTTTGATGACTTTTTGTGTATATTTGGGCTGACTGATGGGTTAGAGACACTGTTTTTTGTACTCAGAGACATACATTATGATATATATATGAGAGATATTTTTTGCAGCTCTACAAGTTGCGCCCCTTGTTTCTGCTTATGGATGATGTTATGTTGATGGATGTATATGTTTTTTGTTTTTTATGTATGATGGTTTATTTGAGATGCATTCCAGTTTAGAATATTTTTAGCTATGCGATCAGCTATTTGGTTTTGACTCCTTGGTACATGTGTAAATGTAATGTAGTCAAATTTTTTGCTTAATCTTTTTGCACACAAATATTTTATAAATAGATGTGAATCTCTGATCTCAAATGTTTGGTTTAACTGTGACACTACTAACTAGGAATTGAGGTAGATATGCATATCACGTATGCCTTGATAGAGGGCGTCACACATAAGTCCGATGACGACGTCATATTCTGCCTGATTGTTTGTTGCTGAACTGATGCACACACCATTTCTGTAGAGTGGTGATCGGTCAGGGTGATAGATAACCCAAGCTACTGCTGCTAAACATTGAGACCATCTTGATGATCCATCAGCAAATTCGAAGTAAGGTTCGGGTTGGTAATCCATTGCGTCACTCGAGTGCGTTTTGTAATAAGTCTTTTGGTCAAAAATTCAAAGTGATTGGGTTTGTGTACATTGAATCTAGGGTAGGGCCTTCTTGGATATTATGGGTAGAAATTCTTGAGTTAAAAGTCATTGACGGGGTTGTTGAGGCATGTCCCATCTGGTTCCATCAAGATTTATGCCCCCTGGGGGAGGCAATATTTTACAATGTAGGGTCCTTTCCACAAGGTTTCGAACTTTCCTGGCCCTAGGGCTTATTTTGCGACATCATAGCAGAGGAATAGTTCTCCCTCAGTGAATGAGCGAGGGTTGATGTGGAGATCGAACGATGCTTTTACAATTTTCTTATGGGCCTCGTTGTGTTATAGTGACTATCGTCAGCTTTCGTCGACGAGCTCTAGTTGTACTAGGTGCTGTTCTAGAGGCTGGGTATCATCGAGGAGTTTGATGGTGGCATGCAAATTCGGGATCTCGCGTTCTATGGGAATCATGGCTTCGACCTCGTATACCAAGTGGAAGGGAGTGAAACCAGTGGACGTCTTGACAACTGTGCAGTATGCCCACAGGGCGGAGAAGAGCATATGGTGCCAGTTAGTTTTATGGTTATTCACCATGTGTTGTAACATAGTTTTGAGTACTTTGTTTACAACTTCTACTTATCCTTTGGACTGGGGGTAGTATGGTGAAGCGAATTTGTGGGTGAATCCAAGGTGGTGAGATAGCTCCTGGAATATTTCATTCTCGAAGTGTTTTCCATGGTCGGAAACTAACTCTTTGGGAATGTCGAACTCGGCGATCATGTGGTTAAACATAAATCGGGCGGCGGTTTCTGCGGTGTTGTCATATGTAGGCATGGCCTCTGCCCACTTGGTGAAATAATCGACAGCCACTATGATATATTTATGGTTTCCCAATGATGTGGAGTTGCAAGTCATGAATTCAATTCCCCATTTACAAAAATGGCTCTTTCTTTATGGGTGAAGCGTTGGCATTGCTCGCATCTCTTGACTGCTGTAATGCAATTGCGGAACAAGGAGGGCAAAAAATACCCTACACGTAGGAATTTTTGGGCGGTGGCCATTCTAGATAGGTGGCCGCTGCAAGCACCTCCATGGCAGTCGTTAAGGGCTTGTTTCGCTTGGTCGTGAGTGAGGCATCAACGTAAAATGGTGTCGATGCCTCGTTGGTACAAGACATCTCCCGTGAGGAGATATCGAGGGCCTTCTGGCATATGCACCGACAGTCGTCTCGAGTGAGATGAGGTCTGAGATTTTGAGTTCAAAGGAAGAGGAGAATGTCTCCGTACTAAGGGTCGTCAGTTGCTATGAAGAAGAGATGCTAATCTAGTAGCGAATCATTCACTGGTGATGCCTTGGTGTCTCTTGGGAGATCTGTAATGAAATCTGCTAAGGTAAGCACCTTTTTGCTTTTAGGGGAGTGAGAGTGTTAGTCATATTCTTGGAGAATGACTATCCAGTGGGCGTACTTATGGTTCATTAGGAAGCGCATGGGTAGGTATTTGATGGGGTTAATATCTGCGATAACCATAGTGGTTTTTAAGATGATGTAGTGGCGAAGATTCTGGACTGCGTGTATTAATGCTAGGGCAGTATTTTCTTCAAGCTCATATCTTAATTCTGGGCCTGATAAGGTTTTTATGATGTAATAAATTACGTGCTCCTTCCCATCTGGGCCTTCCTAGATCAACACTCGGGCCAATGCTGATAGGTATAGGATATAATCTTTGTCATAGTCTGGGGGACTGATGAGGGGTGCTGAAGATAAAGTTTCTTTCATCACATAAAAATTTTGTTGGGCATGATCATACCATTTGAATGGGATGTCTTGGCGAAGGAGGCGCAGGTACCCTTGAGCGCAAGTGGCATAATCTGGGACGAAGCGTCTCAGAAAATTGTCCTTCCCTTGCAGGCTTTGGAGTTGCCTGAGTGTTCGAGGTGGAGGTACCTCTTTGATGGCTTGGACCTCTAGGGGGTCCACACGAATCCCTTGCTGGGACACTATAAAAAATAAGAGTGTTCCTGCGCTGACACAAAAGACACACTTGAGGGGGTTCAAGCGTAGGTTGTATTGATGACATCGTTGGAATACCAACTGCAGATCCTTAAAATGGTCCGAGCACTTCTTGGAGCGGATTGTCAGGTCATCCAAGTAGGCGAGGATAAGGTGTACCAAGTCATGAAATATATAGTTCATGGCCCTTTGGAAGGTAGCTCCAAATGTTCTTAGGCCAAATGGCATTACCTTGTATGCGAATGTGCCCGAAGGGGTGGTGAACACGATTTTGTACCGGTCTGTGTAGAAGATTTGAATTTGGTTGTATATAGAGAATTCATCCATGAAGGATAGAGCCTCAGATCTTGCACAAGCATCAATGACTTGGTCAATGAATGGAGTGGGATAATTGTCTTTGGGGCACGCTTTTTTCAAATCCCTAAAATCGATACAAATGCGTATTGTGCCCTATTTTTTCATGACGGGAACTGGGTTGGAAACCCAAGATGTATAGGCGATGGGGTAGATAAAACTGGCTTTGTGAAACTTATTAATTTCTCATTTTATTGCTTCTGCATTTGATGGGTGTAGCTGATGTTGTTTTTGGGGCACTGGAGGTACGTCATGCCAAGTGTCAATATGGTGCTCTACGATAGTGGGACTAAGCCCAGGCATTTCTGAGTAGTCCCACGCGAAGATATCTCGATACTATTGTAGAAATTGGGTATAAGAGGCTATTTCTTCTAGAGAGCACGCTGCCCCCAGTGAGATTTCTTCGACCTTTGTAGGATTTTGGGATATGTTCACCTTGACGGTAGGTGAGATTTTTGACATATTTCCTTCCTCGAAGGCATCGGGTGCTGGGATGGGAATTTTGAGCCAACTGAATTTTCCTGATGGGAGGAAATATTTCGATTTGATTGCATAGATCTCTTGTTTTTTTGTCTTGTCAGGACTGAACATATGTTTGGGGAGAAAAATGAATGGTGATGAATTGCATCCCATGGATAATATGGCTCTGTCATTACCTGTAGGATGTCCTCATCTGAATGAAATAGGTATCCTAAGAAGGATTGATCCTATGCAAGGTTATGCTGAATAGGTTAAATTTGCATGAGATAGTTGAGAGACACGAGAAGGATTCCATAGTCAATGTCATGGAACCAGACGCAGTCGACAGAGCATAGATAGGTTGGGTCTACACTATCATAGGAACAACTACTCTCGTAGCTGCAGCTGACTCAACACCTATGGCAGATGAGCAGACAACTCGGGTCATAGTTCCGATACATGATGATATGAATCATATATGGTTTATCGTGTCGTCGATGTTTGGTGGGGGAAGAATCTCCATGATGGGATTTTGCATAAGCACAAGGTTGGGTTCCCTACTAGGATGGTCAATTTCCTGTTGGTGGAAATTGTACCTAGTGCAGAGGTGCCTGAATGTTTCCATTAGCGGGCATACCTCTGGTTTGTGGTTTTGGCCAGTGCAAATGGTGCATGGTACCACTGTGCCAACGGATTAGATTGTGTGGGGAACAACACTACTCTTTGTCCCAGATGTGGATGTTTGGAAAGGATCTGTTGTAGAAGAGGAGGTCTTCTGCTTTCATTTCCATTTCGTTGGCTTGGGTGCGTCTAGCTCTTTGGGGGAGTGTAGACATAACGCTGCTCTTGCTTCCCTGAGCTTGGGGAGATGCTCACATTTAATCGTATGGTGAAAGTGTGAACAAATACAGCAATAGGTATGCGTGATCTTCTGTTGGTTAGAGAGAAGTCTCGATGGCTGAGAAGAGACTGTACGAAAACTTCTTGCGAGGGGCTTTAGTTCTTTACACTGAATTACCCAGTGGTCATTCATGTCACATAGTCCGCATGTTATCCTCGGTTTGGTCTGGGTCATGTTTGGTTGGTGCGCCATCCCATTATGCCGATGTGGGTGTGGGGTTGTTGGTCTAGGGGTGATGTACTTTCTATATCGTTTGAGTTCATCGTCCCGTTTCTTCTCTATTGCATGAATCATATCAATGAGGGGACGAACTCGCAGTATATAGGTACAACACTGTCCATAGTGATTTCCCTGACACACCGGGTAAAATAGCCTAGATATGGGGGTCCCGTCGTGCTCAGTTTGTGGTCTGGCAGGGCACCAACGTCGTAACGCTACTAAAACAGGGCAAATGGCGACCACATGATTGGGTGTTTTACATAACGCACATGTTGGTCTTCTCTGCAGAGAGCAGTTGGGGGTAACCAGGGTTTCCTTGAGTGGTCGCTTTTCAACTGACAAGAATAGGATGGATCTGTTCGTCACATCTTCTTGGGCTATCGAGCTGTTCATGGATTCCGAGTCTGTGCCATATTCTTGGGAGAGGCTGACTACATCTGAGCGCAAGTTAGCGAGTTCTAATCAAAATCGGGGGATATAGTGACAATTTTCCAGAAGGTGGTTGTCGGCGCATAAAGGACATGTGAATTGTGCTTCCCGAAATCCAATGTAGTAAACCCGTTCTATAGGATACCATATGTGGATGAGTTCCAGGGCTGCGCATTATTCAAGGAAGTGACCACACTCATCGCACAACGTGCAACGTATGATAGGAGTGGGGAATATGAACGAGCGTCTTTCTGGTGACTGTCTTTCCTCCTGTAGGTACAGGATGATATGAGGTTCATCTCCAGAAGATTGGATGGGGGGATCCCCTTGATAGGATTGCTCAATGGCGTGCAAGGTGTCCCTATATCATGGGATTTATGGGAAATGATGAGTATAGTGCCCATAATTGCTGCAGATAGCGCATGCATGATTGGTACGCAATGCTTTGCCTTTACCCTTGGTGGCAGGTTCCTTTTTATGAGAATGTGGTGTCGCGATATCTGCCTTTGAGCCGAGGAGCAGTTTTAATTCGTCCAGCTCTGGGCAGATATGGGTAGGGTGTCTTATTACGTCGCATATGGTGCAAAATGGTGATTCCCATTGTGTGACAGGGGTTTCCATCTTCTTTCCTTGTCTCTCGGTTTTCTTAGCCATAATCATTGGTTTTGCAATGGGAATTTCCTTTGCAAGATGTTTTCGACCGTTTCCTGAATGGGTGGGGCCTCCTTGGGATTGAGGGGCTTTAACCCTGTGGTAGTGATGTGTGTGGCTCTTTTCCCATTGGGGGGAATGAGATACCAAATTGGTATTTCAAACGATATGTTTGGTAATGCCACTGTTTCCAAAACCTGTTGGGATACGAAACCAGCTGGGGGGAAGAGGAAAGGGGTTTGGGAAGCGACGTAGGCTACAAAGGCTATCATGGCCGAGGTATCGGTATCATTACTACTTGTGTCTGTGTCCTGGGTAGCTTTGGCACTTAATGTGGACATCATGCACACTAGAGCTCCTGTGACATCAGGTGATGTATGATGGGGGGATCTCCTAGGAATGATCCTAGGATGGACGACGGTTTGAACTGGTCGGGGCCATATTCTTGGTGTTGTGTAGGTAAATCCCCTCTATGGAAAAAGGTGATCCCTCTATCCCTAGGGCAGGTTTAGCAGCAAGAGGAAATGCTAATGCGTCGATTCCTAGTTAATGAATGAAACTAAGTCGGGATAGATTGTCCTACCTTTGATCCAACGCAGTTGTCGTAGCTGTGGCGACAGTCTCCTAATATTCGTCCCGACACATCGCGGTCCTTCGGCTATGGTACTCAAGTGCCTGCACAAAGATCATGGAACGAAAGAAACATACGAAACAATGTTTGCATTCATAACTATCTAATTGGTTAAGGATAATTAAACGTATTGCGTAAGATCAATCACATCAACACAATACGGGAACCAAAACATCAGTCATGTATATATTAAGAGAAAGAAAGATATTACAGCCAAATGAGCCTTGAAGTCACAACCTCCTTCAGCGGGTCTAGTCAAAATGCGTCTCAAGCATTCGTCGACAAGGGTCTCTCTCTCTGTTCTATCTCAGACCAGCTATATCAGACTGTTTCAGCTATTCTCCAAAATGTTTAGCTATCCAAACCATTCAGCTAGCTGAATCTATGTGAGAGAGATGTATTTATAGAAGGAGAGGAGGAGGTTGGGATCCCTCAAATGGTGGATGGGAGGCCCTATCCTTTGCGAGGTTCGTCCAAAATTAGGGAACAAGAAGCCAAAGGAGGGTGCTCGATGTTATTCAGTTGAACCACCCATGCTGCCTCACTCACGAAGTGGTTGGCAATGGAAACTTCACTTATATATTTAAAATTTTTTCAAAAAACAGCTCGGTGTGGGTAGTTCGCTAAAACAGAGCACCAATGGGTGTGGGGCCCAGTGTTAATTTCCCTTATTGGCGTGAAGCCATAACTGCCTACCAGCGCCAACCCAAAATCATGTGTTTTTGATGGTCTATTCTAGGAAAAGTCAATAGAGGAAATGTTCTTCTCATGGAAAGGGATGCAATGACACTTTTTGCAAGGCATGACACTACATATAAGTCACAGAAATGGTCCTCCAATGTGCGGGATGGGGATTGCAGGGATGGTGACAAAATGCTGTGTAACACTTGGTACCATGACAGCGTGTCTGCGGATGTATCTATGTAGGGTAGAATGACATCAGTATTTGTTAGGGGCTGCTTTTTGCTATGTGTCAATTGGTCGAAAGTAACGATGCGGTCCTCATGGGGGAACATCATAGTTCGGAGGACGGAGGAGGCTATAGCTGACGTGGCGTACATATAACTCCGACCAAGGAGTATATTATAGTCCAAGTGGGTGTCCAAGACTTCAATGTCTATAAGGACCTTCTTTCTGGCTAAGAAGACCAGGATGTTTTGGTAGAGGCTGAACTTCTTTCTGGCTTTAGCTCAGGAGACCACAACTTCTCCCAAACGTTCTTTGACATGATGCATGTGGATGCACCCTCGTCAATGACACATCGATGAATGGTAATATTTTGGATTGATACTGGCATCTGAAAGGCGACCATCGAAGGAAGCCTAGCGGTGGCTTTGTCTAAATCAAAATCCATTAGGCACATATCGGCAGGGTCGATAGCGCCTAACACAGAAAGCAAGGATTTCCATTGCTTTGGGCATGACTGTAAAACTTCCAAAGCTGACATAACAGCGGGATATTGAGCTAAATCATCCATAATGCTATAATTGTGGGCTGCTTTGGAATAGTTTCCTGCTCGCGTAGTTGGTCCCTTAGCCATCTTCGGAAAAGGTTTGATAGGTATCTTTGATATGGTCAAAGGTGTAGTTGGTGCACTGGTACTAGCCCCTGATGTGTTGGTGTTTGGTGGGGTATCGTAATTTTGATTCTGTGTTTGAAAAAAAATCTCTTCTCTAGTCATGTAGATTTCGTGGCTGTTTTTTCCAGAGTCGTCGGGATTTTGTTGTTGAGTGCTAACTGTCCCTTGATGGGGGAAGGGATCCTGCATGACCGGTGGCTGCTAGGCTAATCCCCCTTGTCCATGGTTATTCTGCAGCTTTTTCAACTCAGGGAGGTTGAGACAATGGTGAGTGTAACAACCATACTCACCACAGATTGAACAAGAGTGGTTTGTTTGAAGAGGTGGCTTTTTGTTCTGCCATTGGGCATTGCTTGGCTCCTGGTTTTGATTTTGATTTGGGTTGCTTCTAGCCTGAGATCACGGAGGGAGCTGTTGGCTGTTGACCCCTGTCCAGGATTTCCTTTAGGCTTTTTTTTCACTTTTTTCTTAACCACGTTAGGAGGATAGTTCTCCTAGTTATATGGTTGGCACGGTTGGTTTTGGGAAGGCTGCACAAAGTTCACCTGTGCATTATTCTGCATAGGTGGGTCTTGTGCTGGGGATTGAGCATAATTAGGTCCATAGTTTGTGAATGGCTATTGGGGGGGAGCTATTTTGTTAGCATGTTTATCTGCGTACTGGGTCCCTTGAGTCAGAGGATAGGGTCCTCCATGTTGATACGATGACGCCCTACTGGTCAAATTTTGCGGAGGCATGTGATGACTTTGGTAGCAGGGTTGTGTTATGTTCCGGGTAGAATCATACGTGTAACCAGGGTTTTTAACGTTGTTTCCTAGGTAAATTTGGGTCTATGACCCAATTAAACCATCTGCGGAGTTTGACGCACCTGGAAATAATTTGTAAGTTTGCAGGCGCGGGGTGTTCGACAGGATATTATAAATATACCCTGACTGTATATAGATCATCTCAAGTTGTTGTGCCTTACTGATGGCGTCCTCTTCGGATATGGGCCTTTGTTGCACCACATCCTTCGAAATATCTGCAGTGAGAGTTATTAGGAACAGGTCTAACAATACTCGATCGTCGAGTTTATGACGTCGCTGCCATTCGTGGAGATGGTACGAGATATGGATGGCGAGGGTTTGCCTAAAGTGTGTCAGTAATTCCATTCCAGAATCATGGTGAATGAGTGTTGGGGCCTTTGTTTTGTTTTAAGAGCAGTTTTGAGTTCCAGATGGTTGGCGGAACGCAATCAAGGTAGACAGGGAGTTGTCACGGTTGCGGAAATTCGGAAGATAGGTGACACGACAGTTGCAGAGAATAGCGCAGATGTCAGATATGGGAGACAAGAAAAATCAACAAAACTCCCAGTAATAAAGAAGAAGAGAGAAGCATCGAAGCAGGAAAAGAGGAAGGAATAATAGTCACACTAGCAAAGGAACAAATAAGCAGTGAGCCAGCGGAGGAGAGTTAGTTAGTCAGTATGGCGAAAGGCTGATAGGGAAGAGTAGAGCCTTAGGAGAGCTTTGTGAGAACTCTGTTGTACTGAATCAAACTGTAATAGACTCTACGAAGAAGATGTATGCTTTTTTGTTATTTATAATGAAATCTAGTTGTTGCTATATGTAATTTTATGAGTTGATTGTTAGTTATTTTCTTACGATGAATGTATACCCAATTCAAATTTTAATTCAGCATTCTGAACATGCTTTGATGAGTGATAGTTTATACAGAGAGTTGAGATATGGATGTTTCTTTCAAGTCTCTATAGCTGTTCTCTATGGTTGCATTTGTCTTCTACCTGATCTAGCTTCTAATATTACTAAGGTTGGGGCACGCCTCGGGTGAGATGCTCTACTCTCTAGAGTAGGGTGAAAATGCCAACATTGTGCTAGACTACTGCAGAAACCTTGTTGGCCTCTACCCTGAACCTAGGTCTTGCCCAAAGACCTCCTTTTTCGCCAAGAAATGGTTCCGTTGCCGGGACCTGAAAATTCATTTAGGATTTAGATTATGGTATCATGGATCTCTGAGAGGGAACTACGAAGCTGGTGGTATAATAATTTAAACTAGTTCATATCGCAAAAATCAGAGCTTTGAAAACAGAGGGAAAATATTGTCAAATATCGGGTCCTGTTTTTTGAATTTGCAAGTGAACTGTACGAAATTTTCTTGAAGAGCTTTATAATTGGTTGTGAAGGCTGCAAATCAATTCACTCCCAAGAGGATCGTGTAGAGTCTGTCGCAAGTGGACACACATGGATCTGGTAGCAATCCATTGGTTAGATATCGATTTGACTCAAGCAATATATTTTTGGGTACAATCTACCTTGGAGGGCTACATTTTGGAATTTGTAGCCGAGTGTTACCAATATTTTACAAAAGCCGAAGATATATTCATATCCGTATTGTGGGGATAATTGTTGAAGGAAATCCCGTTGTGGATCAAAGCTTTAATGGTGGACGAAGGTTTGATGGCATTTCAAAGTTCTGAGATGGAGACTTAAACCTCTGGTACTGGGGGAAGGAACTGAGGGAAATATGCTAAAAGTAAGTAGGAAGGGGGAACAAGGATATGGATGTCGGAACCTCCAGTAGGTTGAGAGAGAAACGAGCACCTCAAAAGGTGCAAATTTCTGAGAAGTGGCGGTAAAGGGGGATGAAAGAGTCTGAGAAGCAGGAGAGTAATCAACAGGACAATGAAAAGGCGCCGCAGATGACAAAGGAAATGAAAGGTCAGATGAGATTTCAAGGAATAGGAGGGTCCATTAAGGAAGTTAGGCAAGTGTATAAGAGCCCAGCTTGAAGAGAAAAGGGAGAAAATTCTAATGAGGAGGATGCGCGCCCTAAGGAGACGTCCGATGTGGAGCTGCATGTTGCGATGGAGAAACTATTTCGAGAGAGGCCGACACCCATAATGCAAGGTAATCCTATTCCCCAAAGTTCAAGTAGCTCTAGTCCCAACCTTCCCCTGGTACTCTATCATCCACCTCATATATTTTTTGTTAGGTTAAGAGAGTTAGCAAGTTGAGTAGTGTTAAGTATACAATACATATATCTACTAGTCACTGTTGGGTGTGGAGCCTGATTATCTTGTTTATTTTCTATCACAACGTTGGAACCTTGTACCTTAATGGGGTGGTAACGCCTCTTGAAATTAAACACTGCCTGGGGGGGCGGCTGCGACTTTATGGATCCCCCCCTTGGCGGGGGGTTTCGGGGGCAGCGCCCCCGAAGCTAAAAACAGATGTAAAATTGCCTTGTAAAAGTATAGTAATTTCTAGTCAATCTGGGCCGTTCATTAGGCGGATGATCTGACGATAGAAGTTTTGTTTAGTTTAGGGTTTTTTGCCCTAGAAGGAAACCCCTCGTTTGTATGAGGGTCTTTTATTGCGGCTGTGTATTGTAAGTGTATTCTCTGAGCGAGAAACATATAGGGAGACTGTGAGAGAGAATAGAGGATATTACAACGGATCTGTTGTAGGTTGTGTCTCTTAATTTTGCTGGATAATAGAAAGGAAGGACTGGATGTTCAGGGTGGACATAGCCCAAACTGGGTGAACCACGTATATCTGTGTCTCTCTGGTTTTATGTGTTTTGTGTGCTTGTGTTTTCCACATATTTTATGTGTTTCATTTCTCTGTAATATATAATTTTCTAACAATTGGTATCAGAGCCGAAGGTCTATTTGGCTGATAAAATCGTAGGAAAGAAGGATTCCTAGTTCGAGTGGGAGCAATGATGGAAGATGGTAAATTTAGGGTCGAGAAATTTAACGGCCAAAACTTTTCGCTGTGGAAGATGCATATGGAAGATTATTTGTATAAAAAATATCTGTACCTACCATTAAGCGGAAAAAGAAAGAAGCCGACGACTATGACAGACATAGAATGGGATATTATTGATAGAAAGGCACTCAGAATAGTACGGTTGTGCCTCGCAGCATCAGTAGCCTTCAATATTTCAAAGGAAACAACAACAGAGGGTTTGATTAAGGCGTTGGCGAAACTATATGAAAAATCCTCAGCCTCAAACAAGGTATTTCTTATGAAACATTTATTTAATATGAAGATGTCAGAAGGTGGATCTATTGCAGACCATTTAAATGATTTTAATACAGTTACGGGTTAGTTAAGTTCTATAGGGGTAAACTTTGATGATGAAGTTAGAGCTCTGTTATTTTTGTGCTCATTGCTAGAAATATGGAATGGTTTAGTTATGGCCATTAGTAACTCTATCTCTGGATCTAGTACTTTAAATTTTGATGATGTTGTCGGTGCTATCCTTAGCGAGGAAATGCGACGGAAAAGCTCCAGTGAAACATTGGGTAATGCTTTGAGTGCAGAGTCTAGGGGAAGAAAAATGGAAAGAGGAAAGAGCTCAGGATATCACAGTAAATCAAGGAAAGGCAGATCCAAGTCCAGATCGAGGATAGTGTGCTGGAAATGCGGAAAGAAAGGACACTTGAAGAAAGACTGTAGATCTCGGAAGGGAAAAGAAGGAGACACACAACAAGAAAACAATCATGAAGCAAATGTGACAGGTGATGTGTTACAAGATGCCTTGATTCTTTCTTTTGAAAATGTTACTGATTCCTGGCTAGTAGATTCAGGGGCTTCATTCCATGCCACACCTGATAAGAAATATTTTCATGACTATGTTCAAGGAGATTTTGGACAAGTCCGTTTGGGTGATGATAAACCCTGTAAAATTGTTGGAATGGGTAAAGTTCTTGTAAAACAACAAAATGGAAACCAATGGCTACTAAAGGAGGTAAGGCATGTTCCAGATCTGAAGAAAAATCTGATTTCAACAGGGCAGTTAGGCAGTGAAGGTTGTGTGACAACTTTCACAAATAAAACTTGGAAGGTCACCAAAGGAGCGCTGGTAATAGCAAAAGGTGAAAAGGTTGGTACATTGTATTTATGAAATGGTATTTCTAACTCTGTTAATGCTTTCACTTCCAAAGGAGCAGATGCAGCATTATGGCATCATAGGCTCGGACACATGAGTGAGAAGGGAATGAAGATTCTTCACTCAAGAAATTTGTTGCCAGGTTTGAAGAATTTTGATTTGGATTTCTGTGAGAATTGCATTTATGGAAAACAGAAGAGAGTCAGATTTCTCAGAGTTGGGAAAGAAAAGAAGAGCGAAAAATTGGAGCTTGTGCATACAGATGTATGGGGACCTGCTCAGGTATCATCTCTCGGTGGCTCTTGTTATTATGTTACTTTATTGATGATGCAACTAGAAAAACATGGATTTATTGTATTCAGAATAAATCTGATGTATTTGATACTTTCAAGAAATGGAAAGCTTTGGTTGAGATTGAGACATGAAAGAAGTTGAAGTGTCTCAGATCAGATAATGGAGGTGAATATTGCAGCAAAGAGTTTGATAGGTACTGTTCAGAGCATGGAATTCGCAGAGAGAAGACAGTTCCAAGAACACCACAAGAAAATGGTGTGTCAGAAAGGATGAACAGAACAATCATGGAGCGTGCAAGGTGCATGAGATTGCATGCATGATTGCCTTTACAATTTTGGGTAGATGCTGTATATACTGATGTTTATCTAATAAACAGAGGGCCTTCAAATTCCTTGGATGGTGGTATTCCAGAGGAAGCATGGACAGGTAAAAAGGTAAACTACTCTTTTTTAAAGCCTTTTGGTTGTGAGGCCTTTGTCCATATTAATAAAGAAAAAAGAACAAAGCTTGAGGCAAAATCAAAGAAATGTACCTTTATTGGATATGGTGCTAATGATTTTGGTTATCGCTTATATGATTATGAAAATCACAAAATCATTAGGAGTAGAGATGTAATATTCAATGAAAAGGTCTTGTATAAGAATTAGTTGCAGGAAAAGAAACAGGAAAAAGAAAACAAAGAATACATAGTTCTTGATGAGATCATAGAAAAGGTAAAGGTGCCTGAAAATAATAATAATCAATAGCCACAACAACAGCAACCACCACAACAACAACAAGAACCTCAAACACCTGAAAGTGGTGTTAGAAGATCTACCAGGATAAGTAGACCCCCTGAACGATACTCTCCTTCATTATATTATTTATTGTTGACTGATTCTGATGAACCTGAATGTTATGAAGAAGTAATGCAGGTTGAAAGCAGGAAGAAGTGGGAGATATCCATGGAAGAAGAGATGGACTCCTTAATGCATAACCAGACTTGGGACTTAGTCAGGTTGCCTGCAGGTAAAACTACATTGCAGAATAAATGGGTTTATAGGCTGAAGGAAGAAGATGGAGGAAAACAGAGGTACAAAGATAGACTTGTGGTGAAGGGGTTTGCACAGAAGAAAGGTATTGAATTTGATGAAATATTTTCCCCCGTTGTTAAGATGACTTCAATCAGAACTATTTTAAGTCTTGTAGCAACGAAATATTTACATCTTGAACAGTTAGATGTAAAGACAACATTTCTCCATGGAGATTTGGAGGAAGAGATCTACATGCAGCAACCAGAAGGATATGAGGTCAAAGGGAAAGAAAAATTAGTGTGCAGGTTAAAGAAAAGCTTGTATGGCTTAAAACAGGCTCCAAGGTAGTGGTATCTAAAATTTGACAAGTTTATGTCTGAACAAGGTTATACTAGATGTCACTCTGATCATTGTGTTTATCTGAAAAGGAAAAATGATGGCAACTATATTATATTGTTATTATATGTAGATGACATGCTTGTTGCAGGGTCTAACATGCAGGAAATAAATGTGCTCAAAAGAAAATTGGCAAATTCATTTGCAATGAAGGATTTGGGAGTTGCAAAACAAATCCTTGGTATGAGGATAACTAGAGACAGGAAAAATTGCAAATTAACACTGTCTCAGAATGAGTACATAGAAAAGGTGTTGAAAAGATTTAATATGCAGAATGCAAAACCAGTTAGTACACCTTTTGCTAGCCATTTCAAACTTAGTAAGGAGACGTGCCCCAAGACCCAAGAAGACATGGATTATATGTCTAAAGTTCCATATGCATCAGCAGTTGGAAGCTTAATGTATGCAATGGTCTGCACAAGGCCTAATATTGCACATGCAGTGGGAGTTGTAAGCAGGTACATGAATAATCCAGGAAAAGAACATTGGATGGCAGTAAAATGGATTCTCAGATATTTGAGAGGTACCACAAATCAAGCACTATGCTTTGGTGGTTCAAACATTGCTCTACAGGGATATGTTGATGCAGATATGGCAGGTGACAGAGATAATAGGAGGAGCACTACAGGATATGTATTTAATGTAGGTGGAACAGCTGTCAGTTGGGTTTCAAAAATCCAAAGTGTTGTTGCACTTTCAACAACAGAAGCCGAGTATGTTGCTGCTACAGAGGCTAGTAAAGAAATGATTTGGCTACAAAGGTTTATGGATGAATTGGGTAAGAAGCATGATATGGGCACACTATACAGTGATAGCCAAAGTGCTATTCATCTTGCAAAGAACTCAACATTTCATTCTAGGACTAAACACATACATCTCAAGTACCATTTCATACGGTCAGTATTGGAAGATGGAGAGTTGAAGCTAGAAAAGATACACACTAGCCAGAATCCTGCAGATATGCTAACAAAAGTTGTAACCAGGGAGAAACTGAGAATGTGCTCAGTTTCAATTGGTCTTAAAAGATGACGATGAAGATGAGAAACAAACTGTGTCCAAAGAGGAGCTATTGTCCAAAGCTTTGCAGTAGTTGTGAGAGTTGCTACAATCGTTGTCCAAGTGAGATTGTTGGGTGTGGAGCCTCGATTATATTCCTGATTTTGTGGTATCACAACGTTGGACCCTATACCTTAATGCCGCCTAAATTAAACGCCTACTGGGGTTCGGAAGCAAGCGCAGACTTTTTGGAGCCCCTCCCCGTGGGGCTCGGCGCACCCCGAAGCTAAAAACAGATGTAAAATTTCCTTGTAAAAGTATAGTAATTTCTAGTCAATCTAGGCCATTCATTAGGCGGATGATTTGATGGTAGAAGTTATGTTTAGTTTAGGGTTTTTTTCCCTAGAAGGAAACCCCTCACTTGTATGAGGGTATTTTATTGTGGCTGTGTATTGTATGTGTATTATAGGAGCGAGAAACAGATAGGGAGACTGTGAGAGAGAACATAGTATATTACAATGGATCTGCTGTAGGTTGTGTCTCTTCGTTTTGCTGGATAATAGAAAGGAAGGACTGGCTGTTTGGGGTGGATGTAGCCCAAAATGGGCGAACCACATATATCTGTGTCTCTTTGGCTTTATGTGTTTTGTGTGCTTGTGTTTTCTGCATATTTTATGTGTTTCATTGCTCTGTAATATATAATTTTCTAACAACCACAATACTAGTAGTACAATCTCTCATCCGTGAAGTATAGGTTTTATTTTGGTACCACCCATACAAGGAAAGATGGTAGGATCGTTCACTCGATAACCAGAATTATACGAGAGAGGTAACGATGATGTGGAGCAACACTGGTATCTTTACAAAGAAATTTGGAGAGCTCGAAAGACACGAGAGACAGTTGAGTTGATTGAGTTCCAGACCACTCAAAGAGAGAGAGCTCTTCGCTAGTTCATTAAATGGTCAGAAGCTCATCCAAACCCAACAATAGATGATGTGAAGAAAGAGTTTGTCAAAAAATTTGAATTACCTCAGACAAATCAACAAGGATTATCTGAGCTGTGGGAAATCAAACAATGGGAAGGAGAAATGGCTTGGGACTTGATGAGAAGATTCAAGGATGCAATTGGGAAGCTAAGTTACCCAATCGATCCAAAGCACCAACGATATTGGTTTATTAAAGCACTCCTCCCGTTGATAAGGACCCCTCTGACGCAATAGAAGATTGATACCTTACAAGATTCCTTGGAGCAGGCCATGAAAATAGAAGTTATTTCAGGGTACCCGCAAGAGTTCAGAGGAGGAGCAACAATACAAGACCCTTCCATATTAGGGCTACAACATCAGATATCCAGTTTAACGAATAATTTGAAAGAAATTCAACCGATACGACCTGCAAGGCCCAACTTGTGGTGTACCCATTTCCTAATGGAAGGACACGTGGCCATAGAATGCCCAAGGTTGCGGGGGAAAAATGTAAGAACTTCAGCAACAGGGATACAGGGGGCTCCACCAGTTGGGGGAGTTGCATAGATAAATACCCAAGGATTATACCAACCACAACCCCACTTTCTAGGGTTCCCTACTCTGCAAAATTAGACAAAAACCGACCACTATGAAATATGCAAAGGCATTGGTCATCCTCCATGATTATGTCCAATTTTGAAAAAATATTCAAATGTTACAAACAATTTATACTGTGAATTTTGCGCTTCTACAATGCATAATACATAGTAATGTAGAGCCCTCGATGCACTGGCAGGACGACTGGACATACCATATTATAGAGTGAATGAAACTCTAAGGGGACGAGGAGGAGGAATGAGAGGGGGCACAACCGGAGGAAGAGGACCAGTAAGGTGCTATAATTGTGATCAAGAAGGGCACGTGGCTAGAGAATGCTCGCTACCCAGAAGACCATGGTGCTCTCAATGCAGAGTTAACACACATGCAAGTGAAGACTACCTAAAGTTGACTAAGAGGTGGGAGGAAAGAGCTAGACAAAGAGGAGCTAATCTGGTTAATGCAGAACTGAGAATAGTACAAGCTCAGCCCATGCAAAGCTTAGCTATAGTAACCCGGGGAGGGAAGAAAAAAGGGGAGGATGCACAGAGTATGGATCCGGTAAAGCTGATCAAGCCCACTGTAATATCCCCAAATGGGATATTTCATTGAATTTGCCTAAATTTACTTATATCTCAAAATATGCCATAAATTCAACATTTATTTAACAGAAGATTGCCATGTAAAATTAAACACATAAAATACTGCAATCCAATACCACATAGAACAGGAGAAATCTAAACTTTTATTATAACTTATAAGAGGGGTTTACATATAGATCTGACCCAGAAAGTGCTAAGATGGAAAACTGGCCAACAATATAATCTACTGCATTGCTACATGGCGATGGCCTCCAAAACTGAACTGCTGCACTCTCCCTCTGGAAACGACTGTCACTGAACCCATTGAAGATGATGAAGCCCAAGTTAAAGATCTGAATGAACCTCACACCAATCTCTAAAGCTCTATGAAACTTCTAAGTGAAGTCTCATCAAGAGTATTGGGTTTCTTTCCAACACTCACAAATCACCCGAGGGTTTCCGTCCTGAGGCTACGACTGAAGTAGAGAACCACATCCTCAAACCTCTCATACAAAAGAAAATGATATACTCCAAAGATATCTCCCAATGGCCTCCTCCCTTTCTTTTATAGATCTCTTGGAGCCTTCTAGAGCATTATTTTATTATTATTTTATTTATGGAGCACTTTTCCCTTTTATTAAAATATTCCTTTTTTACTGTAGAAAAAGGGTAAATTGGCTACCACGCCTCCTCCGGTCACTGAAATCCATGTCTAACTCTCCCACCATGTAGGTATCCTCGTCCCAGTTCCAATGAGCTATTACACTAAGGTGTTCCATCATGTATTCCCCCAGGAATGTCACCTTGAGTGTAATCAGCTGAGTTAAGCCCATAAATAACTCAAATTTCTGAAAGTTATTGGAATGCACCGGAACGAAAGCCAAACCGCTCGGATGATGGAGTATATCAAGTGAATGCCCCTGGACACCATGAAAACTCCTCAAAACTCCTCCAAAAAGCTCCTGAGCCCACTAATAGCACCAATCTGTACCTGTGACCTGTCTGCTCCTAACTCTGGAAGTTCCTCCTAGCCCTGTCATGGGTGATACCAAAAAAGGGAATATTATAGAATTTCCACTCTAAGATTGATTGCCCTCAAGAAATCGAAATATGTGGGCCACTCTATTGGCCCGCCGCAACTGAGACCCAATGCCTGGATCCCATACAAACCTCTGGGTGCTGCTATGCACCTGTGTCAAATCACTCGGAATAGACCCCTCAATGCCAGGATCCAAAACTGATCTCTCACTGTACTTGTCATCAAACAATCCTCCCGGATCCCCATGCCACGATGGCCAATCATTGTCCAAGTCCCACGGCTCGGACTGTGCACTGCCCGTAGCTATGACTGATGCTCTAAGAGGTGAAGACCACGTCTCCTGTTGCGCTGTATCTATGATGGTGTAAGCCGACCCACCAAATGTGTACCAACTCATCACCTCTCTCCAATCCAACCCCTATCTAAATCCAATGCTGATCCTGCTCTCCTGAAACTGGGATGGGATGCTGAGGAAATGACGATCTGTGCCCCACTGCCAACTGGAATCTGTATCATCTATCATGTCTAAGGGCCCCTGCTCTGCTGTGCTCCCTATGAATAATATCGTACCATCAAGAGGGTACCAAATCATGATCTCCCGCCAATCCATCCTGGAAGAAGAATCCAATGTAGCAACAACTGCATATGGAACACGACTGGAGTGTTGTCGCCAGCCCATAATCAACTCACACTGCTCTGCCCTGTTTGCCAACGAAAGCTGCCTGTAGAAGAAAGCCCCTCTCTCTATAATGGGCCAAAGTGGGCAAGATATGCTGCAAGCCCCATAAATGTACTCCTGGAGAGTGCTACTCACCGAAAGTACTGCAGCTCTGCCAACTACATGTACATCTATCTGCACCTCATCAATGTGTCGGCCCAAAGACGGATGCTCCACCATCTCCAACAACTCATCCATCTCATCGAGAATGTAATGCTCATGCTGTCTACTAGCCCCCTGTAGAACAATCCCTTCAACCTACAACACCTATAGAGGATATGGATTTGCAACTATTGTCACCGTACTCGATGTTAGTGAATCTGAGTGCTCCCCCTCAATGGCTGACCCCAATGTTAGCCGCATATCCAACATAGACTCAATGTGGGCACCCATCTGGCTCTCCCCCAAAGGAACATCATGCCTGATGTGCATAGTATCCTCCTCTGCTAACTCAGGCTCCATCATATGCTGCTCTGGCTGAATCGTCAAAAGGGACTCATCACCCAGAGTATCTCCCGTAGAGTCTCGTGACTGCTCATCCTGCACACTAGAACACAGCTCCGGTCTACTGTCATCACCTCTGCATGACTGCTCCTACTCCCCAGAAGCATCCTAAACTGATCCCATGGACTCATCTGAAGAAGAGTCCTCACCCTGGAATATAGAAGGAATTCCCTCCTATCCTACCTCCGCCACATCATCTGCATCACTCAAGCATGAGTGATCAGGTCCCCAAGGTTCTTTGCAGATGAAGAAAAGTCCCTTCCTCCTCAGCTCATTTCTGCTGCCAGGTCCACCAAACTGGAGCAGCTCCTCCCTGGTCAACTGTCTCTTGAATAGCCCAATATTCTACTCAACCAGCCCTTGGGCTAGCTCATAAGCAGCAGGTGAGACCAACTACTTTCTCCTCCAAATGCTCAACAACCAGGTCTGTAGCTCTCGGCCAATGGTCTCATGGTCTCTCATACATGACGAAAAGATGGACTGCACGTGTGTTATGACAGTATCAGGATGATGTATCCTAATGCTGAAGAAGCATTGAAACATCTGCAGGATCAAGTCATCACACTCAAGGTCAAAGATGATGACATAAGTCTCGAATGTGGCCATACTCCATAAAATCTCAAGCTTCTTCCCAAAGGTAGAGCCTGCACTGTTGTCCAAATCTTGAAAAGCCTCTACAATCAATCTCATAATACTACTCATAACATCATCATTGTATGGTGCTATAGGTGCGATCAACTTCATGATGTTATAGAGACAAGCTGCAACTGGAACTGTGACCTCTTCACAAGGTTCCTCCAAGAATTTGGGTTGTATAAGAGCAAGCATAGCTGGTTTTAGAGCCCAAACCAATTTTTTCCCTTCTTCTTGGCTTATTTTGGATAGAAGTTCATTAAGTTCATCAAGTTTGGACATAAATCTCCATGTCATCTTCATGTGTTTCAAATCTGTCCCAAGTGCAAGGATTTTGTGACCAATCCCCAATTCTTCCTGCAAATATTTTGGCTGTCCTTTTTGAAGGATGGCATAAATTCCTCTTGAAAAGGGTTTGGTGTTTGGTTTTTTTTTTCTAGTCTTCTGATGCATGGTGGTTTAAAGAACCGAATTCTATTTTCATTTTCATCAATCTATTTAGGAATCCCTCCATGGCTCAACCAAGGATGCGGTCACTGTTTTCTTGAGTTTAATGTATTTTTCTGAGTTCGCTAATTTTCAAAGGAATGATGGTACACAATGATGCATTCAACCATTTCTTAATCAGAGATATATTATGCTCATTATTCTCATAACCCAACACACCACCCTCATGCATATTATACAACCAATATCAATATGTTTGTTTGTTGGAAATGGCCCCCAAATGCACTTTGAATTTCTAAACTTATAAACATCAATGTATAAGGATAGATGGAACCTGGTATGTAAGAAGAAAGACATCCTTCAGTTGTATATATGCAACAAAATGATCAACAATATGCTTCCTAGTGCTTGTTCCCACTTTCTGAGCAATAAATTGTCACTGAGTACACGTACAACCCATAAATTGCCTACGATATGGTACACAACCCCAAGGAAATTCCACACATCCAGCAAGGAAGCTAAGGCTCAACTCTGTGCAGGTATCAGTCGTGTCTTTTTTTTTAGAATGCACCAACAACAATTCTTAACAGATTCCCAACAGAGATTATGTTGTATATTTTTCCTTCAGTGATTGGAGCAAGGAGTATAGCCAACGATTAAAATTTAACAGTCTCAGGTTCAACGAATAAGAGAGGTTTGAAGTGTATTTCGATAGAATTATACGTGTGCCATTTAAACAACGTTCAGATATAACCAAAATTGAATCTCCAACAATAATGATATGTACAGAAGGGAGCTCGTCTTCCTAGTGTATCCTCCAGAGCTCGTGGTCAGCAAGATATGGAGATCTGGACTTTTGGTGAGTAGGATACACGCTCAGAGAGCAAAGAATCAACTTCACGTCCAACAAAGAGAGAATACGACCTGGCAGTGACAACTTATAAGCTCCAATGATTATCACGTTTAGACCCGCAACCCAGAAAGGTAGAAGCACTTGTCCAGCGATGGAGTATATAGTTTTCAACAACTTCTAGTAATGGTCCACGTCCCCGCTGGAATTTTAATTAGAAAGATACCCTCCAATATAGTGTACAACTCAGATTCTTGCTTCAACGTAGTATGCCAGGTATGCGTTCATTGTAACGTATCGATTTCTCACTGTTACAACCTTTAACTAAGCCCAGAAAGCCCGCACACCAACAGAGGAAATTTGTGAGGCTCAATCCTAGCACGCAGAAGCTCTTATGCCAACACGTCACACCAAATTGAGGTTCCTTTCCCACGCTCAACCACTCCACTCACATGAAATGGTTAAAGGGAGAATACGAACTTTTGTGGAGAAAGAACACATCCAACAATTGAAGATAATCTACGGTCTGCAATACGACTCCTTTTTGAGTTCAAAACTTATCTTTTGGTAGCATAAATACGACCCAGTAGATCGTAATTTTTTCGGCTAAAAAAAAAAGGTAACTCGACTCCCTTTCGCCCTCAAGAAAACTCAACCCAGCTATGAAATCTGTCCAACAAGGAAATATGTGACTCGAGCCCTGTAAGTGCCACAATAACCCGTCCATTCACACAAGGAAAATCATTCCCTGCTTGCAACAAGAAACTCGTTCTCCTATATTTGACTAAACAAGCTCATTCTAAAAAATTGGTGTATTTCGACTTTGGTAGATCGTTCTTCATCGTTCTTCAGCTTGCAGCTTCCCAGGAATGGTTCACGGCCTTTGTAAGAGAAAAAAAAATTTAAATGTTTGACCCTTATAAACCTTCCTCATGGCACCTTCAAAACCATCCCTCGAACTTATTCTCTCGCAAAACCCCTTAACAACCACTGCAACTGAAAATGAAAAACCTGTAGGCTGAGCCAAGATCAAGGCTATGATACCACTGTAATATCCCAAAATGGGATATTTCATTGAATTTTCCTAAATTTACTTATATCTCAAAATATGCCATAAATTCAACATTTATTTAACATAAGATTGCCATGTAAAATTAAACACATAAAATACCGCAATCCAATACCACATAGAATAGGAGAAATCTCAGCTTTTATTATAACTAATAAGAGGGGTTTACATATAGATCTAACCCAGAAAGTGCTGAGATGGAAAACAGGCCAACAATACAATCTACTGCACTGCTACACGACGATGGCCTCCAGAACTGAACTGCTGCACTCTCCCTCCGGAAACAGCTGTCACTGAACCCACTGAAGATGATGAAGCCCAAGTTGAAGATCTGAATGATCCTCACACCAATCTCTGAAGCTTTGTGAAAATTATAAGTGAAGTCTCCTCAAGAGTATTGGGTTTCCTTCCAACACTCACAAATCACCCGAGGGTTTCCGTCCTGGGGCTACGGCTGAAGTAGAGAACCACGTCCTCAAACCTCTCATACACAAGAAAATGATCTAATCCAAAGATATCTCCCAATGGCCTCCTCCATTTCTTTTATAGATCTCTTGGAGCCTTCTAGAGCATTATTTTATTTATGGAGCACTTTTCCCTTTTATTAAAATATTCCTTTTTTAATGCAGAAAAGGGTAAATTGGCTACCACGCCTCCTCCGGTCACTGAAATCCATGTCTAACTTTCCTACCATGTAGGTATCCTCGTCCTGGTTCCAATGAACTATTACACTAAGGTGTTCCATCATGTATGTAGAAATTTCCTGTTTTTCCCAACCCCGGTTTCAGTATCACTTATTTCTCCTTTTGGTTAAATGCCCTTTCCCATATCCTTACATTCAACACTCAGAAAAAATAATTTTTATTTGCTGAAACAACAATCACTTTGCTGAAACAGAAATCACTTGCTGAAACACAAGTTACTTTGCTGAAACACAAATTACTTTGCTGAAACACAAATTCTGGAAAACTTTTACAGAATGCTGAAACTACAGAAATAAAACAAAACACACAGCAAGCTGAAACAGTCATTCAACACATTTGAACACTGAGATTTTTGGTCAACTTGACCTTGGAAAAACCCCCTACAACTCTTGGGGAAAACCAGTCTTGAGAGCTCCTTCTTATTTCTGAAAATACTTTTACAGAGAGGCAGAAATTACAGCAAAAATTTCAGCAACTAAACAACAGTACTTATCTCGATTTCCGTGCATTCACTCCGCCTTGGAAAACGTGCAAAACAGGAAAAACCCAAAACAGAAATTTTACAACATTTATGACAGCATTAAATGCTGAAATGAGCTTCTCGATTTTTGTGCCCAGCTGTACGGCCGTACTGCTGTACGGAAAACCCAGCTGCTTCTTCTCCTCAAAATCTGCGCTCCTTTGCCTCGAAATTTGTGCCGAAACTGACTGTACGGCTGCTGTACGGATTTCCAGAAATCTGTACCACCAAGCAGCAGTCTCTCTCCTCGATTTCTGTGCCCAGAATCTGCCCAGAATTAA
Source organism: Pinus albicaulis (assembly GCA_034641835.2). Taxonomy (NCBI): domain Eukaryota; kingdom Viridiplantae; phylum Streptophyta; class Pinopsida; order Pinales; family Pinaceae; genus Pinus; species Pinus albicaulis. The sequence goes on from CM076571.1 coordinate 546,337,578, forward strand.
ATGCTGAAGCTGCTGTACGGTTCTCCTTGAAAACTGTGCCTCTCTCCCTCGAAAAATGTGCCCAACACTTGTTGTACGGATTTCTGCCTTGGAATCTGTGCCTCCTTGCTGCTGTACGGACTTTGCTGAAGTTTCTATCAGCTGCTCTCTTTCTCCAATCTGCTCAGAAATCTCCCTTGCTCTCCTTCTCCTGCTCTCTCAATCTGCTCATGAAAGAATGAATGACCTTTTCCTCCTTTTCCTCCTTTGACCTAACCCTAAGTGACTTTTGGGGAATCCCTAAATCCAATGGCTGAGATAGATTGAGATCTAGGGTTGAGATTAAATGCTCATTTAAATCTCACTTTCTATTTTTTAATTCACCCCACTTTAATAAAGACCCACTTAGTCTTTTATTTCCAAAGTCACTTTTTCCTTTCTAATTTTACATTGACTTTATTTAAAGTCACTTTAACTTTAGTAACTTTATCACTTAAAGTCACTTTAAAATTAGATTTGTCTTTATAACTTTATAAAGTCACTTTAGTAACTTTATCACTTAAGTCACTTTTAAATTAGATTTAACTTTATAAAAATTTATAAAGTTACTTTAGGAGAAAAATTAAATTCTTTTGGACACTTTTCCCTAGGCCAAAGATCAAAGCCTTAGGGAACCACCTGTCCTCCGGTACCAAATTTCAACAATGTATTCCTCCCGGAATTCCACCTTGAGTGTAATCAGCTGATTTAAGCCCAGAAATAACTCAAATTTCCGAAAGTTATCGGAATGCACCGGAACGAAAGCCAAACCGCTCGGATGATGGAGTATATCATGCGAATGCCTCCAGACACCATGAAAACTCCTCAAAACTCCTCCAAAAAGATCCTGAGCCCACTGATAGCACCAATATGTACCTGTGACCTATCTGCTCCTAACTCTGGAAGTTCCTCATAGCCTTGTCATGGGTGATACCAAAAAAGGAAATATTACACCCGCATCTCCAAAGAAAATTTTCAAACCGGATAGACAGAAGCAATATTTTAAGGAGGCGGTGGAAACATTTTCCCAGATAGGGGGGAGTAGAAGTATTGAGTTTCCACAGCTGACCTTCAAAAAAGAGAAGGAGAATCATACAAGTACATTGATTGAGGAATGGTTCTGACTGTTCCTGAAAATTGTAACCAATGCACCAATGCTAGAACAACTAAAGCAAAATCTAGAGTTGGTGGTGCAAGAAAATGCAGAACCGGGAGAATTAGTAAATTCAACACAAAAGTACATAAGAAGGATAAAAATAAACAAGAGAAGAATGGGAAAGGGATTCTGGGTGAATCCTCAAGTCGCGGGATTTCAAATCAAAGATACAATGCTCGATCTAGGATCATATGTCAACATTTTACCTAGAAAGACATGGGAAGCACTGGGGAGGCCAGAGTTGACATATTCACAAATACAACTCCGAATGGAAAATTAGTACTGTATTGTACCCATAGGAAGGCTAGAAGAAGTCGAAGTTGATGTCGTGGGAGTGAAAACATATATAGATTTTGAGGTGATAGACATCATGGGGGACTGGGATCTCTATCCTTCTTTATTGGGGATAGATTGGGCCTTCGAGAATTATGCAATGATTGATTTGAAAAATGAATTGATGATATTCGAAGATGGGGAAGTCAGGGTAGTTCAACCACTTGACCCATATCAAGGACTCCGATATACAGAGACTGTTGACAATAGAGAGGACACTCAACTTCTAGATCAACTTTACTAGAAGACATCAGGAAAGAGAGAAGATTATATCAATCCGACGACGAGAGGGAGTGTAATCTGGAGAAGTGTTCAGAGTTCCGATTTTGGCTCAGAAATAGCTTGGGATGATTGGCAACAGGGAGGATATGAAACCAACACTAGAAGATGCGCTAATATTCGGGGAGTCAACTGGATTGGCACTGAGGTAAGAGGATATCCGACTCTATCAAATATGCATGTTGTAAATAAATTTATTACAAAATTAGAGGAAAAGGTACCAATAGAACATAGAGTCCCTCTTATGGATATAGCACCACAATCCACGTAACTAAGATGGTGGGTCAACCATCGCAACTCTCTTCCGCAATGGGAATATGTTGCTAGCACTAAGAGCTAGATTCCAAGAAGCTTCAGGACCACAATTCATCAAAAAGTACCAAGGGGATTTTGACCCCATAGAGCACTTAAAGAAGTGTGAGTATAATTGGAAGAAGGCAGGGTATCCAAAATCTCTGTGGATACACCATTTCATACATTCACTGGACACCATTCCACAGGCCTGGTATTTGATGGAGGAAAAGAAGAGAGGAACTGGCACCTGGCGAGTAGTTGCAGAAATTTTCACGCAATGTTTTTCTTTCAAGGGAGATACAGAACCAGTTACAGATGCACTCCAAGCCATCAGAAGAGTACTATTCTTTCCAGAGCTATAGGAATATGAAGAACTACCACTATCAGAATTGAAAATTAAAGAATCAGTAACATGTAAACGAATAGATCGCGAGATGGACAATGACGACTTAGATAATCTCTGACATTTATACTTTGAAGAGAAAGAAGGGGAGCTGGATATACAGGAGGAACAAACTATAGAAGGACTACACCTGTTACCCTTGAAGACACCTATTACCCTTGAAGACAAAGAAGCTGAACATTGGAAGCACGGAGAAACCAAAAATTGTGTCGATCAGAGATTTCTGGGATATAGAAACAACAAAGGAAATATTTTACCTATTACAGGAATATGAAGATTTATTCCCATCTTCAGTAGCAGAGCTCAAAGGGATTAAAGGAGACATGGGAGAAATGCACATAGTCTTAACACCAGACGCAAGTCCGATAAAACATAGGCCTTACTTCCTAAATCCAAGAGTAAAGGAAAAAGTTAAAGCATAGATAGATAAGATGTTGAAGGCAGGCCTGATTTTTCCAGTTGAGGAAGCAGAATGGGCAAGTTTTATTGTAATACAAAGAAAAAAGGAGAAATCCGAGATTAGAGTATGTGTGGATTACAGAAGTCTCAACAACGGATGCATTCATGATCCATTTCCTACTCCATTTAGTGATGAGGTTCTCGACAATGTAGCAGAAAACGAAGCCTATTCGTTCACAGATGGATTCTCAGGATATCATCAGGTCAGAATAGAAGAAGAAGACAAAAGGAAGACCACTTTCACAACTGAATGGAGATCGTTTGCATACCATGTCATTCCCTTTGGACTAAAAAATACACCAGCAGTATTTTCACGAATAGTGATAGCAACATTTAGGGACTATATCCATAAGTTCCTAGAGGTATACATGAATTATTGGACAATTTACAGCTTGGTGAAGAACCATTAAAATTTACTCAGAATAATGATTGATAGATGCAAAAAACTCCAAATCTATCTCAGCCTTAAGAAATTCATCTTTGCAGTACCTTTTGGGGCACTTCTAGGACATGTCGTTTGTAAGCAGGGTGTATCTGTGGATCCACCAAAAGTAGCGGTCATTTTTAATATAGAAGCAACATAAACTATAAAACAATTGAAGTCACTACTCAGGCATACAGGGTACTACAGAAGATTCATCCAAAACTATGCAAATATTATAGCACCATTAAAAAAATTATTGCAGAAGTCAAAGCAATTTATGTGGAGTGACGAATGCACTAACTCCCTAAACACATTGAAAGAAAAACTAGCAAGTGCACCCATCTTGGTTCATCCTAACTGGGACAAACAGTTCCATGTCTGTATTGATGCCTCCAATATTGCATTAGGAGTGGTGTTAGCTCAGATAGGAGAGACTTCTATTGATCATCCAGTGTACTTTGCAAGTAGGAAGTTGTCTACAACTGAAAGGAATTACACAACAACATAACGAGAAGCTCTTGCGATGGTATATTCTCTTCAGAAGTTTCGTCATTACCTGTTGAGAGGTACATTAAAGTTCTTTACGGATCACTCAGCATTGAAATACCTGGTAAACAAACCTGTGCTTGAAGGAATAATCTGTAGATGGCTCCTACTATTCTAGGAGTTTACTTTTGAAGTAATCGCAAAGCCAGGGAGGTTAAACGTGGGTCCTGACCACTTATCAAGGTTGGAGAACGGGGGATCCCTTGATGATCAGTTTCCAGATGCTGATATTTTTAGAGTAGAAGCCATCCCAGATTATCTAGAGCAGATAATAGTGTATCTGGCCACAGGGCAATGCCCAACATAATACACGACAACTCAAAGAAGAAATTTGGTAGTGAAAGCAGTTGAATATCAATTGATAGCAGGACAATTATATTAAATGGGATTGGATCATTTCTTGAGAAGATGTGTAATGAACCATTAAATAGAGGATATCTTGTGGGAGTGTCACAATGGAGTTGCGAGAGGCCACATCGGCGCAAAACCCACCGCAAGGAAAATACTACAAGCAGGGTTATGGTGGTCCACAGTTCAAAAAGATAGTAAATCATATGTGAAAAAATGTGATGTCTGCCAAATAACAAGACATCTGTCGTGCCGTGATGAGTTACCACTGCAACCTGTAAGAGCACTGTAGCCATTTGAAAAATGGGCCGTTGACTTCGTAGGGCCAATTGCACCAATGGCACGACACTCACATACAAGGTATATACTAACCGCAATGGATTATCTCACAATATGGGTAGAGGCAGCACTAGTAAGAGATTGCACAGTAGACACAATAGCCAGGTTTATTTTCAAGAATATCATTAGCATATTTGGCTGCCCCAGAAGCCTAACAAGCGATCAAGACAAAGGCTCAATCATTAAATGCCTCCATGAGCTACAGGGGCTTGAAGAAGAGAGATTTCTGGCGGATTTCCATCAGACAGTTCAGAATGAAAGACAAAAGGCCTAGCATGACTGTCACATCAAGCACAAAACATTCACTATCAGAGGAAAAGTCTTGTTGTACGACAACAAATTTCAAAATTTCCTGGGAAAACTGAGAATGCATTGCATGGGACCATATCATGTCATATAAATTAAAGCTTTAGGCACAGTTCGACTGGTGCAACTAGATGGCCAAATACTACAAGGATGGGTGAATGGCGCACGCTTGAAGCCTTATCATGGGTAAGTTCCATCATTTATTTTTTCGAATAACTCTCGCAACCGAGAGTAGTCAGTAGCGTAGAATAGAAATAAATAGAGTTAATAACTCTCTTGCACCCGAGATGAGACATAGAATAGGAGTCCCAATAAAAATACCTCACAATAGCGCAGAAAAGCAATTGCACCTGTTGCAATGCGGAGACCACATCGCAACCAACTGTGGTCGGCGTGGGGGGGGGGGTAAAGTCTACCGTATCATCTGTGTCAGAAATCTAAGCGTGTAAAATATAATTCAGTCATAATGACCCATCATATTGTTGGCAGTCTGTAGGATCACCCTAATTTGAAAAATAACTGCCGTAATTAGTAAACCCCATACCATAATAAATTTTCCGTATTAAGCCATAATTATTACCCATCGCGTCTACCCAAATCTTGAAGCCACAGTCAGCAATGTCAGAATTCACCTCACTGCAGTAAATTGCACGATTATAGCTGCAGGAGAGACAACAGAAAATTAATTAGTTATGGGGTCATATCAACCTCTTTCGTGCCGGTAGCATTACTTAACCCACATGAAAGAAGAAAAGCCCTAGAATGCCAGAAAATTCTGAGTTAGCAGAAACATAAACAACTACAACAACAAGCAATATTTCAACAGAGGAAGTTCAAAGAAGCAGACCAACAACAATAATTCATAGCAATAGACCAGGAACAACAATTCATGTATATAGCAGAAGAACAAAGATGACGAAGATAGCAACATCAGTCGTTAAGCTCGAGCTCGATGCAATAATTCAGAAGATAGAATCTTTAATCAGAAAATATGACAATGCTTTGTTAATTGACACAGATTTCACGGACTCCTATCAATTCCTCGCTATGAAGAGACAAGTGTATATGGAAAATTATGCCATAGAGGGAGGAGGTGAAGCAACAAGGATGAATCCATAATTCATAGGTATTTAAAGGTTGACTATACTGAACCTCAGGAACCTCCGAGTGTTTGGAACAACAGGAGCGACTATGTAGTGTAAAAAATTCCTGATGAGCAGAGTTCAGAACAGATCATTGTGGCCGGGGAGAGAGATAGCTATCCATGTAGAGGACATCAATAGACTTATAGGATTATCAGAAGATGGGAATGACGTCTCAACGACATTCGAGAATGTGTCCAAAAGATCCAAAAATTCAGGGGACTGTGATTATTACAAGAAGTATGAGACTAGAAGAGGAGGGAAGGGAGCGAAGATAGACCTCATAAAAAATCTAGCAATGAAATTTTCCTGCCATATGATAGCGGTTAAAACAGTGAGGCATTACATCAAAGGAGAATGCACCCTCGACACCATCTCAGTCGCGGAACACTGCATCCAGGGAGCACAACTAAACTGGTGCACCTTCCTATTGAGCGAAATGTTTGAGGCCTGTGAGGATAATTACAGGCGAGCCATATAATTCATATATGGCTATCTCATTATGGCATTTGCAGTGTGGAGATGGACTCACCTAGGCATTTGGCAGCTCGCAGAAATCACCCACGACCAGCCAATGGCATTAAGATTTACGCCCTGGAAAGTATCCAAATATCCTAGCACCAAGGAGGTCAATGAAGAGGCTTTATCGCTCTGGTACAGGTAGATGGTCGATGTGGTGGGGAACTAGAAAAGGGTTCCAAGGGACCTACTGGACATATACTCTTTGCAGATATGGTTCGGGGTAACCCATAAACAGACCTACATCAGACCTAATTGCATGGATGAAACCACGTTCCAAATGCGGCCACTAAAGTTTCAATTAGAAGAAGAATCCTTCCACATTGAAGTCTGTTCATGGCCAGGAGCTGCGATGGAAGTCAGAAGTTGAATACCCCATTATTCATTCGAGGCGATGCTACCGAAAGCACTCCCAGGGGAGTCAACAGAAGAAGAAATGAGGATGATTTCCCAATTGCAACGACGATCTTTCTTGGACCAGCTCGACACGAGCGTGAAGGACTTCAATATGGTAATAGAAACTCTCACAAGTGCCTCTATTGTGTTTCCCTATTTTTCTCACTTCCAGTCTTTGAATTCTGTATCCCCATCCACAACGACCCCTTTCATAACTACCCTACCTTCCACCATGTTCAATTCCCCTCTAGCAACCATAGTCACCCCAATCCGCAAGATCAAGGCACCCAAGCCTCCGGTAGCTGCACCCAAGCCAAACAAAGCATGAATTAGTGTGCCCAATCAAGTAGTTGATCTCACAGGGGAATATCAGACCCAACCTATGGATACAAGTGTACCAATTCAAGAAGAGCCAGAGGTTACCACCCAAATAACCTTTGCGCTACCTGTGTTTGATCTGTCATCGGTTCTAAACATGCATACATCATCTCCACCTCATACTCGCAACTCATCACCACATACTTCATTCACTTCCAAATACCACTCCATTCACACTCCGTCCACCTCAGCGACTATCTCAGATGCAATAAAGCTAGGGAACAAGAAAAATGGTGACATTGAGGCAGAATTTAACTCAGGTACGGCTGGAGTATCCAAGGTTGACCAACCCTCAGTGGGACATGGCACTTTCCTAGAACTATTAGTTCAAGGAGGGTCTTTTACTTCTGATAAAACGCCCTCGTCACTGGAGTTGAACCCTTTCCAGCGAGCCAACCTCATATTGCAGCAGATTCTACCATCCACTAATATGATCGTCCCAGAACCTCAGTTACCGCAACAGAACCAACCAACATCCCCATAAGAGCACTCATAGAGATCAATCGCCAGTGGGAAAATGCTCCAAGAAAGACAACCGACCCAGGAGATGTCAGGCATTGAGAACATGCAGAATTAGGGGGCTAGCCAGTTATATAAGTTCATCCAATAGACAACAGAGCAAAAAGAAGGATTGCACAATGACCTCCAACAGAGGTTCGAGCAACAAAAATAGTAGGTTGTTGTGCTTACTGAAGAGTGCAATCATCTTAAAAGTGAAAAGGATACTTTATAGGAGCAGCTAGAGAAGGTGACAGAAATATTCAAAGACCCGTGGCCAACAATTGTTGCCCAGAATATAAAAACGCCAGAGGATATATCGGCCTGCTCAATGGTCGAACGGTCTTTCCTAGTGAAAATTTCATGCGCAAATATGAGCAGAGCAAACCAAGAGTTCAAGGAGGCGCTAGAAACCAGAACAACATTACCAGACCCTGCCACGGTCTATGCTGAGAAAGTCACAGAGATACAAAAGTAGGTAAAAGACATGAGGGAAACTTTGAGGACAACAGTAAAAGAGGCTTATAGCTTGCTAAAGCATTTACATGAATGCTCCAACTCGCTAACAATGGAAGCCCACCCAATATCAGCACAACTTCAACAAATTTCCCGAGAAATCAAAGAAGCCACTGAGCCAGTTGGCATAACCTAGTTGTACAACTAGGCAGAAGTGTTGGAAACCAAAATCCATAAAATAGAAGAGCACTCAGAGGCCACAAAATAGGTCCTCAGAGAGTTAAGGCTGTCGGTAAAACAAAAAGAAGAGGCAATACAGTTGAAGGTGGCTGAAGGCAAGTCGAAGATACAAGAGGTATTTAGCAAACTATTGCTTATGGCGACTGAAACTGAGGCCGAAAAAGTCGCCACCCAAATAGATCAGTTTATTAAAGAATGGAAACAGGTAATCACTGAGTTTGCATAACTCAAGTCCTCATCATTGAGCAAGGTTCTAGAGTTGGTGCCTTTGTTTGGGCCGAGCGAAGAAACAAAAAAAACAAGGTCAGCCCCTAAAGCCGACAGACCACCAGAAGCTGCAACAGCCGGAAAAAATTGACTCGGGAGGAGTCAATATTGTGTGGTCAGGGCCCGTTGGGGCCTTTGTTTTGTTTTAAGAAAAAAATTGAGCTACGGAGGGTTGGCGAACAGGTGGCGGAACACAATCAAGGTAGATATGGATCTGTCACAGTTGCAGAAAGCCAGAAGATAGGTGGTGTGACAGTTGTAGAGAAAAGTGCAGATGGAAGATATGGGAGACAATAACAATCAACAGAACTCCCAGTAATAAAGAAGAAGCGAGAAGTAGCAAAGTAGGAAAAGAGGAAGGACTGGTAGTCACACTGGCGAAGGAACAAATAGGCAGTCAGCCAGTAGAGGAGAGTTAGTTAGTTAGTGCGATAAAAGGCCGATAGGGAAGAGCAGAGCCTTATGAGAGCTTTGTGAGAACTCTGTTGTATTGAATCAAACTGTAATAGACTCTGTGGAGTAGATGTATGATGTTCTGTTATTGATAATGAAATCTAGTTGTTGTTGTGTGTAATGTTATGAGTTGATTGTTGGTTATTTTCTTATGTTGAATGTATACCCAATTTTAATTTTAATTCAACACTCTGAACATGCTTTGATGAGTGATAGTTTATATAGAGAGTTGAGATATGGATGTTGCTTTCAAGTCTCTATAGTTATTCTCTATGGTTGCATTTTTCTTCTACCTGAGCTAGCTTCTAATCTTACTAATGTCGCAACACGCCTTAAGTGAGACACTCTACTCTCTGGAGTAGGGTGAAAATGTCGGCATTGTGCTAGACTACTGCGGAAACCTTGTTGGCCTCTACCCTGAACCTAGGTCTTTCCCAGAGACCTCCTTTCTCGCCAACAATGGATAACTGAAAATAGGTTAGGAACATAGTGGCGAGGGCACTAAAGGTTCCATGTGTAGCAGAGGGTTGCTCCACATACCATTTCACTGCTACTCCTGTCAGAGTGCGTTGAAATAGTCTCAATCGAATAGTATCATCCACGATGCTGTTCAACGAGAAACACAGGTGGAAAGTCATGACATGATTTCCTGGGTCTTCTGCTTGATTTCCTTCGAACTTTGGAATGTCGGAAGGGAGCTTCATGGGAATGGGAGGCCATATGGGGTTGTGTGCAATGGGGTCGTTCATAAACTTGGTTAAATATGGTAGATTCAACAAAGCTAGAAAAGGTGACTGCGAGGTTGTAGCCATTACAACTTGTGAAAACAAAATGTTTTGGTTAGGAAGAGGGTTTATCTGAGACGTACCCTGCTGTGTATTCGACTGGCTTTCGGAATGGGTAGCACTCCTCTGCCCTCTAAGGGTTGTGGGAAGAGTGGTACGTGGTGTGACGTTGGGGGACCGACCAGGGTTCCCAACTAAGGATACCCCAATAAAGGATGAACTAATAATGGTGGGAGTGTGCCGTCTTTGACACCTAAATGGTGAAAGACCTGGAACCCCTCCTGGTAATGGGGGGAGATCCAAAAGACGTCTAGACCGATGAGGTCCCGTTGGGTCCATTTTTGCGTTGACTAGGTCTGGATTTGAAAATATTTGAGAGGATAGAGATTATAATCAAAGAAAAATTATGATCACATACATAAAACAAAGCAAAAATTAAATAAATTCTCCCTTTAAATTAATCCTATGTGATCAGTCAATAAAAAAATATGGCTTTTGTTTTTTTGCGTATGATACTCAAATCCTAGAAGACCTAATTGTCCTCACACACTCAAATGTAACCGGGCCTTGAGAAGATATCTTGCGAGTGCTGGCACAACATCCTATAAGAGCTGGCGAGGCCCCCAGTTAGCTGAAGAAAATATACCAAGGTAAGGGTAGAGGATCTAGTGCTTTCTTGTACCGTCACCTATAGGGAAATGATGTCCTATTTTTGGCCACTAAGTACCATCGTCCCATGTGAACGTTCGAGTCTTGGGCTTCTTGGTAATTTAGCTAATAGTACCGAGTATTAGCTGGGTCAGGTATCCCCAACTAATACCTGCCCGCACTGCGCCTAAACGTAATCCCCTCTGAAATGGGTCTCTGCCGCGCTCGGGTTTTATTTTCTGTGGGCTGATAGGTGGATTTGAAAGCTCCCTAAACAATCAACTTCTATGTTTCAAGATGAATAATGATCAAGGCGGCTTATTAAATGCCTACCCCCTTGAACCTAACTTAGACTATAAATTATTTTGTGGCCCCTGGGGAGAGAATTTAGTGAGTTTTGATAAGTTAGTTTTAGGTGTCTTTGCTTTGCTTAGTGTGTGGACGTGTGTGAGAAAAAAGTGAACAAGCACATAGTTTGAACGTGTGGATATGTGATGATGCTTTTCAAAATCCCCTATTAAACTATGTTCTATTGTTCCTTGCTCAAAAGAAAAACATGTGCGGATATGGCCCGCTTTCATTTTTTCCTAGTTAATCTATGTGATCAACTACAAGGAGATGGTGAGTTGTGAGTAGAGAGCGTTCATATGCTTGCCTAGGATCACCAAAGGGTGCAAAGGTAGTAGAGATTACTTGCTCTTCTATCAACAATTCAATCCTGGTCCCGAAATCCTAGTGCAAAAATTGAACTAAACTAATGAATTTTATGCTAGAAAAGGGAACTAGCTAAGCATGCGTGGACTTGGGCCACTTACTTTTGGCTAATTATCTATGTGTTTTGGTACCTAAATTTGCAAAACATAATTTATTTATTTATTTATTTTATTTTTTCGGAATGCAAGTTAATTTCCCCCCTAATTAAACTATGTGTGAACTTTGCAAAAATAAAATTGAAATAAAACTAACACCAAGCCTACCAAAAGTAGCTAAGAGTGAGATTTAGCAAGCTGCGGGATACCTCAACTAGTGCTGGCAGATGTATTATGGGCTGCCAGGAACTTTACAAGCAGGAAAATATAGAAATATGGGAGAAATTTCTCATTCTGTCTTTTGCGCGCAAAAGGCTGAAACATGCGCGATGTCTGTGCGCAGGTCAGCTCTGAACGCGCGCCTTGGGTGCACCTATCTGTGGGAAATGCACGCAAATTCCTGCAAAAATAATTTTTTGGAGTTGTTCTACTTCAATTCGTCACTTGGGATGAACTAGGGATAGAAGGAGAGAAAGGGGGCAGTTTCATCCCAAATTCACAACACAGATAGAGGTCTTTGCAAAAAAGGCACAACCACATAAAATTGGAAATAAATGTTATTGGAGTCACCAATCTTGTGTTACTGTGTTTGGTGCACGCATGTACGAAATCAAACTAAATTAAGGGGTGTGGTTTTCCCTCTTAAGTTATTGGTCACAGACATAAAATATATGGAGTCAAGCAAGTTAGTGGAACATGCTAGAACATAAACATACTAGATAGAGAAATAGCATGCATATTCAAACAAAAAATTAAACTAAAACTATAAAAAATAACACAAAAGCTCTAAATAGAGTCAAACAACTTCAGTAATCTAAACGACGGTGCTTAAGTCCCCTCTTATTAAGTGCTGGTAGGAAATGAGGATGAAAATTTAACCCACTTGCTAAGGGGCCCTTAGAACCTTGGGTCCTAAGTCCCGATGCAAGGATGTCTTTACTTCCGAGCTGCCTTGGCGCAAAGTCTCCCTCTCTCTACTATGGTGGACTGAAGTTGTTGGATGGCCAACAAATGAGTCCCCTCTATCTATGCTCTGGATCACACACTGCTGGTATTGCTTGGGGCAATTCTGGCTAGCATAAAAATTTGTTCTCAAGTTACTCATCTCTTGGTGGCCTTTTATAGGAGAAGTCAAATCCTCCTTCCCTCTCTTGGTACATTGTGGATGGTGACCCAAGAGAGGGGGATGATTCCATTGTGTGCCACATTTATTCCATTGTGTGCTCCCTTGATGTCATAAGGAGGCTTGGGTGGTTGTCCTTAGGCGGCTTCAAGTGTAGAATCAATGTCCTGGAGTGTGCTTTTTGTGGTCTCGGAAAGTGACTTTCACCACTCCCAGGGTTGCGCGCTTTTTGGGTCAAAAGGCGCGCAAAGGCACGCTTATCAAAGGATTTTGTGTGTAAAAGCATTTATGACTAGTTCAAATTTAATTTTTTCCTCAGACCTTAGGGATTTTTAACTAATTCCAGATTCTCTAATGTCTTTTCGCCCTGTAAATCCTTCTGCCTGACATTAAATAATGTCGCCTTTGATTGTATGATTTTCCAGTGATAACAATGATGGTCTGCGTGTTTCCTCCCCTTTTTCTCCTCTACTCCACTTGATTTAAATTTTTTTCTTTTACATGCCTAGGTGGCATGTACTTCCATTTTTATTCTAGTCATACCTCACGGTGGTGGATGAGTTAACTGGCCACCTTTTTTCCCCTTAAACTATAAGTCTAAAAATTAATTATTACTGGCTATTATGGATGTGTAGCAAGGAGTGAGAAGCTATACCCGAGTTTACCTGTTGTTTCCAAGGCAGTTGCAGGAGCGGGAGGTTGGAGACAAGCCTTTTATATTCTGCATTCTTGTACTCTGAATGAGCAGCTTTCTGAATGAGCTGCTAATCGTTGCTTGTTATTTCTCTCTGTTGTGGATGTTGCGTGGGGTGCTTGAGATGCCATGGGTGGTGACGTGGCACAGACGGAGGTGGGGTCCCACCAGTAGATCGCATATCACAAGATTTAGTCACGAGCAAGCGAAGGTTAAATGTTAAAAGTTGCGATGAGCGATATGTGATGGGCAGAAGTGACATGGTAGACGGAGGTGGGGTCTCGCCCACACATTGAAAATCACAAGAATTATGTGTGTGCAACGAAGGGTAAACGATAAAAGGTGCAATGTGTGAAGTACGATGGATAAACAGAGGTGGGGCCACACGCACATTGCAAATCGTAATATTTATGTGTGAGCAGTGAAGGTTAAATGTTATATTTTGTGAAGTGCGAAGAGTGGGGGCGGGGAAGGTGACGTGGCACAGACGGGGGTGGGGTCTCGCCCATCGATCGCATATAGTAAGATTTAGTGGTGCATGATGGAAGGTAAGAGTTAAGAGTTGAGAGGAGCGATGTGCAATGAGAGGGGGGATGAGTGATGTGGTAGATGGATGACGAGCTGGTTACATCACTATGGGGGTGCTCTGGGGTACAGAGCACTTGTCGGGGGTTTGTCCCCGCAGCTATCGTGAGTCGTAGACCTGTGGTCAGCAGACTTCTGGTGGAGTCAACTGCGGAGGCACCAACACTGATAACCTGTGGGCTGTTTCTACCCACGGGTTTCCACTTTATCGTTCATTTCTTTAACTCTCGCTCGACGATTAGCATGCGAATTAATCCACGATGAGCGATGAATGATGTGGCGTGGCGGAAGTGGGGGCTGCCCGGCCCGCGCTTGAAGCGTTGGGCCTTCATCTTACCCGCTCCAACTCTTCATTTTCTTGAATTTGATGTTGCCTTATCCCTTCAAAAGAATCACAAGCCAACAAGTGGAATTCTCTTTCTCCTGGAGTCTGTTATGCAACTTTCCTTCTTATTATTCTTGGCAGTCCATGAACAACTTTTTTTTTTTTAAGGAACTTCCTGATGTTTGTGTGTTTCTTCTCTTGCTACATTGTGTTTAGGAATGGAGGAGTGTGGTGTATGGAGGTGATGGAGGAAGTTATGAAGATGAATGGAGTGAATGATGGGATGGATGGTAAGATAGAAGAAGGGAAAAGAATATGAATGCTTTCCTGTGTTTCCAGAAACCATTAACAACCTGCAAAATATCAAACACAGAAAACACAAAGATGTAGATGTATTTTTTTTCTTTTGTTCTTTTCCTCTTTTTTTTTTTTTGAAATAAAGTGGGCTTCCTCCATGGAGGTTTTCAACCCACAAACTTTCTTTGGGCGCCTCAGAGAGGATTTCACCCATGGATTTTTTTTTTTTTTTTTGAGCAAGTGAGCTGCCTCCATCGAGGTTTTCAACCCACAAGTTTTTTTTTTTTTTAGGAGGTGTGGGAAACTATGGAGTTTCCCATTAAATACACCTCTCTACTTATTGAATTTATGAACTATGCCTTTGACAAAGGCTTCTTTTAAATTTAAGTCTGTGACCATTGACAAGCAAGGGGATGCCTTCCTCATCTATGGTTCTAATTTGAACTGCACCATTATCAGAACATTTTTCCACTATGTAAGGTCCTAACCATCTTTTCATCAACTTGCCTTTAAAATATTTAAACCTCGAATCATACAAAAATGCCCAGTGTCCTTCTTGGAAGGTCTTTTATTTGATGTTCTTGTCATGCGATACCTTCCTTTGTAGCTAAACTACCTCTGTGTGAAGAAGTGCTTGCATTCTGAACTCATCCAATCCATTTAGTTGTAGCAACCTCTCTTTTTGGGAATTTTATAGATATAGATTTAATTCAGCTACCATTCTTAAAGTATTGAATTCAAACTCAACTGAAAGTAGAGCTTTCTTACCATAGACTAGTTCATAAGGAGTGAATCCTGTTGTTGTCTTCCAAGTAGTGTTGTAGGCCCAAGTAACTTCTACCAATCTATCTGCCCAATATTTTCTATAGCTTCTCACAAACTTGGTGAGGATTCTCTCTAAATATCTGTTAGTTACCTCTACTTGGTCATTCGCCCGAGGGTGATAGGCAGTAGAAGTTCTATGCTTAATCTTGTGCTTCCTAAAAATATTCTCAATGAGGTGAGAGGTGAATTGTGCTCTCTGATCAGTGACTATTTATCTGGGGTATCCAAATTTGTAAAACACATTCTCCCTCAGAAATTCTGCTACTTTATCCTCAGTTGCTACCTTCACTGCTTTTGCTTCAACCGACTTTTTCAGGTAATCAGTGCAGACTATGATATAATTCTTTTTTCTGGATGATGGATCGATAGGTCCAACAAAGTCCATGCCTGATCTGAAAATGGAAGTATTTGAAAATGTTGTGCAAAGTATCCATTTCCATTAAATTAAGTGTGCAAAGTGTTTGTCATGTCTTGCAAATTAAATAAAGTGTTTTTGGTAACTGTTTTTGAGTTTATGTGTGAGGGAATGTTAATTAAAATTACTGTTTAACATCTTGAATCAGAAATACACAACAGAATAACTTCACCATAACAACACAACAACATGATGAGGCGGTTCACCCCTCCTGTGCTACATCTGCTGGGTCCAAGGCTCCCAATGGGCATGTCCTTGCTCTATTAAGTTTCTCAAATTGGTTTTACAGTGAGAAATAAGCCTAAACAGGCAGAAACAACCATGAAAATGAATTCAGAATACAGAAATAAGCTAAGTATGGCTTTTATTTCACCTCAAACAATGAAGTATAGCCCAATGCAGCTCCATTTCCCTCATGGCCTTGATGGCTCTCCAAGCTTCCCTGAAGAAAAAATGGCTGAAAAAAACCTTTGTTGGCTTTGCAACCTGTCCCAATGGCTCCAGAATGCTCAAAATACCCAAAATTGATCATAACTTCTTCAATATTGGACCAATTTGTACTTCCTAAAAATATTCTCAATGAGGCGAGAGGTGAATTGTGCTCCCTGATCATTGACTATTTCTCTAGGGTATCCAAAATTTTAAAACAAATTATCCCTCAGAAATTCTGCTACTTTCTCCTCACCTTCACTGCTTTTGCTTCAGCCCACTTTTTCAGGTAATCAGTGCAGACTATGATATACTTCTTTTGTTCGGATGGTGGATCGATAGGTCCAACAAAGTCCATGCCCCACTTATCAAATGGCTCAAGAGCCACCTGAGGGTGTAAAGGAATTTCATCTCTTTATGTGGGTTTCCCCATCCTTTGGCGCTGATCACACCTGCTGGTGTATTTTCTGGAATCTTGGTGAAGGGTAGGCCAATAGTATCCTACCTACAAAACTTTGTAAGCAATTCTCTTTGCAGCAAAGTGGCCTCCACATGGGCTGTCATGACATTCAGAGAGGATATAAAAAAATTCTTCCCCCCTCACACATCTCCTTAATATTTTATCAGGGCTTAGCTTGAAAATATTCCCCCCAATCCATGTGAAAGGGGCACTTTTTCTGATGATTCTGCTCCTCTCCCTGAATGAAAGATTAGGAGGGAGTTTTCCAGCAACTAAGTAGTTGGCTATATCAACAAACCATGGTGAGAGTGCTGATATGGAAAAGAGGTGTTCATCTAGAAGATGGCCATCCACCATTTTTTATGCAGGTAAATCCTCTCTGCGGACAGAGACGATCCCTCTAGCCCTAGAGTGGGTCTAGTAACAAAGGGACAAGCTAAAGTGCAGGTTCCTTAATTAATGAATGAAAAGGACAGGGTAGATAGACCTACCTGGAGTCCAACGCTGTCGTTGTTGTGGTGGTGATGGCCTCATGATCTCTGCTTTTACGGGTCAAAATCCTTCTGCTACAATGCTTAGATACCTACATGAAGATTATCAAACAAGAGCAGCATACGAAACAATGATTTCATTCATAATCAACTAACCAGTCAAGGAGGGTTCAGAATATTGCATCGAATAAAACACATAACGCAATATGGGAACCATACAATAGTCATGTATATGTATTAATAGAAGAAAGAGTTACAACCAGAGACTTGACGTTGCAACCTCCTTTAGCGGGGTTTAGTCGAAGCGCGTCTCGATGGATTGTCGGGGAATTCGGACAGGATGAAGACACAAGTCTAAGCTCTTTCAATGAGGGTCTCTTCCGTTCTATCTTTTCTAACAAAATGTACAGAAATCTCTTCAGCGTTTCAACTATAATATGTTCAGTTTAGCTAGCACATCAATGTAAGATGGATATATTTATAGAGGGAGAGGAGGAGGTTGGGATCCCTACAATAGTGGAAGGGAGGCCTTATCCCTTGGGAGGTTTCCCCAAAAGGTGGAAACAAGAGGCCAAAGGAGGGAGGCCATGGTTATTAAGTCGAAAGAATCCAGATGACTCGCCCACGAAGTTTGTTATGATGGAAAATTCACCTCTATTTTTAAAAAACATTCCATAAATAGGTTGGAGCGGGTATCTCACTGGGATAGAGCGCCAATGGGCGCAGGGCCCAGTGTTAATTTCCCCATCAGCGCGAGGGCATAACAGTCTACTAGTGCCAAGGAAAAAACATGTGTTTCTGATGGTCTGTTCAGGAAATTTTCAACAGAAGGAATGTTGTGCTCATGGCAAGGGATGAAATGATATTATTTTCAAGGAATTACACTTTATTTTGGTCACAAAAATGAGCCTCCAATGTTCGGGATGGGAATTGCAGGGACAGTGACAAAATGTTGTGTAACAAATTCCCCCTAAATCATGAGGTCTGAGAGAGAGGAAGGGGTGAAATGCTTTACGAGAATGCGTTCGAACCAAACACCGCTGTTGGAAGACCTGCAATTACAAATACAACTGATATCTCTGATACATGAACATGTGGCATGAGCGCAACCATCCATAATATAGTACATATATAAACTAATATCTGAGGTATGGACGCAGCCATCTAGCAGTAAGGATCAACAAATAGACTCAGGTATGGTTGCAACCATCCAATCAAAAGAGTCATGCATAAATTCATGATAAAGCATAGTATCCCGCAGCCTGGATCTTATTAGACAAAACCCAGGGTCTTTCACTCCATCTCGATCCGAACAAGTACAAATTCAAGCATGCGAATATATGAGCTGAAGTCGAAAATGCAAGAAAATCACCTAATTACCAGCCAATGATGAAAGCTGTTAACAGGCATGAGAGAAACCACCAATAATGACGATGGCTCTCAAGGTAAAACATGTAAAATCCATGAAATGTGAATAGTGAGCTGGTGTCGAACACCCGCAGAATCACTCGATCGAAGGCCAATGATGTGGACTTGTCGTCGAATGCGAAGAACCTGCCATTGAGGCATGCAGGCTCCAAGGTACCAGTAAGGAGTCTCTAGAATAAATTCCTGGACAATGAGCTGAAGTCGACAGGAAGCGATCTGGTTGAAGGAGGGCCATAATGTTTCCCACATCATCGACACGAGACAGAGGAACATGATGATAATAAATCAGGACCAACAGAGAATCAGAGGGAGGTTGAAAACTGTAGAGGCAAAACTTCTCTTGAACATATCAGCAATACGACTCTGGATTTGGAAGTATTTGACATCAAGGGATCTAAGGTCATGATGATGTGGCAAAGAGCAGATGAGAGGTCAAAACAGATTACCCAAACCCACAGAGGAAAAAATAACGAAATGATGTCCCCAACCCGACATGAATGCAGACGAGTGTCATGTTCAAGAGTGACATACTACTAACACAACTAAAGACTGGTTCAATTTCCCCCCACCATTTATGGTGAGTACCCCAATTATTTTTTAAAACAAGCTTGAAGGGGATAGCATACTAGTACATTTTACGAGCCCTAAGAAGGAGGAACTCGAGGAACGTCATGGTGAAGATGTCCAATGTCATCAAAGTTTAACGAGTCTGACAAAGGAAGAACTCGACATCTTTTCATGTTTAGAGAGTTTGAAAAGAAGCAGAAAAGAAAACTCCAGCATGTCCCTTTTCGTAAATAGTCCCTCAGATCCGAAAATGTAGAAAACAATATCAGAAAGAACCTCTTAGTCGCGATAGGCTAAGGTATTCCTTTTTCATAAATAATCTATCCCAGCCTGAAAAACGGGTAAATGTATACTAGGTAGATATTGTTTTGCAGCCATTTAACGAGTTCAAAATGACAAGAGTCTCAGTAATATTTTCAGTTTTAGAGAGTCAGAAAAGAGCTGATGTAGGAATTTACAGGGTAAGTTCCCGTTTGGTCAATTTAGTGTGTCCTAAATTGCTACATTAATTTATCAATCCGGGATTTGTAAGCTGATGAAGTGTGGCGCACTATATGTGCAAGATAACCTATTTCTTAACTTTTTGTCGTTTTTGGTTTTCTAAGGTGAGATGGAAATTCTAAAATAAAAACAAGTATGGTTATGTTTGTTCAAGGAAATTATATCCTCTATAATGATTTACCAACTTGAAACTTAAAAAGGAATTTGAAACTTACAATGACAAAACTTGAAAGGAAATGAAAATGTGCTGCTGAAATGAAAAGGTGCTGCTAGTCTAATAAATCAAAACAATGAACTATTGAGCATGAAAACCAAACTATTCTTGCTGCTATCTAAACACAAAAGAAACTATGCTTAAAGAAATCCAAAATTGCAACAAAGTAAATCTAAATCAGATTACATCAACTTGTCTTCTGATCCCTCATCATTAGTCCAGCTATGATTTTCGGAAGTAACCATAAACAACTTGAGTAACTGATATCTAACTTGCAGAAAGTAAACTAATATCAAACCACACATTCATAATTCAATCCCTCACCATCAGTCCAGCTGTGGCTTTCGGAGGTAACTCAAGATGTCATGCACAATTTAATATTTCTAACTTGCAGAAAGGAAACTAATATCAAACTACACATCCATAATTCAATCCCTCACCATCAGTCCAGCTGTGGCTTTCGGAGGCAACTGAAGATGTTATGAGCAATTTAATATATCTAACTTGCAGAAAGAAAACTAATATCAAACTACACATTTCATAATACAATCCCTCACCATCAGTCCAGCTGTGGCTTTCGGAGGCAACTGAAGATGTTATGAGCAGTTTAATATATCTAAATTTAACTACTGAAGCAAATGAGCAAAACTGAATTAAACAAAGCAGTACTGAAATTAAACAGAAACTAAGAAAACAAATTAGCAGCAGAACAATGTTAATTCCATGTCATTAGTCAAAAAGTTATGCAAATGCCCAGGCTACCTATTTATAACCTGAAACAAGAACACTGATCAGTTAACAATAACATAAAACATGAAAGACAGAAGTAAAATGGAAAGCATGAAAGATTATAAACAGAAATGAAGCATATATACCATGAAAGATGCAATGTATAAACATGTGAATGCATTATGGCACAATGAGATTTAAAGAAATAAAACAAGAACTATACAATAATGCACGGAACCTTGGCGAGTGCAGGGGCCCTCTACACCAGCCTTGGCAACAATCTTCAAGTATGAATTACATTTGGAAACAGAGTCTTCTTATATTAAAATGCAGTCATAACAGAAAGGTGATATTACGGCACAAGTGCAACGTAATTACATTACAGAGCAGACTAATAAAAACCAACAGAGACTAATCTAATATGCGTATACAAACGCGTTATTTATAACAAAAGAAATATAACTGATTCCTAAAGTTTATGCTGATGGAGAACACGTAGACCGTTACATCCACAGATCTAGGATCATGGCCGTATTGAAGAGTAAATCTATGAGGAGTGGATGTTTGAATTTGGCTATGGAGCCGTGTACAGATGTTGATTTGTCCCCCGCAACTCAGAAACAGCCATATGAACCTTCACGTGACACGAAACAGAGTCCTGTCACCGTGGGACTCTACGGTTGACTTCCATTTGGACACCTTTGACCGCAACCTCTTTAGATGGATTTGCTCGAGCCAATAGGACATGATCCATGTCCACATCATTTCAGACTTGCCCATGTGGCTCGTTTTTCCTGTAGACACCTGTAACATAGAGTTTCACAAAATGGCTGTGGAAAGTTGCAGCAGCTGTGGAAAGTGGCAAGATTCCGCAGCTAGATGAGCAAAATCTAAATCAAACAGCAGACACAAAAATATAATTAAAACCATGTTAGATGCTCTTTTGCAATTAATATACAATGATATTGACAACTTGGGAGGTTCAGGTGAGTGAAAAAGGTATAGAAAAGTGTATGGAAAAGATGCAGATGAGACTGGCCCATAGATCAACGACGAAAGGTCACAGCTCACAAACATATCACAAATTAGTACACCAGTATAATCACGTGGTTAAAACCCTCAAAGAGGGAAATGAAATTCACTACCGAGCCAACGCGGCACTTCGTGCAATTTATTAATATAAAAGAAAAGTTACATATGTTTCTCTCATAAACGGTTACCGGACAAATGACCCTCCATGCTCTTTAAATAGAGATCATGGACCAATCGAGTGTTAAGCCATGGATCAAGTGTTGTTAATACCAAGGTGAGAGATAACCGTTGGATCACTACAAATCGTGACCGTCGGATTATAAGTTACAAATGTACATGGTAAAGAAACACACTTTACCTAACTCTACATTAGACTAAGTTATTCTTAACTATTTCCTATGTGTCGGAATATCCTAACATCCCCCCTTAAGAACAACTTGGGATAGGATTGAAGGATTTACAAAGGTGACACAAAAGGAGCCTATTTCCTATGTGTCGAAATATCCTAACATCCACCCTTAAGAACAAATTGGGATAGGATTGAAGGATTTACAAAAGTGACACAATAGGAGAAGGAAGGAGGCATTACAGCCTATCCCCCCTTAATGACAATCTTCCAAATCCACATGATTGAACTTTGCAAACTTTCTTCAGATATGAGAGCTCTTTGTAAAGATATTCATTGCATCATTACGATACATCACATCGCAAGCACTACTTTGCCTCAGAATGAGTCTTGGCGAGAGGCGTGACGAGGGAGTTCGCCTGTTTGCACCGATGTCGAATCGACTACATAGCTTCTAATGACATCAATATCACACCAAAGTGTAGCGATGTTGTCAAGGGAGACCAAATTTAGACAGATCTGACTAAGCACATGGTTTTTGGTCGCTTCAATTATACTCACGTATACTTTTGCTTCTCACTATGAGATATGGCACTTTGTTTCTTACAAGACCAAGTAATAAAGTCCTTAAATTAAGACAATTACATATCCTACAGTAGACTTTCGATCATCAGGGTCACCAGCCCAATCAGAATCAGTGAAACTAATCAACAATGGAGATGCTCCTGCACTGTAATGAATCCTGAATTGAACTGTACCTCAAATATATCGAAGTATTCTTTTAGATGCTTTCCAGTGACTTTCATGAGGTTGGTGCATAAACCTAGCGACAAGACCAATGGCAAAGGAAAGGTCGGGACGGGTATGGGTTAGATACAGAAGTTTACCAACAAGTTGACGGTATAAGGTAGCATCAACTTCAAGGGTAGTACAAGTGACTGAAAGCTTGACTCCAGACTGAAAGGGAGAAGGGGCTGGCTTACAGTCTTCCATGTGAAAGTGGTGTAGAAGATCACAGGCATACTTGGACTGAGAGAGGGTAATGCCTTCCTTGGATTGCAAGACTTGAAGACCAAGGAAATAATGCAAATGTCCTAATTCTGTCATTTCAAACTTCTTTTTGAGGCTAGACTTCACATGGTTTATATCGTTTGGATCACTACTAGTAAGGATAAGATCATCAACATAAAGAACAAGGATGGTGAAGGAATTACCCACTTTCTTGGTGTAGACAGTGTTGTCAGAATGACACCCAGAAAAGCCATTATCTAATAGAAATCTATCCAATTTGGCATACCAAGCCCGAGGAGCTTGTTTGAGACCATAGAGAGACTTCCTAAGGCGACAAACAAGGCTGGAGTCTTTTTGGATAAAGCCAGGGGGTTGTTCCATGTAGATTTCTTCATGCAAATCTCCATGTAAGAAGGAGGATTTAACATCCATCTGATGGACTTCCCATTTAAAGGAGGTAGCAAGGGAAAGAACAAGACATGGATTGAATTCATTTTAAGTAACAGAGAAGGTTTGAGGAGTTTAATGCCTTCAACTTGTGAATTTCTTTAAAGCAAAGAAGACGAGCTTTATGTCTATCCACTTTCCATCTGGTCCAAACTTTTTTTTGTAAACCCATCTGCATCTGACAATTTTTCTTCCTTTTGGAAGAGGAACAAGATCTCAAGTATTGTTTGCAAATAAGGAATGATACTCTTCATTCATAGCTTCATCCCAATCTGGATGACTAGAGGCTTCTTCAAAGGTTTCTGGATCAATTTTTTCTGAAACTTGAGCCAATAAGGAAGAAGCTCTTTCGAACTGAGAACGTGTACGTCATCGATCGGCAGGATCACCTGCAAGAGAACCTGCTGCATCCCGAGTAGAGCGGACCCATCTTGGAAGCAGTGGAGTATAAGGAACGATTTCACGATCTGGAGGAGGATTGTCATCCTTGCTGTCATCATATGAACTAGAAGGAATGCTATTAAAAATAGAAGAGAGATATAGAGAGGTACACACATGCTATGTCACACATTTATTGTTATTACCTGCTTTCATTTGGTTTAAAATATTGTATATATTTTCATCAAATTTGACATCTCTTCTAATGATTATATTTTTGGATTTTGGTTGAAGAAGTCTATATCCTTTGACATCTTTAGAATATCCAACAAAAATGCATTTTTCACTCTTAGGTTCTAAGGCTTTATCTTTCGCATCTGGAATATGGGCCCAAGCATCACTTCCAAAAACATGAAAGTGACTTACATTTGGTTTGATTGAGCTCTAAGCTTCTTCTGGATTTATATTCTTGAAAACCTTAGTAGGAGTGCGATTTACTATGTAATTTTCACAGTTAATGGCTTCCGTCCAAAATCGAGACCAAGTCCTTTAGATTGAAGTACATAATTAGCCATTCTCTTTTAAGGTGCTATCTTCCACACACTTCATAAATATTTTGTTAGAGTATATGGAATAAAGATGTTTCAACTTAATGCCACAATGTTGTAGAAGTTGATAAATTTGTTGTTAACATATTCCTCCATTGTTAAAAAAAATCACTCTTGAGTTTTAAGAAGTATAACCATGTGTCTGAAAAAAAAAAAGGAGACACTATAAATGAAAAGAAACAAGAGAAGGAATGTATTAACCATCGTGGGTGCTATTACAAAGGGTTTGAAGCGCACCAAGAGGCACGCTTGTCAAAACTATCCCGATGATGTTTTCTGAGTACACATCTGGAGCAAACACCATCTTGGAAAGATACCATAGGAAGACCCGTCACCATATTTTTCTTACATAGAGTTTGAAGAGAGTGATAGTTTAAGTGACCAAATCGCTCATGCTAAAGTTTTCATCTCCACTGAAGTTACGGGAGTACAGTCAATGGAGGAAGACACAGAGAATGACCAAAAGGTCAAACTACAAGACATGATGGACCAAAGTTGTCAAACGACATAACCTTGTGGAATCATCAACAATGCCAGTAGCTAAAATATGTTTAGGATCTTTGAGGTCCTTGATTACAACATCATGCGGTGAGAATTCTACTATTTTCCCTTCACCTGAATGAGTTATCTGATAAACAGAGAGAAGGTTGAATGAAAAGGTAGGAACACATAGTAAATCATTAAACTGACCATTATCGAGATGAATGGTTCCAGATCCTACAACAATAAGAGATATATCATCACCAACATAAATATGTTTGGTGTTACAATCATTTAAAGAAGAAAACATGGCTTTATTTTTGGCCATGTGATAGGAAGATCCGAAATCAATGAGCCACTCATGAGAATGAGAAGAGGAAGATACATTTAATGCATAACCAGATCTTGATGCTTGAAAACCAAAAGCAGAAAGTGCCATTCCTGAAGATGAAGGTAAAGAGTGCTCCAAATTGATGTTGTGCTTCTTCAATGCTGCTTCTAAGGCTTCCATCTTCTTAAAACATTTGGACTCTATATGGCCATCACGATTGCAAAAGTTGCAATGTCTATCTATCTTCTTTCCTTTGTTTTTATATGCCTTATCATTTTGATGAGTTGCTTTTTCAGTTTGTGGCTGAAATTTCTTAGGACCCTTGTTTAGTTTCGGACCATACTTTTTAGGATACTAATTTTTGGGATTCTTTTGATATGATTGTTGTTGGGATGCTAAGGATTTCTTAGAAGCATTTCCAGAAGTGATAAGACCAAGGTGTAAGAGTTTTTCTTGTTCTCTTATCAAAGAATCACAAAAGGCATCAAAAGAGGAGTTCTTGTAGGCGGTTCCTGAAGAAATGATGGCTTCTCTAGTGGAACGGAAGGCAGAAACAAATACAGAGTATGCAAGGCCAAGCTTAGCAAGAATGCAATAAATGAGGCTGCCATCTTCCTTTTTGATCTTACAACCTTATAAAAGAATTCGAATGGTCTTGAATTTGGACAAAAAATCTTCAATGGAGGAGAAATTATTGGGGTCCAAAGTAAGAAACTCATTTTCAAGCTGGTGGGCCCTGATTTTATTTTGAATGCCAAAAACAGTTTTTAGCTTTTCTAGGGCTTCATCAGGGGTGTCAATGTCAAGGATATGAAATCGAAAATCTTGAGAAATGGACATTCCTATCAACCCTCGTGCTTGATCTTGTTTATTTTCCCATTTAGCAACTTTATCATCATTGGAAGGTTTAGTTTCTTGTCCTATGGCTATTCTATAAATCCCTTTACTTCTAAGGATATCTACCATGTGAGGTAGCCATTGGAAATAATTGGTGCTGTTAAGAATAATTGGGCATGCACTTTCCACTTAAAAAAGAAAAAATTGAAGCTGAAAAAAGCTGAAACTAACAGCTCCAATGGAAAGATCTCAAAAAATTAGGTTGTTTAAAAAAAACGGCCCGAAAAACGGATTTCGGATGAAGAAGTTATGCCTTTTTGAAAAAACGAGTAGAAGATGCCGAATAGTTATGGGAATGGGATGAAGTGCGACTTTAAAAAAAAATTCTGCCCCTTTGAACAATTTTTTTTTACAAAAGAAGCTTGAGAAGGAGACTTGAACCCAAGACCTCTATTCTCATAAACTAACCCCTCACAAAGTGAGATAGTAAAAGGATCACGTTATTGTTTGAATGGAGGAAGGAGGGTCGTGCCTTTTCCTGCACAAAACCGAGCAAAAAAAAAACTAAATGCAAAGCCTTATGGCAGAATGTTAGATTTTCAGTTAGCCTTACCGGAAACTATCCTTTTTTTCACTATTTCTGATTTCCTAAAATCGCACAAAGATGCGGGGAAAGAGAATACATAGCAAAAAAATCCCTTTTCCTGTTTCTGATTTGCCGAGATCGCATGTAGCGCATAGAAAAGAGCATACACAGAGAAGAGGGTATAGATCCGACAAATAAATAAAACCTACAAATCGAAAACGGTGTGCGTGCCTTTTCCTGCACAAAAAACGAGCAAAAAAAAAACGAAATGCAAAGCCTTAGGGAAGAATTTTAGATTTTCAGTTAGCCTTACCAGCAACTATCCTTTTTTTCACTATTTCTGATTTCCCGAGATCGCACAAAGACGCAGGGAAAGAGCATACGTAGCAAAAAAAATCCCTTTTCATGTTTCTGATTTGCCGAGATTGCACGCAACGCACAACAAAGAGCATACACAGAGAATAGGGTATAGATCTGACAAATAAATAAAACCTACAAACCGAAAATAAAAAAAGGGAACCGAAATAAACAGAACTATTAACAAATATAACTGCAAAATAGATGCTTTATACCTCCAGATCTAAACTGTCATAACTTGGACAACCGGAAACCTTTTTGCATGAAACGAAAGGCGTTCCTCAGTGTAACAGATGCTCCGGACACAACTTGGTAGTTCTCCAAACCCAATTTTTTTTAGAAATAGTAGATCTACAAAACGACATTCGCATGCAGTCAAACCGGCTTTGGATTTTGATCAACAATGAATGCGGCCCTCAAAATAGCTCTGATACCATGTAGGAATTTATAGGGTAAGTTCCATAGATCAAGAACCAAAGGTCACTACTCATAAACAGATCAAAAATTAGTACACCAGTATAATCACGTGGTTAAAACCCTCAAAGAGGGAAACAGTCCACGGCCTGAGCCAAAGCGGCCACTTCAGGAAATTTATTAATATAAAAAGAAAAGTTACATATGTTTCTCTCATAAACGGTTACCAGAAAAATGACCCTCCATGCTCTTTAAATAGAGATCATGGCCCAATCGGGTGTTAAGCCACGGATCAAGTGTCGTTAATACCGAGGTGAGAGATAACCATCAGATCCCTACAAATCATGACCGTTGGATTATAAGTTACAAATGTACATGGTAAAGAAACACACTTTACCTAACTCTACACAAGAATAAGTTATTTTTAACTATTTCCTATGTGTCAGAATATCCTAACAGTTGAAATATGACTCCAGTAGTGCCTTTTTTGTGTTTTTACCAAGTCTGAAAAAGTATAAAATACAACTCATTACTTCATCACTATTTCATTAAAGACCCGTCGCTTGCACAAGAAACAAATGTAAAACCCATTTCTCGAAATAGCATAATGAAATATTCGAAAAACATGTCTTAAAACCTAATTAGGGTTTTGAAAAGTTATAAAATGCCAAAAATGGTAAAAAACAATTACTTTTCACTTTTACCTCTTGTGGAGCAATAGTTACCCATTTTATATTGCGAATTTGCGGTGACGATAGTGGGCAATTCGGCAAACCAATCTCGAATCCGTCAGTTCCAGGTAAGAGCCGACATCCCTCCCCACATTTTAAGTCTTCTTTCATTACCTACAACCTTCAATTTTGTTTTTTGAGGGGGGAATTGTGAAAACTAGGGCACAGCGGTTGGCACGAGTTCCGGGCACAGACTCACGCCAATCGCCCAATTTTTTGAACTGGGGCGCGCCCATTGGCGCGACTGTTTCCAGTTGCGCCAACCACACAACTCTTTTTAAACTCAAAATACAAGCTTAAAATCCCAAATTCCACAAACATTAGCTTTTAATTTGGGTAACAATGTCCATATGAACATGTTTGCAAGTGTAAAGTGGAAAAATGGTGATCCAGTGGAAGGAAAGGGAACACAGTGAAGAAGATGAGCTTGCCATGGATAATGAGGGATGAATGGAAGCTCTCAGAGACTGTGGACTAAAAATTTATTCATGACACGGTGCCTCAAAGCTCAAACGGAGCTGCTACAATACTTAATTAGTATCTGGGATGAGGATCAGGAAAAATTGATTCTTCATGATCAGGAACTCGAGATTGATGTCTCAGATATTTACTTCATAACAAGACTGTCACAGGGGGGAAACACCAGTCCTAACCAATACCCGACCCACCATGGAAAGCATGAACATGGTGATCGACAGGGTATGTTGAGGGGCACGAAAAGGATTAGGAAGTGGGAAAGTGGATATCCAAACTATCCCGGGATTGGCACTAAAAGTAGTGCTACACACCATCACGCGAGCTGTGGGATCGCAAGCACCGCACAAAGCAATAAAAACACAACTCCTTATTGCAGTAGACTGTCTAACACCGACCCCCTACAACTAGGCAGAGGCAGTGATGATCAATATGAAACGTCAATTGATGAAATGCAAGAAGGGAAAGCTAAAGTAGGTCGGATATAGATCCATCCTGGTATCGTTCTTCTTGGAATGAATACCAATTTTCCAACGACAGGAAGTGATAGTCCCAACACCACTAGCATAGGAGCCACGGATGGCCCTTTGGGCAGCACTGATGCCAAGGTCAGGGGGCGACCAACTGATGTCCTAGAGATCGAAGTTCTTTGATTGGCTTCACTGACAGCTGATTTTCGTGGAGGACTAGCCCTACTCTGGCACATATTTCACTGGTGATCTGGACCTCCCACTCCTAGAAGGAGAGGATTGGGATGAAGCACTTGGTAAGACTCACTTTTTATTTTTATGAGTATTATAATTTTTTTTATGATGTATGTTCTAACATTAAATCCACGTGTTATGCAGATGTTGGACAAGAAATACCTGCAGGCGTGTCTCCAATAGCGAGGTGATTCCCTCGCGAATTTGATATTTCCCCTCATGGTGAGGGAGGCAAGGAGGAGGAAATCGTGCGCAACCTGAAGGGAATCTCCCTTGGAGTCCTGGACTATGTGTGATTCGACGATGTTCCTCATGCGTATCAGAGACATACTGTAGGGGTATCAAACTGAGTTCACCACTTGTTGAGGCGGCTTGTACGGGCAGTGACATGCTATCATGATCATCACACCGATTAGACACCTAGGGTTTACTTTTGCATATTTTTGAGAGACATGATGTCTCGAGATGTAACAAAAACACACATATTTTTTGAAACTTATGGTGCACACTGATGCAAACTTTCGATATATATATATATATATATATATATATATATATATATATATATTCCTATTTGATATGAGTCTTTCATGTGATGATGATTTCACAAATTACATAAATGTCTATCTAATACAATGTTTGCCACTGTATCAGTTAATGCATTCATTTGTCTAGGAATATGTTGATATGTGATATAATCAAAATGTCTTTCCAACAAATGAACACGTAAATACAATCTTAGAATGTGAGGATTTTTGACCGAATAATGCCCATTAAGTTGAAGAACAAGCAGTTGTGAGTCCAGATTTATAACCAATGCACTAATGCCGAGGGTAATCGCCTCAGTTAACAATTCAATAACAACACTATACTCAACGACATTGTTTGTAGTTCGTCCTAGAAAAATACCTTGCAGATCTATCAACTCACCAGCAGGATCATAAATCACCTAGGGTGCTGAAGACAAGTTCCGGGTACTACGGGAAGCATCATCCACGAAACTAACATAAGGGGTAATAAACATATGCACAATAAGAAACGACCCAATAAGCAGGAAGATGCTCGCAAAACTCACCAAGCCCAAAAATGTACAAAAATGAAAAGAACACCTATGTACACAAAACATGTACGAATGACTCATGCATAATATTTTGTGAGATACAACCCATTTCTGGGCTGATCTAAAGGATGAACTTCATAATCAATTAGCTCATAAGCCCCATTCTTCAAAACACATTTAATAATGTAAGGCCCATTCCACATGAGTTGAAATTTTCCTGCCCCCAGCATATCATGAGCTTGGTCGTACAAGAGGACAAGGTCTCCTTCCACAAAGGAGCGAGGGGAAACTGACTGGTCAAAATGAGATTTGACCCACTTTTTCTGTGTCTCGATGACCAAAATAGCAAAGTGATGAGTTTCATCCAGCCTTTCTAAGTAGAGAAGATGCTCTTCTTTAGGTGAAGTGTTGGGAAGTAATTCAACAACCAACTTTAGCGAAGGTATTTCACATTCAATCGGAACGGTAGCTTCCAAACCGTAAACAAAGTTGAATGGAGTGAATCTGGTCGCATCCTTAACTGAGGTTCAGTATGCCCAAAGAGTAGAAAATAGCATGATATTCCAATTGGATTTGTGCATCCCAATCGTACGTTGAAGCATAGTGACAAGAACTTTGTTCATGGCTTCAACCTGGCCATTGGCCTGAGGATAGTACGGCGTTGAGCTGTCGTGACGCAAGCCCAACCTGGAAGTCTACTCTGCCACCATATAATGCCGAAAATGGAACTCATGATCGGTAATGATGGCTTGAGGGACACCAGACCTAGAAATGATGTGATTGAATATGAACTGAGCTGTTGTCTTACCGTCGGCGGTAAGTGTAGGCATTGCTTCAGCCCATTTGGTGAAGTAGTCAATGGATATGATAATATAAGCATGCCCCCCGGCCGAGTGAGGGTTACACATCATAAAATCGATGCCCCATTTCGCAAAGGGACCAACGGTAATGACAGGGTGGAGATGTGTAGGTGGCGCGCACATCTTGCACTAATAGATTTGGAAATCATGACATTTACGGACAGGGACAATGCAGTCCTTGAAGATAGAGGGCCAGAAATACCCAACACAAAGAATCTTCTGTGCAGTGGCATAACCAGACATGTGACCGCCACAGGTGCCACTGTGACAATAATTCATAATTTTCTAAGCCTCCTCGAGGGTCAAACACCTGTGGAGAATGGAATCTACTCCGATGCGGTAGAGTGTATCTCCGACGTTACGATAAGGTTACGATTGATGGCGGATGCATCGACGAGCATCCTTCGTCAACTCAGATCTAAAGGTAGAAGTCTGGAGATATACGATGATATCACCGTACCAAGGATCGAGGGTGCTAATAAAAAAAAGCGTATCTTCTGGAATGCATTCCTCAGAACTAGACGAAGCACAGTCAGAGGGAAGGGAGCAGATTAGGTCGGAAAAGACTAATGATTTCTTCGACTTGGCAGTAGTAAACTCCAAATATAACTCTTAGAGGATCACAATCCACTTCGAGTACTTGCCCCCCAACAATTTTTGAGACAATATATAGGTCATGGGGTTGCATTCAGAAATCACAGTCACAGTATGCAACATAATATAATGATGAAAACGTTGAACCACTTGAACCGCAGCTAACACTAACTTCTCGACATGGGCATAGCGCGTTTTGGTATCAAGAAGGTTACGAGAGAGGTAGTATATAACATGCTCATCACCGTCATCATCGCTTTGCACCAGAACCATGGAAATCGTGCTGAAAGCGGCAACTAAATAGAGGGAAAAATCACGATGATAGTTTGGGGGACGCAACAGAGGAGCGTTGATAAGAAACTTCTTCAGATCATCGAAAGACTGATGGGTGATCTCATCCCAAAGGAAAGGGATGCCCTGCTTTAGTAATCGCATGAATCCTTTAGCAACTTCGCCATAGTTAGGTATAAAATGGTGTAAAAAATTAGCCTTCCCTTGCAGACTCTGCAATTGATGTAATGAGGAGGGAGAGGGGAGATTAATGATAGCCTCTACTTTGAGTGGATCAAGGTGAATCTCGTCTTTAGACACGATAAACCCCAAGAGTCTACCATAATTGATGAAGAAGACACATTTGTGCGGATTTAGCCGGATATTATAGCATCGAATACGAAGAAATATCTGACGAAGATGGTCAGGATGGTCCTTACATTTAGCTAAATGAGCCGGAAGGTCTTTCAGATAAGGCTGAACGATGTGCTTGATATCGTGAAAAGCGTATGACATCACTCGCTGAAACGTGGCCCCAACATTCTTCAAGCCGAAAGGGAGCTTCTTATATGTGAAAGTACCCCAGGGACAGATGAAGGAAGTCTTATGCTTATCAGTTGGGAGAATGTTAATCTAGTTATAGCCAGAAAATCCGTCCTTGAGGGAAAAGATCTCACTCCCAGTGCATTCATCAATGATCTGATCGATAAAGGGAGTAGGATAATTATCCTTAAGACATGTCTGATTGATGTCACGATAATCAACACAGAGTCGAATGGTACCCTATTTCTTATCTAAAGGGACAATGTTGGAGACCCATTCTGTCAAGGGAATTGGGTAGATGAAACCAGCGTTTAGAAGTTTTTCAACTTCACTTTTAATGGCGGAAACTTTTCGAGGGTGCACAGGACGAAGGCACCGACGAACAGGCTTCGAACCAGGGTAGGTAGTAATCACATGCACCACTATACTAGGATTGATGCCAATAATTTCTTCGTAGGACCATGCAAAGACGTCGCGAAAATTGCAGAAAAGGCTAGTATAAACCTGAACTTCATCGGAAGAACAGGTGACCCCGATATGGATGTTCTTGACGATTCCTAGTTTCACAGAAATTTCGATAGGCATTGTTTGTGTAATGTTACTCAAGTTACCCTTCGAAAAAACTTCATGTGTCAGAATATGCGTTTGAAGCGAAGGAGAAGGAACCTGAGATGCAAACCTCTCAATACACGTAGACATGGCCCCAAAGCCAGGCATGAATGAGGAATGATGATGACTATCATCCCACGGAAGATCCTCGAGAGACATGGTTTCCACAATGGCTTCAGCGGAAGGAAATGTCTCTTTCAAGGGATCAGGTGAATCCGAATTGCCGAGCCAAGGGGATTGAGAATAAGTGTTAAGAGACATGCTCAAAGGAGCATGATTAGAGGATGGAGGTTCCAAAGCCACGATGAGTTCACAATAGTCAATATTGAATGGACTCAATGACATCGAATCTCCGAAAGAATCGATCTGTTCAGGCGAAGGGATGATCCATGGGTCATTGGATTGAGAGATCATATTGATCTGAATAGTGTTGGAAGGAGGAAGGGGAAAAATACCCCTGAGGGTAGGATATTTGAAGAGACTCGGCCCAACGTTCTCATAGGGAGTAGGAATCTGATCCACATACGGAATGTTGTTCTCAGAAGAAGAGGTGAAAAAAGACAATTGATCAACAATAACAATCTTTGCTTTGTGTAGGAATTTCAGGACACGAAAGAGAGTGGATGGAATTTACAACATGGCATGATTCCAACTGCGACTGAGGAGAAGATTGTAATTGAGCTTGGCATCAACTACTTATACCTCGACATTGATTGTCTTCCCTTTCAAGGTAATCGGTAAAATAGTAAGAACACTTAAAGGTTTTGATTCCCTTCCATCAAATGCTTCAAGGGAATTTGGTGATGAATTCAAGGCCGAAGAACCAATGGATTTCCAGCAAGAATATGACATGACGCACGTAGATTCACCCTCGTCCACATCAGCTTGATGGATATTGAGACCATTAATACCAACCTGTATGATGAGCGCAATTTGGTGTGGGAGTCGTGGAACAAAATTCTCTAAATCGAAAGCGAGAAGGCTAGTATCAACAACATCAACCCCGCTAATCATAGATAGCAAAGCCTTCCATTGAGATGGAAAAATCTGAAGTACTTCTAATGCAGAAATTGTAGATGGCGCCTGGGTCAAATCCTCAACAATACTGTAATGTTGAGTAGCATGTGCGTTTGGATTGTAAGAGGACTTGTGGAGTAAACCTTTGGAAGGTGGCCATACAACGGGCTCAGTATTGGGCCTCTGGATTTGTAAAGGGCTAGAAGCATGCAGAGGAGGAGGACAATCAATGATATCTTTCCCCCCTGCCTGACGCGATTTGGTATAATATTTCGACTGAGTAGCAATAGAAATAGACGCAAAATTGTTCATCATGAACATCTGAGAGTCAAATGGGGCAGAGGACTGAGGTTGCTCTACCATCTGGGTTTGCTGGGATGGAAAAGGTTCTTTAAGAACAACCATAGTTCCCTGGGTGCCTTTGAGTAATCTACTTACTTTGGCCCATCGAGGATAGTCCTTAATGTAGTGCTCTTCGTCACAAATTAAACAAGGTTACTTCGGCTTACGCTGTGAACCATCATCAGCATGAGATTTTGACGAATCTAGTTTCGGGGTATCGGCTTTGGCCTTACCTTTAACCTTCTTTTTCCCCTTGGAAGTTTTATCCACCAGATTGTCTTGAACGGCATTTACTTCCGCGGTTTTACCAGAATTCAAGGTGGGCTGAGAAGCAACATCATTGGAAGGAGAAGAATTCCGAGAATTCTAAGACACGGAACCAATAATACCATCAACGAATGGGGTCACTGGTGCTTTAGAAGTTCCAGGTCGAGGGGCATCAGGTAAGATATCATACAACGTGCCATATTGGGAGTACACAAGATCAAGCTACTGGGCAAGAGCAATGACCTGTTCTTCGGTTACACATGCCCCCATAGCTATGTCTTTAGCGATTTGATTGACAAAGGAGGTAGTGAACCAATCAGTTAGAAGCTGATCAGGAATATCAAACTTAATCAAGCGATGAAAATGCCTCCATTGATGAATATGATCCGAGGTGTGAGTAGCTCAGTCCTGTTTCAAGGATGTGAGGAGGTGTGTCCCGGTCTCATAGCGAACCGGTAACTGAAAATGGGTAAGAAACGCCATGGCTAAAGAGTTGAAATCTTGAAAAATTCCACGAGATAATTCAATGTACCACTTTTCAGTGGCACCAGTAAGATTCCGTTAGAAAAGATAGAGTCTGATGGAATCCTCAACCCAAGAGTTAGAGGAACACCACAAGTGGTAAGTCATAACATGCACTTGGGGGTCTTCTCCGAACTTGCCCTCAAACTTAGGATAATCACTAGGAATCTTAGTCGGAACTGGAGGCCAATACGGGTTATGAAGAATAACATCATTCATAAGCTTTGACACATCTGGCAGTTCCAACGTAGTGAGAAATGGTAATTGAGGATTGAAAGGCATCGAGGGCCTTTGACAAGGACCTGTGTTAACATTCCACCTAGTCTGAGAGAAATTATGCCCACATATGTTTTGTCTCGGAGGATTTTGACCATAGGGGTTATACACCTGATAATTAGACCCATACTGGGGTTGAGGACCAGGATATTGATTTTGAGCATACCACTAAGGTCCTTGCTAGGAAACGTATGGTTTCTGTTGCGGAATGTAAGCATTGACTTGAGGTTGATTATACACCAACTGGGATTGATTTTGAGTGTAATAAGTGAAACCTTGGGGCGCACTATATATTGGATGATATTGGCCTTGATGAGGGTAATAAGTGCCTTGAGGTTGAGCAGGTGGAACCTGTTGAGCAGGAGGGCCCTGTTGAGTAGGTGGACCCTGGTGAGCAAGTAGACCTTGCTGATTAGGATAAACAGGTTGATTCGGCTACTGAGCAGGTTGAACTGGCTGCTGAACAGATTGAGCTGGCTGTTGAACAGGTTGAACCTACTGCTAGGGTTGGGCAAGCTGCCCCTGCGGAGCAGGTTGGCCTAGATACGGAGGGCCACCAGGCTGCCCTTATGCAAGAGGTTGGCCTGATGGTTGTGATCGACCAGGTTGACACAGAGCAGGATCGTAGGGTTGTCCTTGTTGTACAAAGTTTTGGTCATACTGAATGTACAACTGCTACTGTTGTGCAAGAAGTTGTCCCTCTGGTGGATAAATTTCCCCCCCAGGAACGTAAGACACTCCTGGTTGATATTGATACTGAGGTTGACTAGAAGGACCATAGGGTTGCTGGACCGAAGATTGACCCTGTAAGGGTTTCCCTTGCAGACCTTAAGGTTGTCCCTGCTTGATCAAAGGTTGTCCCGGAAGGGGTTGTCCTCGTAGACCAGAGGGTTGTCCTTGTATCATCGGCCCTTGATGAGCGATGGTCTGATAAGGATCAGCCAGAGGCAAATAAGCATCATGATTTGGATCAATAGGAGGAAAATAAACGGGGTTGCCGTAGACATCATAGTGATGTGGAGGATTGACATGAGCTTGGGGCTGCTGATAACCCTGAGAGTTTTGCTGCTGATCGTCTAGAGAGGTAGCATACCATCGGTGAATATACAACATGTGTTCATCGAAAGTATAATTGGAAAGCATGGGTGTAGAAGAAGATTGGGTTTCCACTGCGCAAGTTTGTGATCCACTCATGGCAGGCCTAATCGGGAATGTAGGATTAATGGATATGGACCTACGAATAGTAGAAGATCTGGATTAATGATGCATAAAAACCGGTGTAGATGAAGCCACACAAACGGTAGGTTGGATCGGAACAGATGTAACAACGACCGACGAAATAGGTGTCGACGGCGACAGTCCTAATAAAGGAAGGACCGAACTCCTTGGAGGAGTCGAAGTACTAGAGGATGCTATGGACGCAACACCAGAAATAATTTGACTCAAAGTCTAATAACCAGGTGGAAGTGACACCGATGGAGGGGAAGATTGATTATAGACATGTGGGAGATCTTAAGGGAAAAGCTGATATTCTCCTGTGGACATAGGCATTTCTCCACTGTCGACAGGACTCGAAGAATCCATGTCTGACGAAGCTGTAAGATCTTCATAAAGACTACGAGGGCTAGGAGGTAAAGCAACAGCTAAAAATGGTGATCCCGAAGTAAGAGGAGGGAATTCTCCCTCGTCCCCAAAACCAGACCAAGCACCCGGAGGAGGCCAATTGAACTCAATTGGTTCTTCAGGGGGAGATCGGGTAGCAAGAGGAAATACAGTCGAGAGGATAGGATGTGAAAACTCAGCAGACCTAGTGGACTGAGGGGTTTCAAAATAAATGTCAAGAAAATAACTACCACTAGGCGGAAGTGAAGAGGACGATGAAACTGGTGGTTCCGCCACTGTGACAATATTTCAACACAGGAAGGAAAACAAGGTAGCTGATCGAGGGCTTAAATATCAAAGTCTAAGGAAAAAAAAAAATCCAAGTAACAAACTTTTAACGGGAATGTGATCGTGGGTAATTAATTTTACAACATTGAAACCAGACTTTGCTGTTTCATGTTTTAAGAGTCGAAAAACAGACAAAAGATGATTCTAGTCACTTTCAATTTTAAATGAGCGTGAAAGGACAAGTGCTCGATGATATCTTCTCTTTTTAAGGAGTCACGAAAATATTGAAATGACTACTCAGGTAATCTAAGAAAGAGGGTGTACCAAGTTTCCGTGAACTGCCATATACACCTTGGTGATCAAATGAAAGAGAAATGACCAAGGACTTAACGTACGTGCAGGCAGTCTCCCCAAATGCTGTGTTCAGTGTATTACGGTTACAGGGCGGCAGACTCGGCTTCCTATGGATAAAGGATTTGAACCTAAT
This sequence comes from Pinus albicaulis, assembly GCA_034641835.2. Classification (NCBI taxonomy): domain Eukaryota; kingdom Viridiplantae; phylum Streptophyta; class Pinopsida; order Pinales; family Pinaceae; genus Pinus; species Pinus albicaulis. The sequence continues at coordinate 546,375,630 of CM076571.1, forward strand.
GGGGTCTACCTTTATATACGTGACGGTACGGGGAGCACAAGTCCGTACTAGCGCTGTCTAAAGCCAAGCGGCGAACGACAGATACTAGGTTTAAAGACGCCAGAACATGTCTTTAGCCGAGACCACTAAAAATGTTTGCGATAGGTTCCAATTTTTCCTTAGGTTAATTCAATTGATTTTAAATTTGACCTTGAATTAGCGTTTCAGTTTCAAGGCCCTACCAAATTGTGAACTCGAATTTCCTAAATGCAAGCTATATGCAATAGAACACCATTTTCCATTTGATGAATGCTAACTACGAAAAGGATAGAGATCTTTCAGAAAGAAGCAAACATTGAAAACATATAAATAAGTCTCCTAGTGCATCTAATACAATAAAAAAGAGAAATGAAATTTTTTTCCTAGATGCAAGTGCTAGTTATGAAAAATACTTTTTCATTTCCGATGCAAACGAAAGGATACAATTTTTTTATTTTTCAATGAGATGAAGCACACAATGCACTAATTACATTAAAAAACAAAGCAAACACTAGTTCTGAGTATTGCGAATGTAGAGAGCTAAAATGAATGATTCAATCAAAGCAATACAAACACAAAAAAACACTCAGACCAATGAAGCACTCTTTCAAGAAAAGTGAAAGCCTTATAAACGACCCAAAACGAGCAATGTAATCTATGCTTGAAAACGAAGAGATGGAGAGTAAAAAAAACACAAAATTAATCGTTCAACAAACCAAAACTCAAAGGATCAAGAAATACTCAGGAAACTGATCAAGGAATTGAACCAAAAGACTCGACCTTCAACCAGAAGGCTCAGTGAGTGAAAGACACCTAGAACCCTAGGGCTATGAATTGCATTGATAGGAAAATAGATAAACAACTGAGAAGAGCAAGCCTGAAGCAGTAAAAAAAACTCGAAAAAGACAAATTTCAAACAAAAAAAACTAGAGTGAAGCACAACTGACCAAAAACTCAATAGGGAGGTCAAAACCAAACCCTATAGGGTTCGGCGTGACTGTAAGGCAGTAATCTGCACCAAACAGGGGTTGGTGCTACTGCAACAAAAGCAACAAGCACCAATTTGCGCGACTGTTCAAATAGAAAGCGCGCCAAGCCAGATATCTGTGGGAGAATGGGAAAACCATTGAGCAAAGGTCAATCTTGAGACTTTGGAGCTAAACAAGAGGATTCTAAACACTTAAGCAAGTCAGAAAAGACAGACAAGCAAGAAAATGACCGAAGTTGACTTGACAAGGGAAAAACGACAAAATCACACTGATCCCTAGTGGAGTCGCCAATTTTTTATGTAGGTAAATCCTTTCTGTGCACAGAGATGATCCCTCTAGCCCTGGAGTGGGTCTAGTAACAAAGGGACAAGATAAAGTGTAGGTTCCTTAATTAATGAATGAAAAGGACATGGTAGATAGACCTACCTGGAGTCCAACGTTGTCGGGGTTGTGGTGGTGATGGCCTCTTGATCTCTGCTTTAACGGGTCACAATCCTTCTGCTACAATGCTTAGATACCTACACGAAGATCAAAAAATAAGAGCAGCATATGAAACAATGATTTCATTCATAATCAACTAACCAGTCAAGGAGGGTTAAGCACATTACATCAAATAAAACACATAACGAAAGATGGGAACCCAGACAATAGTCATGTATATGTATTAATAGAAGAAAGAGTTGCAACCGGAGCCTTAACGTCGCAGCCTCCTTTAGCAGGGTTCAGTCGAAGCACGTCTTGGTGGATCGTCGGGGAATTTGGATGGGATGAAGACACAAGTCTAAGCTCTCTCAATGAGGGTCTCTTCTGTTCTATATTTTCTAAAAAAATGTACAGAAATCTCTTCAGCGTTTCAACTATAATATGTTCAGTTTAGCTAACAAATCAATGGAAGATGGCTATATTTATAGAGGAGAGGAGGATGTTGGGATCCCTACAATAGTGGAAGGGAGGCCTTATCCCTTGGGAGGTTTCCCCAAAAGGTGGAAACAAGAGGCCAAAGGATGGAGGCCTTGGTTATTTATTCGAACCACTCCAGATGACTCGCCCACGAAGTTTTTTATGATGGAAACTTCGCCTATTTAAAAAAAAACATTCCATAACCAGGTTGGCGCGAGTAGCTCACTGGGACAGAGCACCAATGGGCGCGGGGCCTAGTGTTAATTTCCCCATTGGCGCGAGGGCATAATGGTCTACTAGCGCCAAGATAAAAACATGTGTTTCTAATGGTCTGTTTAGGAAATTGTCAAAAGAAGGAATGTTGTGCTCATGGAAAGGGATGCAATGATAGTCTTTGCAAGGCATGACACTTTATTTTGGTCACAGAAATGAGCCTCCAATGTTCAGGATGGGAATTGCAAGGACAGTGACAAAATGCTGTGTAACACCATTCCTTCTTCACCTGCTGGGAGAACTAACCTGGACAAAATATCTGCAACAACATTTTCCTTTCTAGGTTTATCAACAATAGTCAAATCAAATTGCTGCAAAAGTAACAACCATCTAATTATCCTAGCATTTACATCTGGTTTGTTCATTAAATACTTGATGGCTGCATGGTAAGTGTGGACAAAGGTCTGATATCCAGTGACATAATTCCTGAATTTTTTCAATGTATGGACAATGGTTAACATCTCCTTCTCAGTAACAGTATAATTCAGCTCGGCCTTTGACAAATTCTTGCTGATGAAATAAATGGCATAATGGATTTTTTCCTCTAATTGTCATAATGCTGCCCCTACAACTTTGTCGGATGCATAAATGTTGATGTGGAAAGGGAGAGTCCAATTTGAACCTTAGAGGATGGGGGAAGTAGTCAACTGTTTCTTAATGATATTTAAAGCCTCTTGACAAGGGTCATACCAAATAAACTCAGAATCCTTGACCAATAACTGAAATAATGGCGAAGCCATCTTGCTAAAATCTTTGATGAACCTTCTATAGTAACCAGCTAAGCCTAAGAAACTCTTGACATATTTCTACTTTTGAGGAGCAGGTACCCTTTTGATGATAGTGATTTTGTCTGGGTCTACCTATATTCCTACTTGGGATATGGAGTGTCCTAATACAACCCCTGCTTTCTTCAAGAATTCACACTTTTCCAGGCTCAAGGAGAGATGCATCTCAATGCACCTTCTTAGTACTTTACCCAAATTGGAGAGAGCTTCCTAGAAGTCATCCCCATATGGTGTGAAATCATCCATGTAGATTTCGATAGATTCATGGAATAACTCACAAAAGATGCTCAAGACAACCCTTTAGAAGGTGGATGGGGCATTGCATAACCCAAAGGGTAGGACACTATAAGAAAAGGTACCCCAAGGGCAGGTGAAAGTAGTCTTATCCTAGTCTTCAGGGCTGATTTGAATCTGATTGTACCCACTGAACCCATCTAAGAAGGAAAATAACTTCTTCCCTACAAGGCCATCCAGGACTTGGTCTATAAAGGGAAAAGGAAAATGGTATTTCTTGGTGGCTTTGTTAAGTTCTCGATAGTCAACACAAATTATCCACTTCACATTCTTCTTTGGGACTAGGACAATAGCAGATACCCACTCACTGTCGGATATAGGATATATGAACCCTGCATCTAATAGTTTCTGCAGCTCTTCTTTGACTATGTCCTTCAGAGTCGGGTTCATCCTTCTTTGGGGTTGTCTCACATGCTTGCATTCTTCTTTGATGTAAATGTGATGCCTGCATACTGAAGGATGCATCCCTTTCATGTACTTGTAATCCTAAGAAAAAGCTTCAAGATATTCTTCCAAAAGCTGGCATAACTGCTTCTCTTCTTCATTCGAGAGGTTTGGGTTGATTTTCAGAGATCTGGATGGGCCAAAATCAATAGCCTTGGTGGTTTCAGAGGTCATCTCAACTGAGTGCACTTCCATCCAAGGTTGGATTTCAGACTCATTGACTAAGGTTTCGAGATGAGTGTTAGTGGAGGAATGGTTTTGAATGGCATGGTCGATGAGTTCATCTTCATCAAGTTTGTCCCCTCTAAGAATAACATCTATGGTACACATAGGGGCAGTGTTATATAACTCATATTATCCATACTCCAACCATATAGGGAGATCATGATCAATGGAAGGCTGGGCTGGAAGATATAACACTAGCTGTTTAGACAAAGGCCCATTTTTGATAGTCATGTTTTCGGCTCGAAAACTAATATAAGCATCTGCAGTGGCTAACCAAGGTCTCCCTAATATGAGAGGATAACCATTAAAGTTGGTTTTTGGTTGCAGGACCAGGAAATCTGTATGATACTCCCAAGAGTCAATGGTAACCATAACATCCTCAATAGTTCCTTCTGGAGTTACTATGGACCAATCTACAAGTTGCAGAACTGTTGTGGTTTTCCTCAAAGTCTCTTGGAGATTAAGTTTCAACATAGTTTCCTTGTTCATGATATTGATGGCATCCCCTAGATCAATCAGAGTGTTGGGGACTATGGCACCGTCTATATGCACATCAACAACTAGACTACCAGGGTCCAGGTATTTTGGAAATATCACCTTCCCCAACATTAGGTCAGACAGTTGTCCTACCACATTGATGTTGGGGGTATCTCTGTTCCTTCTCCCAAGCTTCTTGAAGCACTTTTCTTTGATGAGCCTATTGTAGATAGGGACATCCTTAATGGCCCGGAGAAGTGGTATCTTTACACACAAAATTTTCAATTCTCCCAGGAGTTCAGTCTCCTATGGGGTGTGCTGACTAGGGTGGATCAAGCATTCGGGAAAATGAGGTTGTTGGATCCGAGTGTTATCTTATTCCTTTTCCTCCTCAACCTCTACAGGTGGAGATGGGGGATGGTTGTTTGGGAGTACTCTTCCCGACCTGAGTTTAACCTCCTATATCTCCATAGCATAAGCTGGATGGTATGTTTCTCCACTGGGAGCCTGTTGTGTCTGTCTGTTGTTCGGGTTCAGATTAGGGTGTGCAGGTATAGGTAGCCTAGGTGGAGCAACATGAGTAAGATGAGGTTGAGGTTGGGGTGGACATCATTAGAGCAGGTAGTTGATTTTGTTGAGGCATCCACCCTTGGGATGGATTGTTCCAATAAGGTTGTTGTGGAACATAGTGCTGAAATGGTTGGTTTACTAGCTAAGGATGATATGAAGGGTTGGAAATCCAAGTAGGAGGTGTAGACCAGGATGGAGGAGTGGGGGTGTACCAAGGTTGCATGGGTGCACTCTAATTGTTGTAATAGTAAGAGTAAGGTGCACCTTGCATACCTTGTTGATATGACTAAGGGCCTTGAGGCCTTCTCTGGTTGATGAAACAGAGTTGCTCTGGCATTGTTTCCCCACCTTGATATACAAATTTAAGTCCAGGTAAGGAGGGACACTTCTTTGTGGCATGATTCTCTTCACAGACTAAGAAAACCTCTATGAATTTCAGTGGACATTCATTTATTGGGTGCTTCCTCATACGTCTAGGAAAAAATATGGTCAGGGCTCTCTCTGCTTCCTCTTACTTCCTTTTGACCTAAATTGTGTCCATTTGCAAAGAAAATGTGTGTAGCATGTCACTCTTGAAGTCCTCTAGCATGTTTCCAATCTCATGTTTTATGAAGGTGGAAGAGGAAGGGGTATTGGATGTACTTTGGCTAGCTCTTCCCTTCTTCCTAAATGCCCTAGAATGGTTCCAGAAGAAATTTTTTATTATTTCATAGGGTTGTTGGTAGATATCTCCTCCTAATAACACATTCAAGGTTTCTATCATCTCTTCACTGATCCCTTGAAGAAGTACAAGTTTAAGTGAGTCAGGATCAAGAGTACAATTGGCTCTCTTATAGTTCAATTGAAACCTCTCTTCATAATCCTCTAGGGATTCATCAGACCCTAGAGTCATCCTAGATATCCCATCCTTAGTTTCCTTGGACCTACATTTGTCCTTGTACTTGCTGTTGAAGGTCTCTTCCATCTATGCCCAGGTAGTGATGCTATCCCTAGGCAGACCCATGAACCAGTGCAAGACTGCATCCTTAAGGATGGATGGGAATAAATTCAACTTCTGATCATTAGAGGTGTAGTCATAAGTCCTACAAACAACATAAAATTCAAACATGAATGTGTCAGGGTCCTCAGAGGTAAGTCCATGGAAGTGTGGAAGAGTTGAGGAGATAATGTTTTTCATCTTAGTTTCCCCATATATCTCTCTTATGGGAAAGGCTCTTTGGGTCCCAACCATGGTTAAGATAGGTGAAGTAGGTCCCTTAGTTGAAACAAGGTCTTCTTCTTCTTCCCCAGTAGGATCCTCAAAATATTCAGAAGGCTCTCCTATAGGGGGTTCAATCTCATTGTCACTGAAGAAGAGTGAAGGGTGGATAGGAGGTGATGTGGGGGTTTTAGGCAAGATTTGTCTTTGGGTATTACTAGTCCGATGAGGCATGAAAATTATATCTTTTTGTATTTTTTCAATATTTCTGAAATGACATGAAAATAAAGCAGAAAAGAATACTAAAAAAAATCAAAACATCTAATAGACACCTCCCCGGCAATGATGCCAAAAAGTGGTGAGCCCTGGTATTGCACCAAGAGTGCTACAACTCCCAGGGGCTGCCCTACTTTACTTTATCAACCCGGGGTTTGTACAAAATTTAAGGTAATAGTTCTATATACACAACAGATGCATTATGTTCATGTCATCCTCTTGTGATTTACGAAAGGGTGCTACTTCTAGGGGTTCTTAGTGAAGTCTGCCAAACTTCAATGTAAACTAAATTGTAGAAAGGAAATGATAGAAATGGAACTATTTTAATGTGCAGGAAGGAAATGACTTTAAGAAACTAAATTAAATTGCTGAAAATAAATGACAAGAAGGAAACTAATTTAATTTGCAGAAAACAAATAGCAGAAAGGAAACTAATCCTAAACCACACTTAACTTGGCCAAACGACTAAATTCACTCTACTTATCCTGTGATCTATCTACCATGCTTCTATCCATGAAACTAGGCTATCCATGACTTAATTCTAATTAAAAAGAGTTAATTTGCATCTTGGAGGGAAGAAAAGGGCTAAAAGAGGCTAATGGGGGGTTTAACACATGATAAAAGGTTTGGAAGCGGAAAGAGGGGGTTGAACCCTTATGAAACTTTATTACAGTGCGAGAAACGACTTTGGAGTGGAAATAATTCAAAATTGCGATGGTAGAGTCTGATGGAGGACAAAATTTGCGATGTGCGATGTCGCAATACCAATATCGCAAGTTTAAAGGGATAGCGGTAAAGGTTAACGGAACGAACCAAAATGTGCGAAGTGTGATTTGCGACGCGTGACGTGGTGGAGTGCGATGGAGGACGAATGTTTTGATATGCGATGTCGCAATCACAATATCACAAGTTTAAAGTGATAGTGGTAAGGATTAACAAGAACAAACTAAAATGTGCGAAGTGTGATTTGCAATGCGGTAAAAGTTGCGAGTTGCGATCTGCGATGGGGTAAGTTCAACGAAGTGCAAAGTGCGATGGGTGACGTGGCGGAGTTATCGCATCGACAGAATGAGCGGTAAGTGTTATGCGAAAATCTAAATGATGCGAAGTGCGATTTGCGACACGGTAAAATTTGCGGGTTGCGATCTGCGATGTGGTAGTTTCAGCGAAGTGCGAACTGTGACGAGTGACATGGCAGAGTTATCGCCTCAGCGGAATAAGCGGTAAGTGTTATGTGAAAAGGTAAACGGTGCGATTTTCGATTTCGCAATATCGCAATCGCAAGAATGAGAGGTAAGTGTTTAAAGGTAAAAGCTAAAATGTGTGAAGTGTGATTTGCGATGGGCGACGTGGCGGTCGGACTGACAGCGGGGCGCAATTTCGTAATATCGCAATCGCAAGAAAAAGTGGTAAGTGATTAAAGGTAAAAGATAAAAGTTGCGTTTTTCAAAGTGCAATGTACAGTGGTGGGAGGCTCGAGGAGAAAAGGTGGAGGTCGGGTTTTCGATGGTTTTGAATGGTTTTTCACATGTTTTGCATAGAAAGGGTAAGGCAACCGTGAACGGAGAAAAGCAAAGGAATAAGGCTTGAAGGGCTTAAGCGCGTTAGGAAAAAGGGTAAGTACAACGTTAAGGTGAGAAGGAAAGGAGGGGGATGGAGGCGTAAGAGCAGTGCTTAGAAGTGAAACACACCTGCGGATTCATGGACGGGAAACAAACATAAACGATTGATAAAATAGGGAAAGAGAGACTCAGACTTAGTAATGAAATTTTTTCCTGAAACTCAACCAGAAAGAAATTTTGGCCTATGGGAAGGTCTACCTTGCTCGAAATCTACTAACAGAGATGAGAGGGGGAGGCTTGACCACAGTTTTTGGAAATTTTCCTCTATTTTACTATGCATAAGCAATTAAAAAAAACTACAGCAGCACAAAAAATAAACAACAATGAAACTTATCAGATGCAGATCTAACTTAAATGGCAGAAGAAAAACTAGCTAAATGACAGAAAGGAAAATATAGTAACAACAGAGAAACTGAGGCACATGAATTGGGCCCTAACCCATGATCCTAGCCCTCTGAAACTTAAATTAGTCGAATAAAATCAGTCTGCTCATTTCATAAAAGAATAATTTCATACATCTCTGAAAGTTTGATAATTGAATAAAACAAAAATCTCAATAGCTCACAACAATATTTATGAATGGAATCGAGACTAGAATATACTAACTCTTCCTAGCTCTAGCTCTGCTTTATTTATTCTGAAGGGAAGCTACCAACAACTCCCTAGAAAATGGTGATTGAGTCCACTTGACTCCCAGTGAACAAAAATTGGGTGCACTCCTCTTTGAGTTGCTTGGATGCCTTTGGAATTCGAATTGCTGGAGAGAATCCTTGGTTATCCTTTAGTTGATTTTTGAATTCAAATTTCTAGAGAGAATCTTTGGGATCCTTCAGCTGCCTTTGAGGGTGGACAATCCTCCTATAATTCCTCTTTTCTATCTCCTCCGAGTCTTTATGATAAATCCTTATAAAAATGATTAATAATTCATGATTTTCTGTACTCAACCTTATATTAGGCACTCAGAGTATGTTATCCTTAATAACCACCTATACTAGCATCATAAACCAAATAATAATAAAAATGCAAGAAAAAGTGGTTTAAGAAGGCAAAAAGGTGACTATTAACCCCTCCAAATATGTCTAATGATGGAGCTCATCGGACACCATCAAGGAACAATACTATCCCATGGGGAGATATGAGGACAAGTATATACAATGGAATACGCTGGGACAACAAAGGATGAATATGTGCACGAGCCGACGAATCTGTTCCATAGGCTGCACACAAAATTGGGTATCAAGGTTTTGGGGAAAAATTTGGTGCTAAAGTACCACAGTTTTTTGCACAAATACATTCAGGAGGAAATTGAGTTCCTCGACATCTCCTCGCTTGATGAAGCATATCGGTAAGCTCCCGATATTGAGAAAAAGTTCAAACAAAAGAAGCAAGACTTTGGATATCCGAATTAGAAGAAAGGAAAAGGTGCCCCAAAATTGCAGAAGAAAGGATAAAGCCAAGGTGGGGCAACCTAGGATAACCCGCCAAAGCCGCAAGCATAGAACAACACTGCGAAGCCAAAGAAGGACATGGGAAAGTGGTGTGAGTTCCATAAGAGCTACACTCATAACACAAGTGAGTGTCAGGCCAAGAAGTGACTAGTGGCCAAGCTAAAGCTTCTGAATCAGATGCATGCTCTGACTCTGAATCAGAACCTAACAAGGGGAGTGACAAAGGGAAGAAAATTATTGATGCAGATCCCAACACCACCGTTGCCACTACGAAGATTCAAAAGTAGGAATCAAAAGATCCAGAGGAGGATGAGCACCTCTTCCATTAATAGATGTGGGTAAAGGGTTCCCTGCTGTAGTTCATTGTCGACAGCGGGAGCCAAAATAACCTCATTTTAGTAGAGTTTGTGAAGAGGCTGGGCTTGCCAACCATAACACACCTACAACCATACACCACTGGGTGGCTTCACCAAGGACGGGATCTCCGTGTTAGCCAACAGTGCCGCCTTCCCTACAACATCAAGTCCTTCACAGATGAGGTATTATGTAGCATTGACCCTCTTGTTGTTTGTGATGTATTATTAGGCCAACCATACTTGTGGAAGTGACATGTTGTGTATGAGTCCTGGCCTCATGCTCTTATTGTTACTTTGGGCAATAAGTTGTACATGATACCAAAGGTAGCACCACCTACTGCCATCTCTTGGGTTAGTGCAAACCAATGCAGTAAGATCATTTCCAAAGCCAATAATTTTTTTTTCCAGATGATGCACCCTCAGGGAAAGAATAATAATGTGGCCACGACCTCCATATAGGCTCCTTTGCACAACAACAACAAATGGAAAAGGTCATGGAGGAGTACGGGTACATCTTCACCTCACTCGCGGTGGTGCCTCTGTAATTTCAGGTCAAGCACCCCATATATCTGAACCTAGGTGTGCCCCTGACCAATGGACCAATCTATCAATGCTTTTTTTTTGGAGAATGATGAAATCAAGAGGCTGATTCAGGTGTTGCTGCAGAAATGGTCACATCCGTCTGAGTTCATCGTCCTCTGGGAGCCCGATCATGTTGGTGCAGAAGAAGGATGAGACTTGGAGACTCCGTATTGACTATCGGGCGTTGAACAAGATCACTGTGTGGAATAGGTACCCGATCCCACGAATAGTTGACCTTCTGGACCATCGTCTCAAGGGGGGAAAATATTTTAGCAAGATCGACTTCAAGTTCGGGTATCACCAGGTACCAATCGAACCCTTCGATGTGTGGAAAATTGCCTTTAAAGCCAAGGAGGGCTTGTTAGAATGGCTATTCATGCCTTTTGGGTTTGGCGAATGCTCCTGCAAAATTCATGAGGCTGATGGATGACATATTGCAACCATTCACCAACTCCTTTGTAGTATTTTACTTGGATGATATATTTATCTTCAGCCAGACTTGGGAAGAGCACCTTCACCACATCCGATAGGTCCTCCAAACATGGTGGCAACACAAGTTGTGTGTGAATTTGGAGAACTGCACTTTTGGCATGACCGAGGTTCAGTATCTGGGATACATTGTTGATGAGCGGGGGGTGCATGTGGTTCCAACCAAGATCCAAGTCATTAGGGATTGGCTAGTGCCAACCACTCTAATAGAGCTCCGCAACTTTCTGGGTCTTGCTAATTTCTACTGTAGGTTTGTGTTGGGATTCTCTCATATCACTTGGCCCTTGAGTCAAGTCACCAAGGGAGGAGCGAAATAAAAATTCTTTTGGTCTGAATCTCAACAAAAGGGATTTGTAGAGTTGAAACATCGCCTCTTCTCTACCCCAGTGCTCACATTACTAGACTTGCAACAACCTTTTGCGATCGAGACAGATGCCTATGAATATGCTATTGAGGTAGTTATTACTTAACATGGGCATCCAATGGCATATCTAAGTGAGACATTGTCTGACACAGTTCAGAAGAATTACATTTTGGGGAAGGAAACAATCATCCACACAGACCACCGACCTCTACAGTTCATAAAGACACAAGGGAAGTTGCAGAACGATCACCATCATAAGTGGTCGACATATCTGCAATATTTTCATTTGAACATCAAGTACAAAAAGGGAAGCACCAATAATTTTGCAGACTGGCTTAGCCAACCACTGATCGTGGCCCTAACCACCATGCTAAAATCTTGTGGGCAAGAGAGTTATAATTGGCCGCTTCTCTACAAGAGCGATTAAGAATTTGGCCACACATACGAGACGCTCTTGGAGGGTAACCAAGTTCCAAAATTTCACCTCCAGGATGCACTACTATATCACTTGGGACACCTTTGTGTTCCTTCAAGTGAGCGTGCCTTGATGATTTGGGAAGCGCACTACAGTTGGGTCACTGGGCATTTCGGGGTCGAGAAAATAGTGGCAGTACTGCAAAAGTGTTTCTATTGGCCGAACCTTCAACAGGACGTCGGGAAGTACATCAGATCCTTCACTGCTTGCACCATTGCCAAACCAACCATCAAGAAGAAATGCATCTATATGTTGTTGCCTACCCCTAGTCGACCTTGGGAATCCATCTCCATGGATTACATGTCAAGCATTCCTTCTACTAAGCATGGAAATGAAAATTTTTTCGTGGTCATTGACAGATTCTCGAAGATGGCCATTATGGCATTTTGCAAGAAGAATATCACAACATAAGCCATTGCTAAACTCTTCTTTGAAAGAATGTGAGTACACTTTAGGATCCCATAGTTTATCATCTCATATTTGGACACCAGGTTCCTCAGCACATTTTAGTCCAGCCTCTGGTCAATGTTGGACACCAAGCTCACCAAGTCCACACATTTCCATCCCAAACTGATGTCCAGACAAAGGTTGTCAATAGGATGATCATACACATTCTATGCATGTACAAATCAAAGCATCCACGGACATGGGATGAGAACCTTACTTATTTACAAAAAATCTATAACCGATCCCTCCATAGCCCAATCGACCACAACCCCTTTCAGGTGGGCTTGGGATTCCAACCACTATGTTCCATTGACATATCCATGCCATTTGCAGCTACTCAGGTTGATTCTGCTCATGTATAGTCTGAAGCTGACAAGGATAAAAAATTATTTGAGCACATTCAACAAATATGCCAATAGGTTCATGAAATATTCTACATAGGAAATGCTAAGTACAAGCAGCGACATGATAAACATCAGGTGCCTCACAACTTCCAAGTGGGCGAAAAAGTGTGGTTACATTTGAAGAAGGAGCACCTCGCTGGACCCTACCTCAAGATTCGCCCACTCGGATATGGGACATACACCATTACCATGGCTGTATGGGACAATGCCTTCGATCTCAGTATTCCAAAATTCCTTGGTTTGCACCCAGTGTTCAAAGTGGACCACCTTTGGCCCTACTTTCCACCTCTACTGGACACATCTGACATGGAAAAACAACTCACGCTAACAAAGTTAAACCCATACTACATGGAACAAGCCACAAATGATCGGAGCATGGACACATAGATCAATAACACCCACCAACAGAGGATCCAACTATATTGAGTTGTCAAATCAGGCCAACTCCTTCACCAGGGCAAGTGGCTCTCTAGGGTCCAAGTTCAGCAGAAGTTTCCTCATCTCATGGAGGAACTAAATACAATGGGAAACATTGATTCCTAAGGGGGGAGGAATGATCCAGGTGGATATTGGTGGCCACCCACCTATTCCACTAGTACCCTCACCATTATTTCTTTCAGTTTTTTAGTTTCCTTAATTATAGGAAAATTTACTATTTTTGGCAATTTTTTCGGGTCCTCAACTTTCAGAGTCATTTTGAGTTCCTAAAAGACATTTTTTGGGGAAATAAAATTTAAGCGAATATGATTCTTTGACTCGATATTAATTTCAACTTTTTTAGTCCTAGGATAAATCTTTCCAACTGGGTATCATGTGCGTCAAATAGAGATCGTATTCCAAAGTCACGACCTTGGGAATTTGATGTACCAATTTACCCCAACAGAGCCCATAGTTTGGCGTTTCATCTCCTAGGGTTAGGTTTTTGGATGTTTAGGTTTTTCCATTGTTTCTCAATAATAAATAGGCCTTTGAGCCTCATTGTAACATAGTTCAGAGGCCTGTAGCCTCCACATCTCTTCTCATAGATAAGTTATTAGCGCCCTAGCTAGTTTATTTCCATTATGTGTGTAAGCATATTTCAGTTATGTGATATTAATGAAATGAAGTCTTATTTTTGCTGCATCTATGCATTTATGTGTATTTCTATATTTTATTGCATTCCTGCATAAATATGAATTAGTGTTATCAGAGCGATCTTCTCTTTCTCGATCCTTCTTTGTATGTCCCCAACAAGGTCAGGGTATGAGGAGTTAGGGCTCGATCTCATTGAACCTTTTCAAGATTAGTGTCACAAAACCCGACGGCCACCCATGGGGGATGAAAATAAAGATGAGAGAGTAGGAGATCCTATCAAAATATTGCTCGAGGAGGCCCTTGACAAACAAAGGAACACGATGATGGATACCTTTTCCTAGATTCTTCAACGACTGCCCAACGACGACGCATCTGCATCCAACAACTGCTCTGGAGGCACAATAACTTTTAAGGTACAAGTAAACTTTGACATTCCCATATTTGAGGGCCAAATAGATGTAGACGCCGTAGATAGGTGGTTGAATCTATTAGAAGGGTATTTCTCGGTTCATGACTTTTCCAACCGAGAAAAAATTACTTTTGCACTCCTCAAAGCCGCCCCCCATGTTAAGCACTAGTGGGAAACCTAGTGTGAGAAAAAGGATGAGAGAGAACCCTCTCTATTTTCGGCCGCACCCACTTGGAATTCTTTTCGAGATTCCATCAAGGAACAATATTATCCCGTGGGGAGCTATGAGGACAAGTACATACAATGGACTATGTTATCCTCCACAGTGTCCCAAGGCTGAGAATGGAAACAAAAGGAGGTATCCTTGAACCACTTAGGATTTGGTAGCTAGCCCTACCAAATCAGAGAGGGATCTCTCTGTGATCTTACAGTCAACAAGGTGACTGAATAGGGTAAAAGATATTAAGCTAGGTTTTGAGTTCTTGGGTTTTGAAATTTAGGTTTTAGCTGGATCAGGAGGAGAGGTCAAGGAAACTAGGTCAGATCTAAAATATTTCAATTGAAGGAATACAAAGGGTCATGAAAGGTATATTCAGTGAAACTTTTAGGTTGTCAATTTTAGTGTAGGGTGGAAAAGCAAAGGTTGAAAATGAGCATGAAAAGTATGAGTTCATTTATTAGAAGATGAATAACATAAGCATGAAATTCCTACCAAAACAGAGCATAAAATTTGAGAATTTTGTTTAACATATTATAGGAATATCACTGAAAGAAAAGATATGGAAAGGATAAGAGCTAATCATTCATAAAATTAAATTACAAAAGAAAAACTCTGCCAAAAAATCATATCACATGAATCCCTATATAACAACTACAATTGGATTTGTATTTATGCAAATAAACTGTACACAAAGCTCCAAGCCTTCTAATCTTTGATGTACAACCTTGAATCTGAGTTAAAAACAGCTACATATAGACCAAAAACCATCTTCCTCTCTCTTAGGGGTCGAATCCCTCAAGATAGGAACAATTTACACAAATTTCTCTAACCAAATCTAAGACTAGAGAGGTTAAAAAAAACTCTCCTTTTAGCCTTTGATTGACCTTTATATCATTAATGACCTTCATAATTAAATCAAAGTTACAATAATAAGATTAATTACATTCATCTACATCATTTCAACTCAAAACAAGACAAATTACATCATGAGAAACCAAGTTTGACTGATAAAACTCGAAAATTTGATCTCTAGGGAAAAGTGCAACACATTCAGGGAAAAGCACAACACCATTTGGGAAAAGCGCAACGCCAACTTGCAGGGAAATTTTGAGTGACTTCTTATGCTCCAAATGATGATCTAAAGACACCATTGGAAAAATTAGGATGTCTAGTTGTCCATAGAGTCCTTTAGCAAGCAAAATGGGCTCTCCAACGCTGAGAAAAATAGATTATCCCAAGGTCGCTCTAAAAGTGTAGGAATTTATAGGGTAAGTTTCGTAGATCAAGAACCAAAGGTCACCACTTACAAACAGATCACAAGTTAGTACACCACTATAATCACGTGGTTAAAATCCTCAAAGAGGAAAACATTCCACGGCCTGAGCCAACGCGGCCACTTAAGGAAATTTATTAATATAAAAAGAAAAGTTACATATGTTTCTCTCATAAACAGTTATCAGAAAAATGACCCTCCATGCTCTTTAAATAGATATCATGGACCAATCGGGTGCTAAGCCACGGATCAAGTGTTGTTAATACCGAGGTGAGAGATAACCGTTGGATCACTACAAATCGTGACCATCGGATTATAAGTTACAAATGTACATGGTAAAGAAACACACTTTACCTAACTCAACACTAGACTAAGTTATTCTTAACTATTTCATATGTGTCAGAATATCCTAACATCCCCCCTTAAGAACAACTTGGGATAGGATTGAAGGATTTACAAAGGTGACACAAAAGGAGCCAATTTCCTATGTGTCGAAATATCCTAACATCCCCCCTTAAGAAAAAATTGGGATAGGATTGAAGGATTTACAAAAGTGACACAATAGGAGAAGGAATGAGGCATTAGAGCCTATCCCCCCTTAATGACAACTTTCTTGAACTCTAAGCATGGATCTAAGTTTGGTAAACTTCGCTTCTATGAGAGCCTTCGTAAAGATATCGGCTACTTGATCATTGGTTGGACACTACTGCACTTCAAGAACACGATCATGAATGAGCTTTCTGATGAAGTGTATGTGGAGTTCAATGTGTTTATATGCTAATGCTGAACTAGATCTTTACATAGCTGAATGGCACTCTGATTATCACACCAAAGTGTAGTTGGATGCTGCTAATGAAGAACAAATTCATATAGGATCTGACGAAGCCACATGGCTTCCTTGCTGGCTTCAATTGCACCACGATATTCTTCTTCTGTTGAAGAAAGAGACTCTGACACTTTGTTTCTTACAAGACCAAGTAATAGGTCCTGAACCAAGAATGAATACATATCCTGCAATAGACTTTCGATCATCAGGGTCACCAGCCTAATCAGAATCAGTGAAACCAATCAACAATGGAGATGCTCCTGCACTGTAATGAATCTCGAACTGAACTGTACCTTGAATATATCGAAGTATTATTTTAGCTGCTTTCCAGTGACTTTCATGAGGTTGGTGGATAAACCGAGTGACAATACCAACGACAAAGGAAAGGTCAAGACGTGTATGGGTTAGATACAGAAGTTTACCAACAAGTTGACTATATAAGATGGCATCAACTTCAGGGGTAGTACAAGTGATTGAAAGCTTGACTCCAGACTGAAAGGGAGAAGGGGCTGGCTTACAGTCTTCCATGTGAAAGTGGTGTAGAAGATCACAGGCATACTTGGACTGAGAGAGGGTATTTCCTTCCTTGGATTGCAAGACTTGAAGACCAAGGAAATAATGCAAGTGTCCTAAGTCTGTCATTTCAAACTTCTTTTTGAGGCTGGACTTCACATGGTTTATATGGTTTGGATCACTACCAGTAAGGATAAGATCATCAACATAAAGAACAAGGATGGTGAAGGACTTACCCACTTTCTTGGTTTAGACAGTGTTGTCAGAATGACATCTAGAAAAGCCATTATCTAATAGAAATCTATCCATTTTGGCATACCAAGGCCGAGGAGCTTGTTTGAGACCATAGAGAGACTTCCTAAGGTGACAAACAAGGCTAGAGTCATTTTGGATAAAGCCAGGGGGTTGTTCCATATATATTTCTTCATGTAAATCTCCATGTAAGAAGTCAGATTTAACATCCATATGATGGAATTCCCATTTAAAGGAGGCAGCAAGGGAAATAACAAGGCAGATAGAATTCATTTTGGAAACAGGGGATAAAGTTTTAGTATAGTCAGTGCCTTCAACTTGTGAAAAACATTTAGCAACAAGATGAGCTTTATGTCTATCCACTTTTCCATCTGCTCCAAACTTGGCTTTGTAAACCCATCTGCATCTGACAAGTTTTCTTCCTTTTGGAAGAGGAACAAGATCCCAAGTATCGTTTGCCAATAAGGAATGATACTCTTCATTCATAGCTTCATCCCAATCTGGATGACCGGAGGCTTCTTCAAAGGTTCTTGGATCAAGTTTTTTCGGAACTTGAGCCAATGAGGAAGAGGCTCTTTCAAACTGAGAATGTGTACATCGTCGATCGACAGGGTCACCTGCAAGAGAACCTGCTGCATCCCGAGTAGAGAGGACCCATATTGGAAGTGGTGGAGTATAAGGAACAATTTCAAGAGGTGGAGGAGGATTTTCATCCTCACTGGCATCATCTGAACTAGAAGGAATGCTATTAAAAATAGAAGAGAGAGAGAGAGGTGGCACATATGCCGAATCAGGCTCGCAGGCCAAGGGTAGCACACTCGCCAAACTAGGCTCGCAGGCCGATATATTTTCATCAAATTTTACATCTCTTCTAATGATTATATTTTTGGATTTTGGTTGAAGAAGTCTATATCCCTTGACATCTTCAGAATATCTAATAAAAATGCATTTTTCACTCTTAGGTTCTAAGGCTTTATGTTTCGCATCTGGAATATGGGCCCAAGCATCACTTCCAAAAACACGAAAGTGACTTACATCTGGTTTGATTGAGCTCCAAGCTTCTTCTAGAGTTATATTCATTAAAACCTTAGTAGGAGTGTGATTTACTATGTAATTTGCAGAGTTAATGGCTTTTTCCCAAAAATTGAGACCAAGTCCTTTAGATTGAAGCATAAAATTAGCCATTTCTTTTAAGGTGCGATTCTTCCTTTCGGCTACACCATTTTGTTGTGGAGTATATGGAATAGTATGTTGCAATTGAATGCCATGCTCAATGCAGAAGTTGATAAATTTGTTGTTAACATATTCTCCTCCATTGTTTGATCTTAACTTAAGAATTTGATGTCTAGATCGTTTCTCAACAAAGGCCTTAAAGGCCAAGAACATGTTAAAACCTTCACTCTTGAGTTTTAAGAAGTATACCCAAGTGCGTTTGGAAAACTCATCAATGAAAGTTAAGAAGTACTTGCAACCAGAGAAAGAAACAACAGAAAGTGGACCACATAAATCACTGTGCACAAGCTACAAAGGGGCTGAAGCGTGCTGAGAGGCACATTTGTCAAAACTATCCCGATGATGTTTTCCGAGTACACATCTGGAGCAAGCACCATCTCGGCAAGGTACCATAGGAAGACCCATCACCATATTTTCCTTACATAGAGTTTGAAGAGAGCGATAGTTTAAGTGACCAAATCGCTCATGCGAAAGTTTGCTCACTTCATCGTTATGCGAAACAAAAACGGAGGGAAGACATGATGACCCAAAGTTGTCAAACTTATACAACCTTGTGGAATCATCAGCAATGCCAGTAGCTAAAATATGTTTAGGATCTTTGAGGTCCTTGATTACAACATCATTAGGTGAGAATTCTACTATTTTCCCTTCACCTGAATGAGTTATTTGATAAACAGAGAGAAGGTTGGATGACAAAGTAGGAACACATAGTACATCATTAAACTGACCATTATCGAGATGAATGGTTCCATATCCTATAACATTAAGAGATCTATCATCACCAACATAAATATGTTTTGTGTTACAATCATTTAAAGAAGAAAACATGGCTTTATTTTTGGCCATGTGAAAGAAGCTCCAGAATCAATGAGCCACCCATGAGAATGAGAAGAGGAAGGTACATTTAATGCATAACTAGATCTTGATGCTTGACAAGCACAAGCAGAAAGTGCCATTCCTGAAGATGAAGGTGAAGAGTGCTCCAAATTGATGTTTTTCTTCTTCATTGCTGCTTCTAAGGCTTCCATCTTCTTAAAAGATTTGGACTCTATATGGCCATCACGATTGCAAAAGTTTCAATGTCTATCGGTCTTCTTTCCTTTATTTTTATATGCCTTATGATTTTTATGAGTTTCTTTTTCATTTTGCGGCTGAAATTGCTTAGGATCCTTGTTTGGTTTCGGACCATACTTTTTAGGATACTGATTCTTGGGATTCTTTTGATATGATTGCTATTGGGCTGCTAACGCTTTCTTAGAAGCGTTTCCAGAAGTTATAAGAACAAGGTGTAATAGTTTTTCTTGTTCTCTTATCAAAGAATCACAAAAGGAATCAAAAGAGGGATTCTTGTAGGTGGTTCCTCAAGAAATGATGACTTCTCTAGTGGAATGAAAGGCAGAAACAAATACAGAGTAAGGAGGGCCAAGCTTAGCAAGAATGCAATAGATGAGGCTACATCTTTCTTTTTGACCTTACAACCTTCTAAAAGAAGTCGAAGGGTCTTGAATTTGGACAAAATGTCTTCAATATAGGAGAAATTATTAGGGTCCTGTTGTACGGTACAAAAATCCTCCCCATTTCAAATTTTTAGAATAAATTTCATTTAGAAATAGGTCCCCTTTCTTTTTAGATAGGAATAAAAGACTTAGAGGAAATGCGATCATTTTGAAATAAAACAATAAAGGTTCATTGTTAAAAGGGCATATATTGCATATCTTTAATGGCAAGTGTATATAAACAAATGCAACATTGAAAAATTTCCGATCCGATGATATATAAAGACTTTATCACATTAACATAATACATAAAAGTATTCAATTGGAAAAATTTCCGATGTGATACAGTAATCGCAATCACAAATCGCAGATATCCTTAAGTTGTATATTTGTTTTTGAAAAACTCCGATGCGATTGAACCAATGGCAATCGAAAATCGCAAAAGTTTTAAGCTTTCACATTTGTTCTATAAAACTTCAATGCGATGCGATTGATCGCAATCGCATTTTGGAAGAGAAATGTAATATGCACTTGTTTTGTAATCTCCGATGCGATGGGCCCCATATCAAATCGCAAATCACAAAACAAAAATGCAAACTCTTCATTCGGTCATTTACAAAACTTCGATGCAATGTGATTGATCGCAATGACATTTCAGAGGAACAAATATTATATTCACTCATGATACTAAAATCCCGATGCGATGGACCCCACCGTAAACGCAATCGCAAATCGGCTAATATCATTTGCAACTCATTTCTTTTGAAAAGAGCCGATGCGATATACCATCATCGCAATCAGAAATCGGCGGAGATTATGAAATCTTATCTGTTGTCCCTCTTGAAAATCCCCGATGCAATTAATACTTAATCTTTATATTTTACATTGTGCATATGTTATTTATTCATCGCAATCACATGATTCAAAGGGAAAGTTTTATGTTCTCATTTCACAACCGCCGATCTCCAATTTTACTTTTATTATTAATAGAAAAATCAAATGAATGATGGTTATTGATTCTATTTTGAATGCGTGAGTGTGACTTTTTAAAGGGAATTTAAGTTTTAATACGGAATTAATAAATGGAAATCAACGAATAGATCTTTCATATAGTTGTTCTCTTTATTCTCTTTTTACCATGTCTGAAAGCTTTTCTCCATTGCAGAACTACAGAACACCCAATCCTTTCATTCGCCGAGAAAGGGAAACGTTACCAGACAACGAAATGTCTAAGAGATCAAGGAAAGAAAAGGCCACTGTCGCTGCAAAGACCCCTATTTTCACCATGGTACCTAAAGAGAAACCAGCCAGAATTAAGATGGTTACAGACACTTCATGCCAGGGGCTTGGAAAAATGACTTGGGAAAATGTATATAATCTGATTGAAAGAGAAAATCCTAAGGTTACTGAAGTGAAGGCGATAGTCCCTGATGAATATGACTCAGATTTTGATTCTGAGACTCCTCTTAAAGCCCTTGCAAATTCATTTCTCCACAGAATTGCAGCTCGGGCAAACATTTTCCATTACTATGATGTAATCCGGTGGGTGATAGATAATGTCACCATCTAAAACAGGACGTTTTTTTTATCTGCGGGGACAACATTTGGGTCATTCAAAGAAGAGGACATTAAGGCAATGTACCATCTTCTAGACCCGAAAAAGGTCTACAACAAAGCCTTTATTAAATATTTTGCTGCAAGTAATGAAAATCAGTCTGAGCCAATCAAAGAATGGAGGAAAGCGCCAGAGAAGCACAAAACCGAGGCATCAGGTATGTACTATGTGGAATCCCTTCCGCCTCCATACTGTTACGCCGCCACAATGATGTGTAGGCTATTTGGAAATGATAATTCAGCTAGGTTTTCAATACAAATGGTACCTTTAATCCATTCTGCTGTAAATTCCGAAATCATGGACTGGGATGTCATCCTTTTAGATAAGATAGCCAATAGAATCCTTGAGTATAGGAAGGAAAAGGACACAGGAAACACAACCCCATTTTACTTTTGTGCCTATATTCTAGACGCCCTATGTTTGAACTATAAATTTCCCATGTTAGGATGGAAATGGACCCCCAAAGATCCTGCTCCTATTCATATATATCATAAGTTCTTGTGGAAAGTTCATTTTAAAAACCATGTTTATAGAATTTGTCACGGTTTCCTCATCCCTGTTTATCAAACCATTTTTAACCGATTCCCTCCCAGGCTTTCTGAAAAAGCTAAAATTGATATATCCTTGATTGGGGACTGGTTCGGAAAAGAAAAATTTACTTATATCAGAGTCTTCGAGAGCATTGTAGAGCCCCATATTCTGCCTATGTATGTTCCCGATAAATTGTTAGCACAAGAGATTTCCTATCAGTTAACAGTAGAAGGCATGTCCAGGTCTTTGAAGAATAATAAAAAGTTGATGTGGCCTAATTTTCCCTTCCACTGTGGGGATTATACTCTTAATAACTTTACACATGCTGAGAAGGAGGTCATCAATATAAGAGATCTTAAACTCTCTACAGTCCCAGGAAGGCAATATGACCCAAATAAGGTGGCTTTTGATTTCAGCACTTCAGTTTCAATCGCTTGATTTGAGCATGAACCAGATGAGTTTGATGATTTGTTTATTTCTGCTGATAATTTGTCCCAATTATATAACTTAGCACAGTCTAAATTTCAGACTGAAGAGATGAATAAATTCATGTTATTTAGAAGCCAAAGACTGCTTAAAGCTCCTCTAGATCAATTAAGAATTCCTGTGCATGAATCTGAAACACAACAAAAAGAAAAAGAAGATGCATTTGGCAAAGCAGCTAAATAAACATCTACCAGTAGGGCCATTGTACAGACATAGAAGGAAGACACAGACAGTAAGCCTATTGTACAAGTAGTAAAAGAAGATATGAGCAATAATCCAAATTCTCATCTTGGAAGAGAAGAAACTACTGGAAAAGTAGTGGAATATGCTGAAATTATAGTTTCTTCCCATTTGCTGAGCCAATATGAGAAATTTTCCCAGCAAATAGGACAACAAAATAATCCCCAAGTTAATGTTCTGGAAGATCAAGATATGGAAGTTATTCCTGAACATCCTACAGGTGAAATTATGTTGAAAATAGAAGATATTCCTCCTCTAGATGTCTTTTATAGTCCTAAGCATAGGGCTGTTGTTAGAAAGCAGAGGAAGAGGAGAATAACTGACCAGGATCCACTTTCAACATCACAAATGGAATTTATGAATATTGTTTATAAAAATGCTGAGGTGAATCCGTTAGAAGATCTCACCAAATTATCTCAATACACAGGTGCCTATAGTGATGCAACTATAGACAAAGCTTCTGATGTCTCCCAGTTGATGAAACAAAAAGACTTACAGATAGCTATGCTGGAGGAACAGGCCACAGAGAATTAACAAAAGCTTGTTCAGTTGGAAAAACAATTGCAAGATGAGGAGATCAGATCTAAAGAGCTAGAAGAGCAGCTTAGCATTGAAAAGAAGAAGATTGATGAACAAGCCTTGAACAAACAGCAGCAGTTGAGTCAAGAGGTAGAAAAGTTACAAAATCTTCTACAAAATGAGAAAAATGAAAAGATTGAACAAGAGAAAAAATTCCAATTAGCATTGGACAAGTTCAAAGATTACCCTAAATTAGATCAATTCAAAACTGAAGCTCTTGAAACAAACAAACTGTTATCTCAGCAGTTAAATGAATTTTGTCTAAAGTTGGCACAAGCTGAGCCCTTGTGCGAAATAACATCATCTTTGATAGATGAAGCAGTCACTCTCAGACAAGAAATTGATGATGCTGATGAAAATTTTTCTGAATTTCTTTCATGGCAGGATACAGAGGAGGGCAGAAAAGCTAATCTTCCCAAAATTGAATAGAGACACAAGAAAATTTTGTTTGTGGAATGGGAACAACAGTTGATGAAATCAAAAAGAGCCATATCAAGAGCTAAAAGTATGATGAATAATATAACACAATTGTTTAATGACAACTTGTACGCCACTAATTTGATCTCAGATTGTACCCCAGGAAAGTTACCAAAAGTAAAAGAAGCTGATTCCAGGTGGGAGGAAGAGACAATCAATAAGAATCAACAGATTAGCAAACTTCAAGGAATTTCATGGGATATCATGTGGACCTATCTAATCAAGCTACACAGTCAACAAATGGCCATCAAATTCCTTTCAAATGCTATTAATTTTATCATTCCTGATTTCTCTGATGCTACGTATACTGGGTAGTTACATTAAAAAATGAGTCATCCAACGGAAGTTAAAGATATGCTCAAAATATGCCTTCTAGGCACATTAAACGAAGGAGATAATAAATGAATCGGTTTCACTTCAATATCTCAATTCTGTTTCAAGATTTCCGATGATAGATTGTAGCAGTAGTTTTAGTTATTTTGTTTTATTTTAAAGTTCCTGTTTAAACCCCTTTCATGCATTTATAAAGGGGTCCTGAATTTGTAATATTTTGACTTGGATGTTACATTTTTATACTCCATTGAATCTTATATTTTTATAAAGAATCACATCTGGTGGTTCTATAGAAAATTGTCTTTAAGAATTGCATTTCTGTATCTTGGAGTCTGTTTTACATTGAAGTGTTGGATTTGGATATCGAATTGCATCGGGAAAAATATCAAGATGGATATGGTATTTCTATCTATTCACTGCTAATTTTCTTATGTTATGAGACATTCTCTTTAAAAAATTGCTATCATTTATATGTACTTGTTTTATAATATTTCTTTATACATATCATTTCTGAGTGTGTAGAAATATTCATCTCTTACAGTATATGCAAATGATATATAAAATGATAAGTACAATGTGTTATTATAACTCTGTTTAATTTCTTAAACAGAGTTATCATTATTTGATGTTGCATATTTCAATTAAATTATAATACATTTTCATGGTTATTGATTTGATTGAAACAATCTTTAAGTTGTATTCATATTTGACACTTGGGTTAGTTTTAGAATTATTTATTAAGTTATAGATTAAATTAGATAGATTATTTAAGTTATTTTAGTTCTATTTCCCACTCATCCAATAATTCCATCACCAACCCATTTAAGTTATTAGGAAACTGGTCCTGTCAATCCAGTTGGAGCCACCACACCAAACAGAAAAGGAGTTGTCCTAAGGTCCCGACCGAGTGATTTTCCCCCAATGTTTGAAGCAGCGATTTTCGAGGCTTCAACATTTTTGGCGCTAGAAGGAGGGAATAAGCTATGAATGGCAGATAAGTCCAAATCTATAGGCCATTCTAAGAGCGACTCACCCTCATCACCTTCTTCAATTTATTCTACATCTCAAATCACCAGGGAATAAATTGATAGAAATATTCAAACACCCACTACCAAAATCTCAAACCAATCAGAAAATCAACCTCCTGATTCTCCTGAAATTGAAGCTTTAGTTCATAAACTTCAAGGGTTCTCATTATCATTAGAAGAGTATGAAATATCTGAAGGTAGTGTTACCTCACAATTTTTTTCTTCCAGACCTCTCACTAGGTCACAAAGTGAAAAACTTGGTATTCCTCCAAAGGAATTTCCTTTACCTAGTAGAGTTAAAACAAGAAAAACCTCATCGGAATCAGAGAGTGATATTAGTTCTTCATTGCAAATTCAATCATTTGTTTCCCAAAAACCAACTTAGAAAAGTGCAGTTGTCTGAACATCCCCTATTCAATCATCGGTTGCCCAAACAACATCTGTTTCTTCTAGTTCTTCAATCATCATCAAAACAATGGCACAAAGACCATGGACTAGACCAGGAGCTATTAATATGGCTGCAACTTTACATGATTTACCAGATCATGCTGAAAAGTGGCTACCAAAATGCAGTCCTGACATGGACATACAAGCTGAAGAACATATAAATAACTTTATGCTTGCTGTAAATTTGAATGCAGTAGAACATGAAGATGTTGTAGTTAGGTTATTTCCTTGTACTTTGCAAGGGGAAGCAGGATCCTGGTATTTTTCATTGCCTTCAGGCTCTATTACAAGTTGGGATATTTTCCAAGAGCATTCTTTAACCAAATATGGAGATGATAGATCAATAGCTACCCTAATCAATGATCTCTCCAATTTGAAGACAGAACCCAAAGAACCCATCAAAGATTTTAATTCTCGATTCAATAAACTCTTGAATAAAATCCCTACAACATCAAAGCCCAATGAGCAGGTCCTAAGTGAATGGTATATAACAGCCCTGCCTTCAAATATAGCAATTTTTGTTGATAAAGCTGCTAAACCGACTTTGGCTGAGAACATGAAAGAAGCGATTGCAGTGGAAAAAAAGATTGTTGCTTTGGATAAGAAAAATTCCATTGAGGAAAGAAAATCCAAGAAAGTCAGCTTTAAGGATGATTCAAAGAAAAAGACACCCAGATATCCATATGACATGGAAGGCTTACAGAAAGTTCTCAAAACCATGTCTAATGAGATGGTTGAGATTAAAAAGCAAGTAGCAGAGACTTCTACCAAGAGACCATTCAGAAATTTCAAGAGAAATCAAGCTGAATCTAAGCCTCCCAATTCAATCTCCAATGCAGAATCAGAAGAGGAAGAAGAAGAAGATACTCCTCCAGTATCAGATGAAGAAGAAGAAAGAAAGGAAGTAGTTTAATTACATGGAATGTGGGATTTCATTCTCCCTAACTCGGACAGTGAAAAAGAACAAAAATCTATGCCTGTAAGTACAAGGAGAAAATCTACATCGGAACCTGTTCAATCTGTTCCTAAGAAGAAAACTACAACTCCAAGTACCAAAGACAAATCTCCTGCAAAGAAAGCTTCTCCCTTACCCACTCAAAATCATCCATCATCTTCTAATCCTCCTACCTCAACATCTAAGACTCTAGTGCTATCAGACCCTATGGATTATAACATTGTTGAAGACATGAATAAGACTTGAGTGAAAATTTCTTTACATGAACTCAACAAACTTAAACATCAAAAAAAGTTGCTATTGAAAGAATTAAATGCTACACCTATTGCTCCTCTACCAAGTGGTGTTGTTGCCAAAGCAGCTAAAGGGACTGGTAAGCCACTAGACACAGTAGATGCCATAGATACTGTTCTTATTGGAGAAAGATCAAATTCTCAGACACCTCCTTTTCTTTTGACTTATGAAATATACAACAATAATTTTCATAATTGTTTAATTGATTCAGGAGCATCCTCTAATATAATGCCTACTTCAGTCTGTGCAAAATTGAATATTGAACCACAAAAGTCTGTAGTTCACATTGTTCAATTGGATCGCTCTAAATTTCAAGTTGTAGGAGAAATTAATTTAGTTACCATCAGACTAGCTTCCGATCCTAGGATTGTCCAAAGAATTGATATTCTGATTGAAGATATTCCTGAATTCTATGGATTGGTCTTAAACAACGATTGGTCTGCAAAGCTTAATGGTTATATCGCAACTGATTATTCGCATATGTGGCTTCCCTACAAAGGGAAACCAAATCAAATCAAAATTGAACGAGAAAAACACATGACGCACACTGTAACTAAATTTGAACAAGCAAATGAACCTATAGCTTTTAACAACAATATCCTTGGAGGTTATTTTGCTGAATCATTCCCTGGGAATTTCACTGCACCACAATCACCCTTTTCTGTAAATAATTTTATTTCGCAAATTGAAAATTTTTCACAATCTGATTCTTCTAGAATTATTAATGTTTCTGATACATCTGTAGATAAACCTGTAGATAAATATTTATTTTGGTCATTATATTTTGATGGATCAAAATCTAGTGATGGAGCAGGAGCAGGATGCATTTTAATTGATCCAGATGGAGAGAAAACCATGTTATCATGTAGACTAGAATCTGAGTGCACAAACAATATTGCAGAATATGAAGCCTTGATCCAAGGACTTTATAAAGCCATAGGGTTAATTGTCAAATACTTGAAAGTATATGGTGATTCCGAAATTGTCATAAGACAAGTCAGGAATACCATCCATTGTCTTTCAGGACATCTCAAACATTATCAAACCCTTGTGCAAGACCTTACCACTCAATTTTTAGCATTTAATATCTCTTCTATTCCTAGAACTCAAAACACATCAGCTGATTTGTTGGCTAATGTTGCATCCAAAATCCTCCTTGCTGAAGATTGCAATCCTGATAGATTTTCAGTAGAATTGATTTTTCGCCCATCTGTTCCTGATAATATCACAAACTGGAGAGTATTCTATCATGATGAATATATATTGAATTTATTGACTTCAGAGAAATACTATGATGAACAAATTATTGATGAAGATGATCATGATCTGCAAATTACTTCAAAAAGTAATGAAAATCCTATCCCTAAATCTGTTGTTAAACTTGAGGATCTATTTGATATAAAAGATAGATTCAAGAAATTTACTAATGCTAAACTTTAAATTTCTACTTTGAAGTTCGAATTAGTAAATCTTGGCCCTGACTCTAAGCCTCAGAATGTTAATCTAGGACTCAATTTAACTCCAGAGGAAAGAACTGCTTTCATCAAACTTCTGAGTAGGTATAAAAATGTCTTTTCTTGGAATTATGAGGACTTAAAAACTTATGATACTTTTGTTATTCAACACACAATTCCAATGCTGTCTGATGTCAAACTTGTTCAACAGAAGTTAAGAAACATTCATCCAAATCTTGAAAGTCAAATCAAAATAGAACTCAACAAAATTTTGAAAGCCAAAATCATTTTTCCTGTAAGGCATTCTAATTGGGTTTCTAACATGGTACCTGTCAGGAAAAAGAATGGTGATATTAGAATCTGCATTGATATTATAAATTTAAACAAGGCATGTCAAAAAGATAATTTCCCATTGCCAACCATGGAGAAAATACTTCAAAAGGTAGCTGGTTCTGAACTCATGTCCTTCCTTGATAGATTTTCAGTCTATAACCAAATATTAGTACATCTAGATGATATGTTGAAAACCACTTTCAGAACCAAATGGGGAACCTATGCTTATCAGAAAATGCCTTTTGGTTTAATAAATGCAGGAGCTACTTTCCAGAGAGCCATGGACATAGAATTTAAGGGTCTGATTAATAGATCAGTTGTTATTTATCTTGATGACATAACAATATTTTCAAAGAAGAGAGCTAATCATATACATGATCTGAAACAAATATTTGAAAGATGTAGAAGGTTTGGTATTTCTTTAAACCCAAAGAAATTCTTCTTTTCTCTCAATGAAGGAAAACTCTTAGGGTTTGTTATGTCAAAAGATGGTATATATATTGACCCTGACAGAGTCAAAGAAATTTCTGATATTTCTTTACCTCATAACAAAAAATCCATGCAATCATTTTTAGGGAAAATCAATTTTGTAAAAAGATTCATTCCTGATTTTTCTCAAATTGTTTTACCGATGCAGAATATTATTAAGAAAAATTCAGTATTTAAATGGGGGTATAAAGAGAAAGAAGCCTTTGATGCAATCAAATAGGCAATAATTAATGCACCTACATTAAATACTCTTGATTTTTCTCACGATTTTATTTTGTATACTTTGGCCACCGAAACATCCTATGCTGCTGTTTTAACACAAATCAATGATCAACAAGTAGAAGCACCAATTTATTTATTCAACTCAAATATACAAGGGGATGAGCTTAATTATTCTGATGTAGAAAAAAAAGCCTTCGCTGTGTTTAAGTCAATCAAAAATTTTAGACCTTTTCTCCTAAAGACATACAAAAATTATTGTCCCATTCTCTGCAGTGAGGCAATTATTAATTCAAAAAGAAGTAGGAGAAAAGAGAGTTAACTGGGTGACAGCTTTGCAAGAATATGATATTGATATTAAGCCAGCCAAGATTGTTAGAGGTCAAGGTTTTTGCAGATTATTAGCAGGAGCTCATAACATACCAGAAAATCAAGATATAGATAATGTTGTTCAAGTAAGTCAGATAAGTGTTACAGATTTTGAATCTCAGTATGGTAATCTGATCTTTTACTTGAAAAATGGGTATGCTCCTTCTAATCTCAGCTATAAGAACAAACGTGCTTTACGATTGAAGGCTATTAAGTATGAAATCATTGATGATGTGTTATTCAGAAAGAATTATGATTCAATCCTATTAAGATGTATTGAAAAGACTGAAGAAAAAAAGGTATTGCAGGAATTACATGATGGACCAGCAAGAGGTCATTTTGGAGGTGATACCACAACTCACAAAATAATCCATGCTGGATATTATTGGCCTACCCTTTTCAAAGATACACATGATTATGTGAGAAAATGCAAAATTTGTTAAACTGCTAGTGGAAGAAAAAGGAAGCCAACTTTTCCTTTGCAACCAGTAAGTATTGAGCAACCATTTGAACAATGGGGGCTTGATATTATTGGTGAAATAGTACCTCATTCTTCCAAACAACACAAATACATCCTTACAGCAACAGATTACTTCAAAAAATGGGTAGAAGCAATTCCTTTAAAGGTAGCCAATTCTGATGCAATTATTGATTTGATCGATCAATTCATCATTACTAGGTTTGGTGTACCTAACGCTCTTGTCTTTGACTGTCAAACCAGGAAGTAACTTCTCAAATCAAAATGTGTATTAGCTGAAGAATGTACATGCATTTATACATGGAGGTGAGGCTATTGGGATTCATCTCCCAATGTCTCTTGGCCTTCCTTATTTCCTAATATTATTTATTATACAATATTACATATCCACACCCATCCCATAGGATTAGGTGTCAACATTCCCCCCTTTAATCCGAAGGGATGTTGGTGAGCCCAAGCATCGATCTGAACTTTTCAAAATTTTCTCTTCCAAGTGCTTTGGTGAAGATATCAGCAGTTTTCTCATTTGTGGAACAATGATGTAGATGGATGGTTTTGGCCTGAACATGATGTCGAATTAGATGGTACTTTGTATTGATGTGCTTTGTTCGATCATGGAACTTTGGGTTCTTGGCCAACTTTATTGCAGAAGTGTTGTCGATCATGAGTGGAGTGGAATACATTTGTTTCATCTGTAAATCTTCCAGGATTTTCCGGAGCCACACAATTTCCTTTGTTGCTTCAGCTGCTGCCACATATTCTGCCTCGGTCGTGGAATCTGCTGGAACTGACTGTTTGCATGATCTCCATGAGACAGCTCCTGATCCAAGACTCATGGTGTAACCTGTAGTAGACACCCTTGTTTCTTTGTCGCCATCAAAGTCTGAATCAGAGTATCCGATCAAGCTGAAGTCGCCTACCTGTGTATATTTGAGTCCAAAGTCTTGAGTCCCCTTCAAGTGCCTTAGCACTCTTTTTGCAGCAGACCAATGTCCTTCACAAGGTTTTTGCATGAACCTTGAGAGGATTCCAACAGCAAATGAAATGTCAGGTCTGGTGGTGGTCAGGTAGATAAGACTTCCTACAAGCTGTCTATACTTAATTGCATCCTCAAATTCCTTCCCTTCAATAGATGTGAGCTTCAAGTTTTGTTCCATTGGAGTGGTTAAGGGATTACATTCATCCATGCCAAACTTGTTCAAGAGATCTCCAATGTACTTCTTTTGAGAAATAAATATAAATTTAGGATGTTGAATTACTTCAATACCCAAATAGTAATGAGCATGACCCAAATCAGTCATTTCAAAACCTTTCTTCAATTCTTTCTTCATGGATGCAATATAGCTCTCATTATTCCCTGTTATCAAAAGATCATCTACATATACTACAAGATATACAACTGTTTTTCCAACTTTCTTAAAAAACAAAGTTGCATCATCAAGATCAAAATGTTTGAAGTCAATTTTCAGAAGATGCTCGGTTAATTTCTCATACCAGGCTCGTGGTGCTTGCTTGAGGCCATACAAGGATTTTATAAGCTTGCAAATTTTGTGTTCTTGACCCTTTACAACAAATCCTTCTGGCTGGGACATATAAACTTTCTCCTTTAGATATCCATTCAAAAAAACTGTTTTTACATCCATCTGATGGACTTTCCATCCATTCTAAGCTGCTAAGGCAAAGAGAGTCCGGATGGTGGTCCATTTTGCTATGGGAGCAAAAGTTTCTTCATAATCGACTCCTTCTTTTTGTGCGAAACCTTTTGCCACAAGCCTGGCCTTGTGCTTGTCAAGTGAGCCATATGATTTATACTTGTTCTTGTAGAACCACTTACAGCCAATTGGTTTTGTTCCCAAAGGTGGATCAACCAGCTTCCAAGTTCCATTCTTTATCAAGGCATCATACTCCTTCTGCATCGCTTCTTTCCATTCATCATGAGAAGCGGCTTCTTTGAAGGAAGTTGGTTCATGATCTGTAGACAAACTCAATTCACAGTTATAAGCAATATCCACATCAACAGGGGAATCGGAATTATCTACATCACCTTCGATTTGTTGAGTGGAACTTCTTGTTCCTGTTTTTCCAACCTCATCGGGATGAACATTCTCCAGTGTCTTTGTCAGCCATTTGGGAGGACCTTTCTGAGATGGCCCAGGCTGGTCATTTGACTGAGTTGGGATTGATTCAAGATTCAATCTCCCAATTCTGTCAATCACATCATTCAATGTGTCATCCGTAGTTGTTTCTTCATGTGGGGGAGAGAGTGCTTCAGGACATGATTCCACAGTTTGATTCAATATCGGAATCCCCCCTTCAAGATGTGGAATCACATTATCAAATTCTTGGAAGGACTTTGCATGTGTGAATCTATCTAGGCGATCAAGTTGCCGCTCAACAACCTTGTCACTCTTGGAAGATTCAAGAAATATGACATCTCTTGCTATTACAAACTTCTTATTTGCTTCATCATAGAGATGATATCCTTTGGAGGTATTGGAGTACCCCAAGAAGATACATTTTATACTTCTAGCACCAAGTTTGTTCCTTTGACCCTTGGGTATCAAGGCATAACAGGTGGACCCAAAGACCCTGAAATGCTTTACTGAAGGAATGTGGCCATGCCACATTTCAAAAGGAGTTTTGTTTCTAATTGCACTTGAAGGACACCTATTCTTTATGTAAACAACACATAGAACTGCATCAGCCCAAAACATCAATTTCACATTCTTGAAAAATAACATGGAGCGAACCATATTTAAAATAGTTTTGTTCATTCTTTCAGCTACACCGTTCTGTTGGGGATTATATGGCACAATTGTTTGATGTTTGATTCCATGTTGACGAAGATAATTTTCAAATTTGTTTGAAGTGTATTCTTTTCCATTATCAGTATGTAGAGAGCCAATATGAGTTTGTGCATCATTTTCAATCAATGCATGAAAATTCTTGAATGTTTGAAAAGCATCAGACTTGTTCTTCAATAAGTAAATCCAACACATTCTGGTGTAGTCATCAATAAATGTCATCATGTATTTATTTCCATTTGCAGAAGCAATAGGTATAGGGCCACATAAATCTGAATGAACAAGCTCAAGTTTTCTATGTGCTCTGGAGTGTGAATCATGAAATGGCTGTTTGCTATGCTTTCCTAGAATACAAGCATCACATTCCTTAGGTTTTCTAGGAATTGTAGGCAGTCCATTAACACCATTTTTCTTCAACAAACGAAGGCTTTCATAGTTTAGGTGTCCAAATCTAGCATGCCATAAAAGACTTGATGAGAATGTACCTTCATCATGATGTGAACTGAATGCAAAGTTTTGAGCATGAGCAGATGAACCTTTCAGCTTCAAGAGTCTCCCTTCTTCTATTCCCTCCATGACAAGTGAGTGATCCGATGCTTTTCTGACCTCTGCCTTGCCATCAAACAAGTGAATGGAGTGTCCTTGCTGGCGGATTTGGACCAAGGACAACAAGTTTCTCCTCAACTCAGGGAGGTATAGAACCTCATGTAGAATATGATCTGGAAGACCAGGCAGTTTAAGCCTGACTGTGCCAAGCCCTGATGGCTTGAGTTTGGATTTATCTGCGAAATATATTGCTCCATCAACTTTGTCAGTGAATTCTTCAAAAAAATATTTTCTAAATTTCATGTGACATGTTGCTCCTGAATCTAGCAACCAATCATCTCTCCATGAAGTAAATGAAACATCAAATAGGTTTTCAGTTACTCCATTGTTACAATGTGTTAGAACAGAATGAGCTGATTCAGGTGCTTTACCTTTGTCTTTGTCATTAGTTTTACCTTTGTCTTGATTTCTTTGCTGCTGAATTTTATGCCAAGGTGTGTCAGATTGTCTGCCCCCCTTTTCTTTGAAGTTTCTTCTTCCTCTTCCTCTTCTGCCATCTCTTCCTCTGGATGAATCTGAAGCATGACTCTTTTCTCTATGTGCCAAGTATGCAGCCTCTTCAGAAGATGAAGGGACTGTCATCTTCTTTTGAAGGAGGGAAATTTTTTTTTCTGGATAATCTCTTTTGAAGGAGAGAAAACAAAAACACTCTTTGCTGGAAAATATACTCAATTTAAAAGGACAAAAACTCTTTGCTAAAAAAACACTGAATTCTGCACCAAAAAAAAATATATATATTTTTTGTTTGGAGAGAAAAAAATTGTATGGGAGGTGGTATTATGAAATGGTATTGAAAAAGTGGAGGAGGGGGGCGGTATTGATTATAGACAGCGTATTGTAAATGGACAGAGGGCGATATATATATTGTGTGACAACGTATAGGAGATGTATATAGCGGTGGGAGAGATGTATATAACAACGCTATTATATGATAGAGGGCGGTATATAGTGGGAGGGCGGTATGATATATATTCAGAACGTAAGAGGAAAGGCAGTATTGTGAATGGTGGACAGAACACATCGAATTATAAACAGTGGTATTATGAACAAACAGTGTATGTATTAATGACAGCGTATCCTGTGGAACAATGGTAATATGGAACAATGGATAGCGTATTAATATGCAGATGAGCCAGGCCACGGGGAGGGCCGACAGGCCACAGGCGCAAGGGAATGGCGGTATCTGGTGGTGGAGTTGTATTCGATGCAGTATACCAGGCTCCAAGTGACAGCGTATTATGTATTGGATATGGAGTTAAAACAGCGTGTGTTAACCACAGACAGCACGGTGTTATGAGAGCAACAACGTGCGTGTAGTCGAGTGGAATAACAAGCTGTAGAGGGCGTAATGGATATGACAGAGTTGTATAAACTATTAAAAAATACCGCCAGACAGAGCTGTATAAAATGTGATATAAGCGATGGATATATATACAATGCAGTCAACTGTGGATGAATGCTGTAGCAGGGGCGTCAGGCTGTAAAGAGAGGGAGGAGGCGTAGCTTAGGGAGAGGTGAGGACCGTGGTGAGGGAGAGGGTAAATATGGTGAGGTGCGTTGGGTAGGTGAGGGAGAAATGAGGGCAAATGCACTGGGTTGGGTAGGTGAAATTTTGAAATTGCAGGACTTTAATAACCGAATTTGCAGGTGTGTGTAGGGGCTGCAATTTGCAGTATTTTAGGAACTGCAGAATTGCAGAATCTTTAGGAGCTGCAAATGTCAGAGCTGTGCAGAGATAAAAAAAATGCAGAATAACAGTATATAGCATCAATTTAATGGAGCAACAAAACTATACAGAAAAAACTGACTGAGCAAAGGAATGAGGGAGTTACACCACAGGAAAAAATGCCAATAGTGGGACTGGCTCTGATACCATGTCAAACCAGGAAGTAACTCCTCAAATCAGAATGTGTATTAGCTGAAGAATATACATGCATTTATACATGGAGGTGAGGCTATTGGGATTCATCTCCCAATGATTCTTGGCCTTCCTTATTTCCTAATATTATTTATTATACAATATTACATATCCACACCCATCCCATAGGATTAGGTGTCAACATTTACAATGCATCTTAATTTTCTGGAAATAGTATAATGGAATTTGCAATCAAAAGAGGTTTTAAATTAAAATATTCAGCAAATTACTATCCACAAGGTAATGGTCTAGCTGAATCTACTAATAAAAATCTCATCAAAATCATTAAAAGGACCATTGATCAAAATCAAAAGAATTGGCACAAGTCTTTAATCTTTGCATTATGGGCTGATCATATTACTCATAAAGCTTTGATAGGAACTTCACCTTTCAATCTAGTTTATGGAAAAGAAGTTGTGATACTATCAAATCTAGTTCTTCCATCATTAGCTCTAGTGCAATTTATTGAAGAAAATCCTTCCTCATCTATTCAGTTGAGATTTGATCAAATCCTTAAATTAGAAGAAGATAGAGAAAAAGCAAAAATTATTCATGAAAAACATCAACAACTTGTAAAATATTCTTTTGATTCAAGCTCCACCGGCTCAAAAAATTTGTCGATTGGTGATCTTGTTCTGAAATGGTATAAAGCACATGAAGAAAAAGGTAAGCATAGCAAATTTCAGAAAATGTGGCTTGGGCCATTTCAGATTGCTGAAAAGATAGGCTCATATACATTCATACTCCAAGATTTAACAAGAAAGAGAGAATCTCTTCCTGTAAATGGGCTTGTCTTAAAGAAATTCTTTTCATAAGGAGGTAACCCCTTCTTACTTGTACATTTTCCTTTCTGCAATTTTTGTTTGTTTTTGTAAATAAAGGTTGGTAATAGTATCTAATTGACTTTTTACTATTAGAAAATGTCTTAGGAAGAATATTATAAATACTTATTTTGTGTGAATAAGAATTTTTAGGGAAATGATTAGAGTTTTGGATAGTTTAAAATAAAATGTTAAACTTTGAAAATTTGTTCAAAACATTTGCATGATCTTTTGAAACCTTGAGGAAAATATAAATCATTATAAGTTTAATGAGAAGAAAAAAATTATCTTTAAAAAGTAAAGACTTTTTCAAGCTTTAGCACACAAAAAACTCTGAAAGTTGTCATCTATTGATTCTTAAGGATACAACCATTTCACCCCATCCATTTAAGTTGTGATTTTTTAGAATGTAATTCTAGGAAATTATATGGCAAAATTAAGAGATAACAGGTCTCATCACGAGCCTGCTTACCATGATCATAAGAAGTAATAAAACTGACATTACCAACACTGCATACCAAAACAGGGTAATAGCTTATAAATATAAGACAAGGGGTCTCATCACGAGCCAACTTGTTCAGTTTAATTACAACTAGTGAATGGAATTGTTATTAAATGGCTACCAAACCAGAACAATGGCTCTTAAACTAAAAAATAAGTAAAAGACAAAAAACATGAGATAATATGTCTTATGAATTTATTTTTAAAGAGTCATAATCTTAGTTGGATGGGACAATGAATGGTTGATGGTTAAAAGGTAACTTTGTCGAGACTATGAACGTTTGCAGGCAGCAGAGGCAATGCCTATGACAATAGAGTATATTACAAAGGCTAAACTTGGAAAGGCTCCTTACTTTATTATTATCAACCAATCAAGGCTTGAAAAAACCATTTTTTTTAAAATTTTTTTATCTTTGAAGAATTAGAAAGAAATTGTAAGTGATTTTTATTATTTTTCAGAGTTAGATTTTATTTAAAATTTCTCTAAGATAGTTTTCATTATCTTTTAAAATTTTTACTTACTAGAAATATAGTATTCATTTTATTTTTTCAGAGATAATTGTTTCTTCCAGTGAATCGCCAATTGTTGTATAGTACAACAACCCTCCCCATTTCAAATTTTTAGAATAAATTTCATTTAGAAATAGGTCCCCTTTATTTTTAGATAGGAATAAAAGACTTAGAGGAAATCCGATCATTTTGAAATAAAACAATAAAGGTTCATTGTTAAAAGGGCATATATTGCATATCTTTAATAGCAAGTGTATATAAACAAATTCAACATTGAAAAATTTCCGATCCGATGATATATAAAGACTTTATCACATTAACATAATACATAAAAGTATTCAATTGGAACAATGTCCGATGTGATACAGTAATCACAATTGCAAATTGCAGATATCCTTACTTGTATATTTGTTTTTGAAAAACTCCAATGCGATTGAACCAATCACAATCGGAAATCGAAAAAGTTTTAAGCTTTCACATTTGTTCTATAAAACTTCAATGTGATGCGATTGAACGCAATCACATTTTGGAAGAGCAATGTAATATGCGCTTGTTTTATAATCTCCGATGCGATGGGCCCCATCTCAAATCGCAAATCGCAAAACAAAAACGCAAACTCTTCATTCGGTCATTTGTAAAACTCTGATGCGATGCGATTGATCGTAATCGCATTTTGGAGGAACAAATATTATATTCACTCATGATACTAAAATCTCGATGCGATGGACCCCACTGTAATCGCAATTTCAAATTGGCTAATATCATTTGCAACTCATTTCTTTTGAAAAAAGCCGATGCGATACACCATCATTGCAATCGGAAATCGACAGAGATTATGAAATCTTATTTGTTGTCCCTCTTGAAAATCCCCGATGTGATTAATACTTAATCTTTATATTTTACATTGCGCATATGTTATTTATTCGTCGCAATTGCATGATTCAAAGGGAAAGTTTTATGTTCTCATTTCAAAATCGCCGATCTCAAATTGTACGTTTATTATTAATAGAAAAATAAAATGAATGATGGTTATTGATTCTATTTTGAATGCGTGAGTGTGACTCTTTAAAGGGCATTTAAGTTTTAATACGGAGTTAATAAATGGAAATCAACGAATAGATCTTTCATATAGATGTTCTCTTTATTCTCTTTTTACCACGTCTGAAAGCTTTTCTCCATCGCAAAACTATAGAACACCCAATCCTTTCATTCACCGAGCAAGGGAAACGTTACCAGACAACAAAATGTCTAAGAGATCAAGGAAAGCAAAGGCCATTATCGCTGCAAAGACCCCTATTTTCACCATGGTACCTAAAGAGAAACCAGCCAGAATTAAGCTGGTTACAGACACTTCATGCCAGGGGCTTGGAAAAATGACTTGGGAAAATGTATATAATATGATTGAAAGAGAAAATCCTAAGGTTACTGAAGTAAAGGCGACAGTCCCTGATGAAGATGACTCAGATTCTGATTCTGAGACTCCTCTTAAAGCCCTTGCAAATTCATTTCTCCACAGAATTTCAGCTCGAGCAAACATTTTCCCTTACTATGATGTAATCCGGTAGGTGATAGATAATGTCACCATCCAAAATAGGACGTTTGTTTCAGCTGCGGGGACAACATTTGGGTCATTCAGAGTAGAGGACATTAAGGCAATGTACCATATTCCAAACCCGCAAAAGGTATACAACAAAGCCTTTATTAAATATTTCACTGCAAGTAATGAAAATTAGTTTGAGCCAATCAAAGAAAGGAGGAAAGCGCCAGAGAAGCACAAAACCGAGGCATCATGTATGTACTCTGTGGAATCCCTTTCGCCTCCATACTGTTATGCCGCCGCAATGATGTGCAGGCTATTTGGAAATGATAATTCAGCTAGGTTTTCGATACAAATGGTACCTTTAATCCATTCTGCTGTAAATTCCGAAATCATGGACTGGGCTGTCATCCTTTTAGATAAGATAGCCAATAGAATCCTCGAGTATAGAAAGGAAAAGGACACAGGAAACACAACCCCATTTTACTTTTTTGCCTATATTTTTGACGCCCTATGTTTCAACTTTGAATTTCCCATGTTAGGATGGAAATAGACCCCTAAAGATCCTGCTCCTATTCATATATATCATAATTTCTTGTGGAAAGTTCATTTTAAAAAACATGTTTATAGAATTTGCCACGGTTTCCTCATCCCTGTTTATCAAACCATTTTTAACCGATTCCCTCCCAGGCTTTCTGAAAAAGCTAAAATTGATATATCCTTGATTGGGGACTTGTTCGGAGAAGAAAAATTTACTTATATCAGAGTCTTCAGGAGCATTGTAGAGCCCCATATTCTGCCTCTGTATGTTCCCGATAAACTGTTATCACAAGAGATTTCCTATCAGTTAACAGTAGAAGGCATGTCCAGGTCTTTGAAGAATAATAAAAAGTTGATGTGGCCTACTTTTCCCTTCCACTGTGGGGATTATACTCTTAATAACTTTACACATGCTGAGAAGGAGGTCATCAAGATAAGAGATCTTAAACTCTTTACAGTCCCAGGTCGGCAATATGACCCAAAGAAGGTGGATTTTGATTTCACCACTTCAGTTTCAATCGCTCGATTTGAGCATGAACCAGATGAGTTCGATGATTTGTTTATTTCTGTTGATAATTTTCCCAAGTCTATAACTTAGCCAAGTCTAAATTTCATACTGAAGAGATGAATAAATTCATGTTATTTAGAAGCCAGGGACTGCTCAAAACTCCTCTAGATCAATTAAGAATTCCTGTGCAAGAATCTGAAACACACCAAAATGAAAAAGAAGATGCATCTGGAAAAGCAACTAAAGAAACATCTACCAGCAGGGCCAATGTACAGACACAGACGGAAGACACAGGCAGTAAGCCTATTGTACAAGCAGTAAAAGGAGATATGAGCAATAATCCAGATTCTCAGCTTGGAAGAGAAGAAACTACTGAAAAAAGTAGTGGAATCTGTTGAACTTATAGTTTCTTCCCATTTGCTGAGCCAATATGAGAAATTTGCCTGGAAAATATGACAACAAAATAATCCCCAAGTTAATGTTCTGGAAGATCAAGATATGGAAGTTATTCCTGAACATCCTACAGGGGAAATTGTGTTGAAAATAGAAGACATTCCTCCTCTAGATGTCTTTTATAGTCCTAAGCATAGGGCTATTGTTAGAAAGCAGAGGAAGAGGAGAAGAACTGACCAGGATCCACTTTCAACATCATAAATGGAATTTATGAATATTGTTTATAAAAATGCTGAGGTGAATCCGTCGTAAGTTCTCATCAAATTATCTCAATACGTAGGTGCCTATAGTGCTGCAACTATAGACAAAGCTTCTGAAGTCTCCCAGTTGATGAAACAAAAAGACTTACAGATAGCTATGATGGAGGAACAAGCCATAGAGAATCAGCAAAAGCTTGTTCAGTTGGAAAAATAATTGCAAGATGAGGAGCTTAGATCTAAACAGCTAGAAGAGCAGCTTAGCATTGAAAAGAAGAAGATTGATGAAAAAGCCTTGAACAAACAGCAACAGTTGAGTCAAGAGGTAGAAAAGTTACAAAATATTCTGCAAAATGAGAAAAATGCAAAGATTGAACAAGAGAAAAAATTCCAATCAGCATTGGACAAGTTCAAAGATTACCCTAAATCAGATCAATTCAAAACTGAAGCTCTTGAAACAAACAAACTGCTATCTCAGCAGTTAAATGAATTTTGTATAAAGTTGGCACAAGCTGAGCCCTTGTGTGAAATAACATCATCTTTGATAGATGAAGCAGTCACTCTCAGAAAAGAAATTGATGATGCTGATGAAAAAATTTCTAAATTTCTTTCATGGCAGGATACAGAGTAGGGAAGAAAAGCTAATCTTCCCAGAATTGAAGAGAGACACCAGGAAATTTTATTTGTGGAATGGGAACAACAGTTGATGAAATCATAAAGAGCCATATCAAGAGCTAAAAGTATGATGAATAATATAACACAGTTGATTAATGACATCTTGTATGCCACTAATATGATCTCAGATTGTACCCCAGGCAAGTTACCAAAAGTAAAAGAAGCTGATTCCAGGTGGAAGGAAGAGACAATCAATAAGAATCAACATATTAGAAAACTTCAAGGAATTTCATGGGATATCATGTGGACCTATCTAATCAAGCCACATAGTCAACAAATGGCCATCAAATTCCTTTCAAATGCTATTAATTTTATCATTCTTGAGTTCTCTGATGCTACGTATACTGGGCAGTTACATTCAAAAATGAGTCATCCAGTGGAAGTTAAAGATATGCTCAAAATATTCCATCTGGGCACATTAAACGCAGGAGATAATCAATGAATCGGTTTCACTTCAATATCTCAATTCTGTTTCACGATTTCCGATGATAGATTGTAGCAGTAGTTTTAGTTATTTTGTTTTATTTTAAAGTTCATATTTAAACCCCTTTCATGCATTTAGAAAGGGGTCCTGAATTTGTAATATTTTGACTTGGATGTTACATTTTTGTACTCCATTGACTCTTATATTTTTATAAAGGATCACATTTGGTGGTTCTATAGAAAATTGTCTTTAAGAATTGCATTTCTGTATCTTGGAGTCTATTTTACATTGAAGTGCTGGATTTGAATATCGAATTGCATCAGGAAAAATATCAAGATGGATATGGTATTTCTATCTATTCACTGCTAATTTTCTTATGTTATGATATATTCTCTTTAAAAAATTGCTATCATTTATATGTACTTGTTTTATAATATTTCTTTATACATATCATTTCTGAGTGTGTGGAAATATTCATCTCTTACAGTATATGCAAATGATATATAAAATGATGAGTACAATGTGTTATTATAACTCTGTTTAATTTCTTAAACAGAGTTATCATTATTTGATGCTGCTTTCAATTAAATTATAATACATTTTCATGGTTATTGATTTGATTGAAACAATCTTTAAGTTATATTCATATTTGACACCCGGGTTAGTTTTAGAATTATGTATTAAGTTATAGATTAAATTAGATAGATTATTTAAGTTATTTTAGTTCTATTTCCCACTCATCCAATAATTCCATCACCAACCCATTTAAGTTATTAGGAAACTGGTCCTATCAATCCAGTCGGAGCCACCACACCAAACGAAAAAGGTGCTGTCCTAAGGTCCCGACCGGGTGGTTTTCCCCCAATGTTTGAAGCAGCGATTTTCGAGGCTTCAACATGTCCAAATTAAGCAACTCATTTTCAAGCTAGTGAGCCCTGATTTCATTTTGAATGCCAAAGATAGTGTTTAGCTTATCCAGGGCTTCATGAGGGGTGTCAATGTCAAGGATATGAAATCGAAGATCTTGAGCAATGGACATTCCTATCAACCCACGTGCTTGATTTTGTTTATTTTCCCATTTAGTGACTTTATCATCATCTGAAGTTTTAGTTTCTACCCCTATGGCTATTCTGTAAATCCCTTTACTTCTAGGTATATCTACCATGTGAGGTAGCTATTGGAAATAATTGGTGTTGTTAAGAATAATCGGGAATGCACTTTCCATTTAAAAAAAAACTGAAGCTGAGAAAAGTTGAAACTAACTACTCCAATGGAAATATCTCGAAAAATTAGGCCGTTTAAAAAAAACATCTTGAAAAACGGCTTCCGGATGAAGAAGTTATGCCTTTTTGAAAAAATGAGTTCAAGATGCCGAATAGTTACGGGAACAGGATGAAGTGCGACTTTAAAAAAAATATTCTGCCCCTTTTAACAATTTTTTTTTAC
This sequence comes from Pinus albicaulis, assembly GCA_034641835.2. NCBI lineage: Eukaryota > Viridiplantae > Streptophyta > Pinopsida > Pinales > Pinaceae > Pinus > Pinus albicaulis. The sequence goes on from CM076571.1 coordinate 546,418,829, forward strand.
AAAAAGAAGCTTGAGAAAGAGATTTGAACCCAAGACCTCTATTCTCATAAACTAACTCCTCACCAAGTGAGATAGTAAAAAGATCATGTTATTGTTTGAAAGGAGGAAGGGTTTTTTGTTTTTTTTTTTTAAGGAAAAGACACACATACTGAATAGTAAAAAAAAAAAAAAAAAAAAAACCGAGCCAACAAAAAAGGAAATGAAAACCCTTACGACAGAATGTTAGATTTTTTATTAGCCTTACCGGCAACTATCAATTTTTTCACTATTTCTTATTTCCCGAGATCGCACAAAGACGCGGGGAAAGAGCATACGTAGCAAAAAAATCCCTTCTTCGTGTTTCTGATTTGCCGAGATCGCACGTAGCACACAGAAAAGAGCATACACAGAGAAGAGGGTCTAGATTCAGAAAATAAATAAAACTTGAAAACCGAAAATCAAAAGAGGGAGCCGAAATAAGAAGAACTATTAACAAATATAACTGCAAAACAGATGCTTTATACCTCCAGATCTAAACTGTCATAACTTGGGCAGCTGGAAACCTTTTCGCATGAGACGAAACACATTCCTCACTGTAACAGACGCTCCGGACACAACCGAGAAGTTATCCAAGCCCAAAAATGTTCAAAATTAGTATATCTACAAAACGATATTCACATGCAGTCAAACCGGCTTCAGAGTTTAGTCAACAATGCACGCGACCCTCAAAATAGCTCTGATGCCAAGTAGGAATTTACAAGGTAATTTACATAGATCAAGAACCAAAGGTCACCGCTCACAAAAAAATCACAAATAAGTACATAAGTATAATCACGTGGTTAAAACCCTCAGAGAGGGAAACGGTCCACGACCTCAGCCAACACGGCCACTTTAGGAAATTTATTAATATAATTAGAAAAGTTACATATGTTTCTCTCATAAATGGTTACCGGAAAAATGACCATCCATGCTCTTTAAATAGAGATCATGGAACAATCGGGTGTTAAGCCACGGATCAAGTGTCGTTAATACCAAGGTGAGAGATAACCGTTGGATCACTACAAATCATGACCGTCGGATTATAAGTTACAAATGTACATGGTAAAGAAACACACGTTACCTAACTCTACACTAGACTAAGTTATTCTTAACTATTTCCTATGTGACGGAATATCCTAACAAAAAGCGCAGCGCCGGGGTGAAAACAATGGCAGAAATTGAGGTTTTAGCATGTTTTTTTCGTTTTTCATCCACCCAGAAAAAAAAAATATATAGATGACATGTGCAGGTCACAAGATATCCACCAATATAAAATTTTTGTGATTTGGAGCCCTCAGGGAAAAGTGCAGTGCTAAGGCATTGCGCTTTTGGCTGTCATGAATTTCTTGTTTTAGACAAAAATCATAAAATTTCAAAAATTTCAAAAATTTCCTTCAAAAATGGTGCAGAATTGCCCCTTTAAGCTTGAAAATGATGTGTTAGGAAATGAGAGAGGCCTTAGCCAACAAGTCAAGCTTATCCTTCTTCTGTTTCTTAAATAGGATTTTCCTCAATTTCCTTTTCAAGCTCTTGACCTAATCTGAGAAATATTATTCCTTGTGCAATAATGCATGGCCATATGCATCTGAAGCTTGTTGTTCCTGTTGGCCTTCTCAAGAATATTCTGCAAGAAAAATTTACCTTGTCAAGCCAATTTTTTTTATCTTGCTCAATTTCTGCTGCAATCAAATCATCAAAATCCTCTTGAACTAGTTATGGAGATGGTTAAGTTTCTTGCTCAAATTTTGCTACAATTAAATCATCAAAATCGTCTTGACCTAGTGATGGATATGGTTTAGTTTCTTGCTCTTCCTGCCTCTTGAGACCTCTTTTTCTTGGCCACCTTGGTTTGATTTGTACTTCCTCATCTTCAAGCTTTTGAATATCAATCACTGACTTACCTTTGCCATCCTTCTCTTCCAAATCTGCCTTTGGTTTGCTAAACAAAAGTTGTTTTACTTGGAGTTGCTTGTTATCCTGCTGAAGAAATGTAATCATGAAGTTTTCCTTTGATAGTTTGTCCTTGATATCTCTGATTTCATCTCCTTTCTCTTTGATAATATGATTTGGTGACTTTTCCTCCTCATGAATTTCTATGTCTGCCATGTCAGTGTCAAAATGCCCCTATTGTTCCTCTTCCAATGGTGCCTCAAGCTGATGTGCTACTGTCTCTTTTTCCACTAATGTAGGCTGAGCCCTTTCCACACTGCCATGAGAAAACATCAACCTCTTTCCTTTGGTATATGTTTTAGTCACCTCAGACCTAGGTGTCCTTGTTACAGGTTTTCTTGTAGAACCTACTTCTTATTGTCTTGGTGATGTCAAAGGTGTAGACAACCGCTTGATTGAATTGGAGTAGGAAAAAGTGAGGCTGACTGCATAAATGCCTCCCAAGACAAGTTGACTTGTGTAATCTAATGGCAAACAATGATTTTCACCAAGCCATTATGGAGCAAACTTGCTTGATGATCTTGCCCTTTACTATGTACTTTTTATGCCATTTTGACCAAGCTTATGTAGAGGTAGTGAGGTAGGTTAATAAGTTTAACACCTGTGAAATGCATCAATAGTCTAACATGGTACTAATATATCATTGAAAACCTACCCTCACATGTAAAATATTTCATGATCATATTTATGGGAGGGGCATACTTGTCAAGCAAGTGTTTGAAAGGAAAAATATGCTTTGGAGCAACTTTGTATAGAGGCTTAAAAAACATCTTATAATTTTCAATATCTAGGTTTCTCCTTTTCAACGAGAGCTCTCCATGGTTTGGGGTACCATTGGCTATAGAAATGGCCTCTGCTTAAATAGTAAAAACAACCCCTACAATGGTTACCTTATCCCTCCTTAGACTGGCAGCAAAGATGCTTGTTAATTTATCACGGAAACCCAATTCTTCAATCTTTTGGCAAAAAACAAGGCAACTTGCATCCTGGAATGATTTCTTGAGAAATGGTGAAGACATGATATCCTGTACTCTGGTGGGTTCATATATGATGATATTACCTCCTTTATGATTCCTCTTATCAGTGGTCTCTGAATCCATGTGAAACCCTAGCTCACTAGGAAGGGGAATTAGGGTTTAGTTTTAGGAAAACAGGGGATTTGGGGCGGTTTTTTGAATGGAGGGAGATGAAGGGGTTTGAAGGTGTCTAAATTATTGGTAAAATTTAAGGTAGTAGGGATAGATGTTAGGGAGTGTATGGAGGTGGAATTTTGGGAAATGAGTGAGGGGAAGGGATATAAAAATGCAAAACATAGTCCTAGCGTAGGAAAGTGTAATGTTGGCTAGGCTTTGTAGGGGAATAAAGAAAATGAGGGAAAGGGATGAGGGGAAGTGTCAAGGGAGGTGTATGGAAGATGAGGGAAAAATTTAACCCAATTACTTGTTTTTGATGCGCTGGAACTTGTAGCTGATGAAGAAACCCTTGGAAACAGAAGATTGTGCTCCCTTGAGAAAAGCATAACACCTTGGAGAAAAGCGTAGCACAACAAGAAAATTCAGCTTTTCAAGGAGAAGTTTGGCTACTCTGAGGGCTGGGATGTAATTCAATGGTGGAGAGATGTCTTATGAGAGAGTAATGAGCAAATGACGTGATCCGTTGGTATTCTTATAGGCTGGAGGGTCGATTTTCTCATATTTGTTGACGTGGCCCCACCTTGTCTTTTCACAAAATAATTGATAAAATTGTGTACAAGATATTTAAAGATTATGATACATAATTACATCATGATAAATATCAAAATGCATTTTGAGATCATTATAGAACACTTTTCCATATTACTACTCCCTCTAATGGTGACTTTGATGATGACATGACCTATTTACATGACATTTGATAATATGACCTAATGATGACACTATATGGAATGATAACCAGAATGAGGAACAAGATGACCAATACACTCTTTCAGACAATAATGACCTGACCATGATGATGTTTATTGAAAATGAGAATGAAAGGAGTAGTAATGACCTAGATGACTAACCAATGATCAAATTTTTATTTGAAAACCTATTTGAAACTATAAAAATTAGACCTAAGACCCTATCAACCATATGAAATAGCATAATTTTATCACCGGTGACTGACAGGACTGACAGACACTAACACACTATGCTGTGGCAACAAAGGGATCAAGATGTGCATGAGCTGATGAATCTGTTCCATATCTTGCGCTCAAAATTGGGTATCAAAGATTCAGAGAAACATTTGGTGCTGAAGTACCGCAATTGTCTGCACAGATACATTCAAGAGGAAATGAGGTTCCTCGATATATCCTCGCTTGGTGCAGCATATCAATATGCTACCAATATTGAGCAAAATTTCAAATAGAAGCAAGGGAAAAGTGCCCCCAAACCACAAAACAAAGGTCAAAGCCAAGGTGGGGCGGCCCAGGATAACCCACCAAAGCTGCAAGCAAATAAAAACACCGCAAAGCCAAAGAAGGAAATGGGAAAGTGGTGTGAGTTCCATAAGAGCTCCACTCACAACACAAGTGAGTGTTAGGCCACACAGTCACTGGTGGCCGAGATGAAGGCTTATAAATCAGATGCATGCTTTGACTCTGAATCAGAACCCGACAAGGAGAGTGAAAAAGGGAAGAAAATTATCGATGAGGATCCCAAAACCACCGTTGCCACCATGAGGATCTAGAGGAGGAGGAGCGCCTCCTCCATTCCCAGATGTGGGTAAAGGGTTCCTCGTTGTAGTTCATTGTCAGCAATGGGAGCCAAAAGAACCTCATTTCAGCAGAGGTCGTGAAGCGGCTGGGCTTGCTGACCACAACACACCCACAACCGTATACCATCGGGTGGCTTCACCAAGGACGGGATCTCCGTGTCAGCTGGGAGTGCCGCCTTCCCTACAACATCAAGCCCTTCATGGATGAGGTATTATGTGACATTGCCCCTCTTGATGTTTGTGATGTATTATTAGGCCAACCACACTTATGGAAGTTACATATTCTGTATGAGTCTCAGCCTACTGCTATTATTTTTACTTTTGGCAATAATTTGTACAAGATACTAGAGGTAGCACTGCCTACCGCCATCTCTTGGGTTACTGCAGAGCAATGCAGTAAGCTCATTTCCAAAACTGAGAAATTTTTTTTCCTAATGATCCTCCCTCAGGACAAGAAGAATACTATGGCCATGACTTCCAGACAGGGCTTCTTTGCACAACAACAACAAATGGAAAAAGGTCATGGAGGAGTACGGGGACATCTTCACCTCACCCGCAGGGGTGCATTTGCATTGTCAGGTCAAGCACCCCATCAATCTAACCCCAGGTGCACCTCTGCCCAATGGACCAATATATCAACACTCTATTCTAGAGAACGATTAGATCAAGAGGCAGATTCAAGAGTTTCTGCAGAAAGGTCTCATTTGGTCAAGTTCATCACCATGTGGGAGCTCGATCGTGTTGGTGCAGAAATAGGATGGGACTTGGAGACTCTGTATTGACTGTAGGGCACTGAACAAGATCATTGTCCAGTATAGGTACCCGATCCCGTGGATTGATTTCCTTCTGGACCAACTCAAGGGGGAAAAATATTTCAGCAAGATCGACTTGAAGTCTGGGTATCACCAGGTACTAATAGAACCCTCTGATGTGTGGAAGACTGCCTTCAAAGCCAAGGAGGGCCTGTTCGAATTGTTGGCATTAGGGGAATTTTGAGGTCTAAAATGGGCCTCCTAAGGAAAATGTACAATCAAAATTCACTTTATGAGATCTAATCAAATTTTAGAGGATGACATCATCCCTAATGGTTCATGTGGCATTGCTTGAGTTAAAGGTACTTGTCACATTTTCAATGGCAGATAAAAATTCATGGTTAACCATGGTAGTGCTCTAAGTACTTTTAAAGTCATAAAGTAAATTACTAATAATAAATGTTATTCCACACTTTTTAAATAAAATATTATTATTTTCATTTCATATTTCTTGAAATAAACAATGCTTATCCCTACACAATCTTCATTTTTTTACACACTTTTTAATAAATATTATATTTTCACATTTTCATATATTTATTTTTAAATTACATATTCATCTCTTTTTTTTTAATATTACAATTTCAAATTAATTATAAGTTTATATCTATACATATAAAATAAAAATAAATAAAAATGTAACCTTGTAATTTTTGGATAAATCAAATCAAATCTATAAATAATACTATTAAAAAAAAGAAAAGAAAAAAAGAAAAAAAAGAAAACCATTTTAGTTTTGTATGATGAAATAAGATATATTAGTTTTGTAAGTTGAAAAATGTTATATTAGGTTCAACATAGTTTGGGGCAAAAAAAACATCTAAATTTCAATGTATATAAATCTTATATTATACTTATAAATATAAATTATATCTATTTCAATACTTTTTTTCTTTAATTTTAAATACGACTCAATTCATTTCATTATGATTATATTAATATTATATATAATATTATGAAAAATAATCTAAATGATATAGAATATATATTATATTCTTTTTTATATTATATATTATTTCATCTTATGTTATAAATCAAATCATTTTAATATGTAATATAAAATTCACACACAAAATAATATATTACATTTATTATATTATATTATATTATTTGTATATAATATATTAATTATATGTTATTATACAATTTAAATAATATAAATTTTAATTAATAGCATATAATATAATTAAGAATTTATGAATTTATATTTATATTTTATTTTAATTTATTTAGGTACAAAGGACAAATGCATTAGTTGTTCATTAATAATGATTTTTTCTTGAAAAACTCATTCTTATTTATAGTCACATCAATACAATTTTTTTATTAATTTTATTTTGGTACAACTTTTGAATTGAATTTAACTATGGTTACATGGATTGTGGTGAAAAAAGTGAATTGAAAATTCATAAATATTATTTTATTGGTTTAGCTATTATTTTATTATTTCCTTAGGAGGCCCATTTTAGACCTCAAAATTCCCCTAATGTCATGCCTTTCAGGTTGACGAATGCTCCTGCAACTTTCATAAGGATGATGGATGACATCTTGCAGCCATTCACCAACTCATTTATAGTAGTGTACTTAGATGACATCCTGATCTTCAACCAGACTTTGGAAGATCACCTCCACCATATCCAACATGTACTCCAAACACTACGACAACACAAGTTGTTTGAAAATTTGGAGAAGTGCACTTTTGGAACGACCTAGGTTCAGTATATAGGATACATTATTGATGAGTGGAGGGTGCATGTGGATCTAACCGAGATCCAAGTCATTCAGGATTGGCGAGTCCCAACCACTCGAAAAGAGCTCTGCAACTTTCTACCGCAGGTTCGTGTTGGGATTCTCCCATGTCACTTGGCCCTTTAGTCAAGTCACCAAGGGAGGAGCGAAAGAAAAATTATTTTGGTTTGAATCTCAACATAAGGCGTTCATAGAGTTGAAACATTGCCTCTGCTCTGCCTCTATGCTCACATTACCAGACTTTCAACAACTATTTGAGATCGAGACAGATGCCTTTGACTATGCTATTGGGGCAGTCTTACTCAAAAGGGGCATCCAATGGCATATAATAGTGAGACACTGTATGACATAGTCTAGAAGTATCCCACTTATGACTAAGAGATTTATTCCATTGTGCAGGATTGTCGACAATGGAAGCATTACATCTTGGGGAAGGAAACGGTCATCCACACAGATTATTAACCCCTACAGTTCATAGAGACACAAGGGAAGTTGTAGAATGATTTCCATCAGAAGTGGTCCACATATCTGCAACAATTTCATTTGAACATCGAGTACAAGAAGCATAGAACAAATAATGTTGCAGACTTCCTCAACCCACCACTGATCATGGCACTAACAACCGTGCTCAACTCTTGTGGGCACGAGACTTCTGATTGGACGCTTCTCTACAAGAGCGATCTAGAATTAGGCTACACATACAAGATACTCTTGGAGGGTAACAAAATTCCAAATTTTCACCTCCAGGATGCATTGTTATGTCACTTGGGACACCTTTGTGTTCCTTCAAGCTAGCGTGGCAAGATGATTTGGGAAGCACACTACAGTCGGGTCGCTGGGCATTTCGGGGTCGAGAAAATAGTAGCAGTATTGCAGAAGTATTTTTATTGGGTGAACCTTCGACAGGATGTCAGGAAGTACATAAGATCCTGCACTACTTATGCCATTGCCAAACTGACCATAAAAAATAAAGGCCTCTATACTTTGTTGCCTATCCCTAGTCGACCTTGGGAATCCATCTCCATGGATTACATTTCGTGCCTTCCTTTTTCTAGGCACATCAACGACTGTGTTTTCGTGGTCGTCGACAGATTCTAAAAAATGGCCATTATGGCAGCCTACAAGAAGAATATCAAAACAGAAGCCACTACTAAACTCTTCTTTGAATGAGTGTGGGTAAACTTTGGTACCCCACAGTCTATCATCTCAGATCGAGATATCAAGTTCCTCAACACATTTTGGTCTAGCCTTCGATCAATGTTGGACACCAAGCTCACCAAGTCCACAACTTTCCATTTCCAAACTGATGGCCAGACAAAGGTCATCAACATGATGATCATACGCATTCTGCGCATGTACAACTCAAAACATCCATTCACATGGGATGAGAGCCTCTCCTATGTACAACACAACTATAACCGGGCCCTCCACAACTCAACTGACCACAACCCCTTTCAAGTGGGTTTGAGATTCCAACCACTATGTCCCATTGACATAGCCATGCCATTTGCAGCTACTCAAGGCGATTAGGCTCATGTCCAGTCTGAAGTTGACAAGGCGAACAACTTCATTGACCACATTCAGCACATCCACCAAAAGGTTCATGAAATATTGGACATATCCAATTCTAAGTACAAGTAGCAAAATGATCAGCATCGGGTGCCACAGAACTTCCACGTGGGCAACAAAGTGTGGCTACATTTTTAGAAGGAGCGCCTCGCTGGACCCCACCGCAAGCTTCACTCGATCCGATATGGGCCATACATCATCACCAAGGTTGTAGGGGAAAATGCATTCGAGCTCAATATTCCACCATTCCTTTGTTTGCATCCAGTGTTAAATTTTGACCGCTTCAACCCTACTTTCCACCTCTATTGGACACATCTGACATGGCAGAACAAATCACACCAACAAAGTTAAACCCAAACTGCATGGAACAAGCCACAACTGATTTGATAATGGACACATAGGTCAATAACACTCGAAAACAACGGATCTAGCTATATTGAGTTGTGAAATCATGGCAACTCCTTCACAAGGGCAAGTGGCTCACCAGGGACTAAGTTCAACAGAAGTTTCCTCATCTCATGGAGGAACTCAACGCATGGGACCATGGATTCCTAAAGGGGGAGGAATGATCCAGGTGGATATTAGTGGCCACCCACCTATTCCACTTGGACCTCGACCATTATTTCTTTCAATTTTTCAGTTTCCTTAATTGTAGCACAGTTTACTATTTTTGGTAGTTTTTCGGGTTCTAAACTTCTGGAGCCGTTTTGAGGCCCTAAACGATGTTTTTTTGGGAAAATCACCTTCAATAAAATATGTATTGTTTACTCAAAATCTCTTTTATCATTAATTATAGTCCTCAGATAGATGTTTCTAATGAGGTATCATGTGCGTCAAATGGAGATCGTATGCCAAAGTTACGATCCCGGGAAATTGATGTACCAATTTACCCCAACGGGGCCCATAGTTTGGTGTCTCATCTTCTAGGGTTAGGTTTTTGGATGTTTAGGGTTTTCCATTGTTTCTCAATAAAAAATAGGCCTTCGAGCCTCATTTTAACATATTTCATTGGTTTGTATCCGCCACATCTCTTCTCAGAGATAAGCTACCAACACATTGCTAGTTTATTTCCATTCTGTCTGTAAGCATATTTCAGTTATGTGATATTAATGCAACGAAGTCTTATTTTTGCTGCATCTCTGCGTTTATGTGTATTTTTTATTTTATTGTGTTCCTACATAATTCCAGATCAAGAATAGTTTATATTGTAACTTTGGTTAAGAGTTGAGGTAGTCAAACCTAACCACTAGTAGGTTATCGGGTTGTGTTAGAACTGGGCCACTAGGAGGAAAAGGGTTTCCATTATTTCGAGTAAATTTATTCCCTCGATGAGAAAACATAACCAATATGGATATGAGGTAGAGCACACAAAGAGGATTTTTGCATTGTAGCATCCCACGAGCCATAGGCCAAACTTCTTTGTATTCGCAGCCATATTTCCATTTAGAGAAAGAGGTCGGAGTGGCCTCACCTTCTTGATGGGTTTTTCTCCGGAAGAGCATATGTTGTGTCAAATGTGTGTGTGAGATTTTATTTTGTTGTTCTCTATTTTTCTGAATAATTTTAATTCGCATGCATGCACTATTAAGAATAAATTTACAAATCCATAAATCCAATAAAACTTTAACAGTCTAAAATTTCATATTTTAAATATAATTTTATCAGATTTGTTGTGATGAAATCTCTAGTGGAATATCCACGATAGTTTACAGATCATAATTTTTGACCCCCAATTTTTATCTTCGAAAAGGGCTCACCTCACTAAATCACTTATCAAGAATGGTTACTCTTCATCTCAAGTCAATAAAGCTACAGGTTTGCCTACTCTCACCGCCTCATAGATCCTTTACTTCCTCCCAAAGCTCTCCTTACCATTATTTATATCAAAGGAACCACTAATTCCATTTCCATAATTTTATCCGAAAAGATCACAAAAAATTAATTTAAACCCTATAAAACCCTTAAGAAATTATTAAGGTCTCTTCAAGATAAGTTGGATCCATTACAGATTACCTACATTACCGAAAAACATATTAATATATCAGTCTGATGTCAAAACTTGGACAATAGAAGTAGATACACCAACTGACAAAGTAGATGTTTGGGATAAAGGAGAAGCTTCAGAAAAAGTCATGGAAAGTGACTGATATGTAGGAGGGACTGACGAGCCACCATATAATAATGACTCTGGAGAGCTTAAAAACATAGAGGTATCAGTAGGCATAATTACAGAAAGCATTCCTGACATATTTAATCTGGCATAAAGTCACTAAGGAGTGCAGTAATGTGGAATAATTTGACCTAAAAAGTTCAAAGGTGTGAAATACCAAGGATTGAGTCGAAAAGGAAAAAAAGGAAGTTATGGAAAAATTGTTTGTTCATTAGTAAAAATTGGAGTACGTGGAGATTCTTTTTCCTCCTCTGCGGTAATATCTTCGATACTAAAGAGACCAGGAGGTAGACTGTTTGTAATAATAAGTTTCACTTGCGGTGAAGGTGGAGCAAGAGTAGGGGCTATAACAGTTGGAGGAGACTCAGGTTCAGAAATATCAGACTCAGGCTTTGAATTTTTCGGTTCAGTTAGTTGTGTATCTGAAACTTCCCCATTATCAAATTTTGGTCAAATGATTTCGGTAATTGCTGGTTCAAATTGAACTAAGTTTGATTCTAGTCTTTAAGGTTGATTCACTTTAGTTTATGTAGTCTCGGATTCTATAATGGTAGATGTTTTAGGTTTATCTGAGGTTGCAGATCTTGTTGATTTTGAATTTTCAGCTTTAATTTTTTCTAATTGACTTGTTGTATATTAAGGGGGTTTACCCTGCATCCTACGCGAATGTCTTAGTACTTCAGCCATGACGAATTTTAATTAAGAATCCAAAAATTTTCACAAATCACACCTAAGGTCTCTAAAAAGTAAAAACAAACAAATAACACACGCTAAAAAATGTAAGAGTCAAACGACACAAACAACCTTTTCACAGTGAAATCACTAGTTGGTGATGAAATCCAACATCATAGAAATCAAGGTAAAAATTATTTATAGATAGAGCGGGTGGAACCAGTTACGCTGACAACCTGCTTAATGAACACGATCTGGTGCAAGAAACTCCACTTATGCCATCTCAAGTGAATATTATCCACCAAAATGGCCCAAGTGAGTCTAGACAACATTTGTTCCAGGTAAAACAGAGACTTCCCCTCCACCGTCACCTTGGGTAACAACCCTAAGATTATGGTCTGTAAGGTTACCACTTACAACAATTGAACCTCAGGGAACAATTGAAGATTGGATGTACACGCACGGGCAGAGTAACAAATCTCAATCCCCTTGAAAGTTCCTCAACATGGTTAATATGAGGTTTACTTCCAAGTGACTCCCAAGTACCTTTCGGCATCATTTGTAATGCGTGAAAATCACTCTACCGTAACCATAACCAATGAAGCGGGGTCGATCACTCCATTGGGTCCGATATGATCTCGTGCTTGAATTCCTTGTAAGAGGAGCTTCCCAGAGTAAAACCACAATAAATAGATTTACTCCATACCGCAAGATTCTAATGTTTGTTTGCAAATTTGGAAATTTAACTCACTTCCCTATTCTAAAGCCCTATAACTTGATCTAATGTAGGTGGAAAGAGCCCTAAAATTGTAAAAATTCTAATTGATTTTATTAACGCTATGTTATTAAACTATTATTTACAGTAGATAAATGGATGTGAAATTGATGATATTATGACATGACCCAAAAAATCTAATGCAATCGAATATGAAACTGTAATATTTTCATTCAATGAATTCCTAATTACATGAAAGTAAGAGTTCTTTTTTTTTAAAATAAAATGCAAAAACTCAAATTTCCACAATATTTTTTTCCATAAAATGCCAATTTTCACTTTGAAATAATCCAAATGCAGAAATTAAACTAATATTTCAGTTCGCTCAACAAGTCAAACAACCATGAAAATGTCCTTTTACAAGCAATCACTCGTGATTTTCAAGATTCATTGAGAAACCGATAAAAACTTCAAAATTAATTTGTTCTAATGAATTCTATGAAATCAATGTTGTCTAAAGTGTAACTATGAAAGAATTCAACATTGAAAAATAAATTAATTTTGTTTTGAATTCAACAAAGGAAGCAAATCTCACAAAAACACTTATCCTTGAGAAACCCTACTTTTCATTAAACCAAAAGATTTTTGACAAAGAAGTAAGATAATCACTAATCCTGGTATGTTTGAAAGAAAAAAAGTAGGTACACAATAAACCAACAACAAAAAATCTCTTTTTGATAAATCCACAAGCAAATAGACAAAACTCTACCCAAATTTGTGAAAATGAGTAATTCTCAAGAAGATCTCTTCATGACACTCAAACAAATTCACAGGGACTAACTGAAGGTAAAAACAAGTATAATGAAGCTTTAAAAAGAAAAGTTTCAGACTTTGATCAAAGGAAAACCTATTTTTTCAAAAATTCCCAGGATGTGCGTAGGTAAACGTTTAAGTTTAGTGTGCATACGCACTGTTGCTAAAGAAAAAAATGTAGATCTGCACTCTATTGCTGAAAAAAAACCATGCAGATAGAGAAAGTTTAAGGAAAAATAAAAATTTAGGTAAACAAATCACAAAATATAAAATGTGACTATCTTGTCAAAACTCATATAAGGATATCAAAAAAGGATCGAAAATAAAAAAAAAACAAGGAGAAGGAAGAGAATGAGGCATTCTCCAGTATGGTTGCCAATTAGTTATTACAGACTAATTGCTAATGCGGACAAAAGCAATCTCCCTATATTTGCAACAAAACCTAGTAACAAGTATACAATCAAGTTAATCTTTCCCTAAGTCTATCTTTGCTTGAATGATATACCATAAAGGAGGGAAATGAAATCCATACCTTTTTGCAACATGCTTGATGGTGATCCTTTCTATGCTTCGATGCAGCTCCTCAATGCTTGAAACATGCCTGAAAACATAGAAACCAAAGGAGAAAAGACATATGCATCATAAATGATTCAATAACTCAAACTAATGATCAAGGATATTAGTAACTAACATATTTCCAATGGAAAAATAGAAATAACATAAACCATTCAGCAATTCCATTAAACAATGCAGTGGGAAAGATAGATCATTTGTATTAATTCAAAAATACAGAAGAGTTTGACAACCTTTGCCTTGATGAAGTGAAGATCCTCCACAAGCATACAATCCTCTCCTTGGATGATAATCTTTCCAACCTAATTTGAACAAAATAAGTCTACCTTCAGTCATCCTCCCAAGCCATCTAGCCTGTAGTTGATTTATTACCCAAGAGGGGGAAGTTTCATATCCATATCTCAAGGATAAGACCCACTAAAGGTGGGATCAGGGTTCATTGAAGAATGAGAATTAGCTCCATGATCAGAGGGGTTAGGCTTGAATAAGCATGACCTCAAAGCTTTCAGTTGTGATATATTTTCCCAACAAATCTTCTAGAATTCACTTTTTATTTTTACTTTTTGTTGAGTCATGTGTGCAATCTATAATGGAAGACAAAGAGAAATTATGTGCAGACATATATGATAAGAACTGTGAATGCACAAGAACTAGCTAGGAAAGCGCGCAAGTAACTAAAAATTAGGTTTTTGACCTTATTACCCAAAATTCTTATTTTCTTCAAGGTGCTTAATTTGTTGACTTGCAAGGTAGTGCTTTGGAAAAGATTGATGGATAACGAAAGATCCATTTTAGCAGTAAGTTTTCATGATGACAAAATGACGTGTAACATGGGCCATGACTCCAACTTGACTTTGGACATGATATACAATACATTACATTACAATATAAGTTTTCATGGAGCAAGTACATAGGACTAAAATATGAATCTTCTACACCTATCACCAACCATGACTCTATGGAAACAATTTTACATCATGCACCCAATGAAGTGGGCTGAAATCAAAGGTATAAAAAATAATACATGACTTCGACATCCATCTACCAATACATAGCTAATGACCAATCCACCCTAAACACCATGGGTCATTCCATGAGCACTGTGCCCAAAAGATGATGCAATTATAGTATATGGCTTTGCAATTGCACAAAATGGTGCTCTCATCAATACATCCCCAAAAACATAAAAAAACATGAGTACATGGTGACAATGAGCATCAATATGATCCAATATGGAAACAAAAATACATGGCATAATGGATCAACATATGGCCTCCATGAGCAATTGTAATATTCCTACTTAGCCTGAGCTAAGAGGAATATACATTTTTGTCTCATTCCCTGTTGCATGAATAAATGAATAAAGGGAGGACATGTAAAACTCCTAAAGAATGAATAAATCAATGCCCATATGAACAAGGATAAATCTGGGCCATGTAAACAAATCACTTGCAGGTGTGAAAGGGGTTTGAGCTATGAGACTGGGTCAACCTTGACCAAATCTAC
Organism: Pinus albicaulis; assembly: GCA_034641835.2. Taxonomy (NCBI): domain Eukaryota; kingdom Viridiplantae; phylum Streptophyta; class Pinopsida; order Pinales; family Pinaceae; genus Pinus; species Pinus albicaulis. The sequence goes on from CM076571.1 coordinate 546,434,115, forward strand.
AGCGCTGTCTAGATACAATGTACCTCATGAAGGGACATCACAGTTCTAGATGGAGGCCCCTCATGTGAAAGGAGCTAATTCATCAAGGTGGTTTAGGGTTTTCCAAGGCTTCCATCTTATAAAAGGAAGGGGGAGGAAACAAGAGAAGGTTGTTGATTGTGCATACTTCTAAGTATCTTGTCTGTTTAGAAAAATACCATTCTCTGCTGTTTAGCTGAGAATAGTGCTGCTTAGCACTTGGGAATTCTTATGCAGGGATCCCACCTCTTCCATTGAGGATTTATTGGAGGAGTCCTGCTGATTTCATCCACTATCAGGCATTTTTCCAATCTCTACTTCCAACTGCAATGTAGATCCAGTGAGGGTTTGGTTGCTTTTGTAAGCTGCAGCAAGTGGAGGCTAGATCTATTCAGATCTAGACCATACTAGTGCCTCTTCTCAGTGAGTGAGTATTTTATGCTCCTGGAAGAGTGTATTAGATGTTGAGCTTCAAATTTGTATCTTGGAATCAGGCCAACTCAGTGCTTCAAGCTACAACGTAGTTTCCCTTCCAGGACTGCGTTATTTTCAGTGGAGGTTTTGCAGGGTGTTTTGACCCCATTTTTGATGAGATATCTCTGGTGTTGGGCTTTGCCTTTCACTTTGGTGATCCATGGATTAGCTTGCTAATCCATGTTCTGTATAGATCTGATCTGTTTCTAACGCAAAATCATCTTCAGAAATTTATGAATAATATTGCAGATCTGCTACTTTAAACTCATATCTACTCTTTGTATTGCATGATTTGGTCAAAACCCCAAGGGGATCTTGTAATAGAGCCTTTATAGTGTACAGATATGAAATGGATTTGATATTTTGTACACAAATATTCTTTAGATTTTAAGTGTAACATTCAGCTACTGCAGCTCTATTAAATAACGTTTTTAAGCTATTTTGCAGTAAATACATCTGTTGCAACCCTCTTTTTGAAGATTTCCTTCTCTCTTGTCTTCTATATTCTGTTGTATAATGTAAGAGCATCAAAATAAATCTGATTTGCTACTGTATATTCAAAATTTGATCTTAGTTGATGGCCTCCTGCTTACGCTTTCCGAAACTGCATTATTTCTGAAGCAGTTTGTTGTACATAGCTGCAACCCGTCTCTTTGGGTGTTTTTCAGCTAGACTAGGTGGTGGGAGATCTGTTTACCACACCTAGTTTGATTTGTTTTTGCTCTCCTTTTGGATATAGTCCCCAGATATATTGATCTAAGGGATCCAGGAGCTGCAAACTCATTTCTGTGCACAAATTTCCCAGAAGTGCATTATTTCGGCAGGCACTGCTATGCATTCCCATTTGGGGATATTACAGTGGTATCAGAGCATCTTTCTGGCACAGCCTGTGCTTTCATTGAAGAATCAAAGCCAAGATGAATTCAGAAGAAGAAGAGCCTCTTACTGAGAGGGAGAAGAAGTATTAGAATAGAAGCCACAAGAAATTTGATTACACCACTAAGGATCAAGACAAGGGTAAAGCCCCTGAAACTGGAAGTGATAAATAAGGAGAAGAGTTTGCAAGAAATATTTTGGTAGCCATGAAATATCTTGCCAGAGAGATCAAAGAGATGAGAATGGACAGGATGAAGGAATATCCTGGGATATTTCATCCTGGGGAAATCTCTGGCATGTCTCACCACTGGAATGGTCAACCAGTGAACGAGCCGCAAGCTCCACAAACTCCACAACGCTCTACTATGCCCACATTCTTGGCTGTGAAGAATGAAGGCCCACAAGAGCAAGCATCCCTTGAAGACTACTTTGAGTAATATGAATCTCAGAATCAGAGATTCAAGGACCACTTGAGTTTTCAAGAGTTTTGTCACCTCAAGGACAAAATAAGACTAAGGCATCATTATAGAGATGGTGGATTCTTTCAAAATCATGATAGGCATCACTCTATGGGCAAGTTATTTTTGCCCAAGTTTGATGGGTCATCCACCAGTTCTACCAAGGCATGGGTAGAAAAGTTGGACATCTACTTTCAGTTGAACAAAGTCCCTGAGATTGAAGCCATCAACATTGCAGTGCTGCACTTTGAAGGTGAAGCACACAATTGGTGGTTCCATGGGTTGTCTACATTGGGCCATGCCAATGTGATTGCCTATTCTGAATTCACTAGAAGACTGGTGGAGAGGTTTGACAGAAAGGATCTAGAAGCACCTTTATTGAGCCTTGCAAAGTTAAAGCAATTAGGAAATGAAAAAACTTATATCTCTGAGTTTCTGAGATGATCTGTTATGGTTCCTGATCAGTCTACAACAAGGAGGGTGTACATGTTCATCGATGGCTTGGATGAACCTTTGCATGGGTTGGTTAAATCTACCAAGCCCATCACTTTGCATGATGCCATTGAGAGGACTAGAGACCTCCAAGATGCCTTGCCAAAAGCAAAGGAAACTTTTCAGAGCAAGGCCCCTTACCTTTCTAAAGGGAGCGAAGAGAAAGCTACTCCTTCGAAGGAGAGCTCATTCAATAAGCCTCTTGATATTGAAGTCAGGAGGGAGTTGAAAAATAAGAAACTATGTTTCACTTGCCAAGAGTCATGGGCACCTGGACATAGATGTGCTGCTAGGAAAGAACACTACATAGAAGTTTTCTCAAATTTTGAGGAGGAAGAAGAAGATGATGAACCAAGTATAGGTCACAACATTGACAATGTTGAGGGAGATCCAACACCATCTGGAGATGGGAATGGAGCCTTTGCTCCAATAGGAGGAACTCTTGCATCTTTGAGAGGAGTCCCAAGCACTTGACCTTAAGAGTACAAGGTTCAATCATGAATCAGAGGGTATATGTAATGATTGACAGTGGGGCAACCCACAATTTTATTAATGCTCATCTTGTGCAGAGGAGGGAAATACCCACTGATACTTTTGAGGGATTCTCTATTTTGGTCCTAGGAGATAGGACAATGCAATGCATGCACTATGTCCCATCACTTTTAGTTACTATGGGGTACTACACTTTGGTGGATCACTTTTTTGTAGTTGACATACCAGACACCAATATCATTTTGGGTTTCCAATGGTTGATTACATTGGGTAAAGTCACTACTGATTGGAAGGTTTTTCAAATGGAATGGGTGGACATGAAGAGTGGTAAACCTCAAATGATCCAAGGCATGCATACTTACCCCTCACCTAGCACTTCCACACAAAGAACATAGATGCATTTGCGCAGTGGAAGCAAGGATCTCACAGTCCCTTCTCTTATGTTCATGAGAATTCTGCATGGGACATTCCTATCTAGTGGCAAACCACCAGGGAGGCCACCAAATTTAGATCTTGTGGGGAAGGCCTCACAAAGTGCTGCTCCAAACTTAGATCCGGGAGGGATTGGAGCAATGGAAAACCAAGCTACAGTGCTGGGAGGCCTGGGACACCTCAAGATTAAGGGGGATCTTCTCCCTTCATCACTATCACCCCCTCTCATTTCCAGATCTGCATTTTGGGAGGAAGAGAATGGGAGGATTAGCCTTCCAACACACATCTTTGGCATGAGAAATGTCAGAGAAGAGATCAACAACATGACAGACACTCCCATGGAGGTATCATCAGTGTTGTCATTGTTGAGTAGGGTGGATCTGTATTGGAAATCTCAACTGCTTGTAGAGTATTCCAAAGATCTCCACACATGTATGATACTAGATGACATGTAGCAAGAAGAGGGCTACTTAGTCCAAGGGGGAGTCATCTAATATCATGGTAGAGTCTTCTTGTCTAGAGCTTCCAAGCTCAAGCAGAAGATACTACAAGGGGCACACAAAGAATTCTTTCTCAGCCATATGCAGTCAATGAAGATCTACACCCTGATCATGAGGAGCTTTGATTGGGAAGGGTTGAGAGAGAAATTACATCAGCACTTTCAAGAGTGCATGAGCTATGTGGAGTTGGGGCAGCCAATGGACTCTATGCAAGAGTCATTTCAGCCAGTTCTTCCCTCTTTTGAGTGAAGGGGAATGCCCATGCACAACTCCATGTGTATGAGGAACTATGATGGTAAAGGATCTGATCATGCAATGCAAGTTTTATTTTCTAAATTATCACATTCTTTTACCATGTTTTTGTAGGCTATGACTCCTAAAGGGAGTGAGAGATCATGTGGATCTCAAGGCTTTAGGTGGGCTAATAGAAATGCTGAACTTGGCCACTCCCTTATTGAGCAAAGGGAGATTCCTTTTCATGATGGGTGCTTCCCAAAGGCACCAAAAATATCTGACGTATTCAGCTATGTTAAGATGTATCATGCAGAAAATGTGTGGTGGGAATGCCACTTGCCACACGTTGATCTACAGGTAGGAGATGCACTGCGCTGGCATCACATGTGGGATTTTGACCCACCTCCTCAAGCTCAAATTTCTGTTTGTATATATGTAGTTTTGCTTCCATACTTGGATGACATAGTTGTACTATTTATGGGATTGTATGGAGGGAGGATGGGCAGTTTGTATGTACCACATGGAATGGAACTTCTCTATGTACCTCATGCCACATGTTTTAGAGAAAGCATTGCTCCAGACATGTTTATTTTTGTTGAATTTTGCACTCCTTGTGGGATGGACTATGCACATCTTATGATGACCTTGGAGGAACAATTCATGATGTGTTGGCTTGGTGAACACTTGGCTTATGAGGAGGACTTGATCCTTGATGGTGTCACCAATTGGGGAGGGGAAGTACTGCAACACTCACCCTATCAGTTGCTTGAGGAAAAGCAACATTTTGGAGGGGAGGACTGTAATATTCCTACTTAGCCTGAGCTAAGAGGAATATACATTTTTGTCTCATTTCCTGTTGCATGAATAAATGAATAAAGGGAGGACATGTAAAACTTCTGAAAAGAATGAATAAATCAATGCCCATATGAACAAGGATAAATATGGGCCATGTAAACAAATCACTTTCAGGTGTGAAAGGGGTTTGAGCTATGAGACTGGGTCAAACTTGACCAAATCTACAACGCTGTCTAGATACAATGTACCTCATGAAGGGACATCGCAGTTCTAGATGGAGGCCCCTCATGTGAAAGGGGCTAATTCATCAAGGTGGTTTAGGTTTTGCCAAGGCTTCCATATTATAAAAGGAAGGGGGAGGCAGTAAGAGAAGGTTGTTGATTGTGCACACTTCTGGGTATCTTGTTTGTTTAGACAAATACCATTCTCTGCTGTTTAGCTGAGAATAGTGCTGCTTAGCACTTGAGAATTCCTATGCAGGGATCCCACCTCTTCCATTGAGGATTTATTGGAGGAGTCTTGCTGATTTCATCCACTATTAGGCATTTGTCCAAGCTCTAATTCCAACTGCAACGCAGATCCAGTGAGGGTTTGGTTGCTTTTGTAAGCTGCAACAAGTGGAGGCTAGATCTATTCAGATCTAGACCATACTAGTGCCTCTTCTCAGTGAGTGAATCTTTTATCCTCCTGGAAGAGTGTATTAGCTGTTGAGCTTCATATTTATATCTTGGCATTAGGCAAACTCAGTGCTTCAAGCTATAATGCAGTTTCCCTTCCAGGACTGCGTTATTTTCAGTGGAGGTTTTGCAGGGTGTTTTGACCCCCTTTTTGATGAGAGATCTCTGGTGCTGGGTTTTGCCTTTCACTTTGGTTATCCATGGATTAGCTTGCTAATCCATGGTATGTATAGATCTGATCTATTTCTAATGTAAAATCATCTTCAGAAATTTCTGAATAATATTTCAGATCTGCTACTTTAAACTCAGATCTACTCTTTGTATTGCATAATTTGGTCAAAACCCCAAGGGGATCTTGTAATAGAGCCTTTCTAGTGTACAGATCTCAAATGGATCTGATATTTTGTACACATATTTTTTCTAGATCTGAAGTGTAACATTTAGCTTCTACAACTCCATTAAATAACGCTGTTAAGCCATTTTGCAATAAATACATGTGTTGCATCCCTCTTTTCTGAAGATTTCCTTCCCTCTTGTCTTATATATTCTGCTGTATAATGTAAGAGCATCAATATAAATCTGATTTGCTGCTGTATATTCAAAATTTGATCTTATTTGATGGCCTCCTGCTCATTCTTTTCAAAACTACGTTATTTCTGAAGCAGTTTGTTGTACATAGCTGCAACCCCTCTCTTTGGGTGTTTTTAAGCTAGACTAGGTGGTGGAAGATCTGTTTACCACACCTAGTTTGATTTTTTTTTGCTCTCCTTTTGGATCTAGACCCCAGATCTACTGATCTAAGGGATCTAGGAGCTGCAAACTCATTTCTATGCACATATTTCCCAGAAGTGCGTTATTTCAGCAGGCATTGCTGTGCATTCCCATTTGGGGATATTACAACAATGATATAATATGTTAATGTGTAGAAACTACAATAGAGGCACTAAAAACATCATATAATAGTGCTTTGACACTCAACACCTTGGCCATCACCATCCCACCAATGAACTTCCTAAAGAAAAATCATGGCAACCATTAGCAACCACCAACATACTCCACATGTGCAATTACCAGAAAATAAACTCATAGAAGAAACATAGGAGTATGTCGTAGAATAACATCAAATATATCCTCATAGACCATCAAACATAATGCATCATCATTATGATCAGCACATCAACAAGTAGCAGCATTGAACTATCACGTGCAATATATCCAAGAGTGAAAAAACTGAGCAGGAACATCCATCATGCCAAAACATCATTAGCAACAACAGATACTTATCCTCATCATTGGTGAGAAAAATATCAACAACGAGGCATGAGAAATAGATCAATGAGAAACAAACCATGTATACTCCACATATGCGAACTAATCATCATGGCTTATCCATCCAACAACACATGAGAAACAATATAAATCATCATCTCTCAACCATGTAAATGCATACTATAGGCAACAAACTATTCTCTCCATGCAGTTACAACACATGAATCATCCATCTAATACATATAAAAAACATGCATGATTCATCTAGATATGAAAACATAAGCAACAATATGCATAAACTAGATTAACTATATCCAAAAAATCATCTGATCTCCATGACAACAAATATATGCATGACAATACATGAACAAGATATAGTAATGAAAACACTAATAGAATGCCAAATTTGTGATGCAACCATAATATCTCATCCAACATGAAATGTGTAGCAACAACAACAAAAATCTTCCTGAACATAATGCCAACACATTCCAAATCCATTTGGAAGCACAAATTCTCCCACTGAATGTGTGATCCCTCAAAAAACCTTGACCATTCACATAAAAATACTATGTGGCTGCCATATCATCATTAGCATCAACATAAACCAAAATACATAGTTTCTCCAAAAACCACAAGTAGCAATATATCTAAAAATAATCAATGAATGTTGCAACAAGGTTAATATATATATATATATATATATATATATATATATATATATATATATATATTTTCCACTAATATACAAGAAATACATTAGCTACAAAAATAATGAGTGAAAAGAAATAAACATAAGGAATCAAGCCTTGAGAAACTAGCTCCTCCTGATCATGATATACCTCATATGAAGTGATCCAAATTATATGGAAGTGCATGAAGGAACTGAATCAAGCTTCCAAAACTCCCCCTGAGACCAAGCATGTCTCATGCATACTGCTGCAGTCAAGTAGATATAACATGCAATAATGGACTTGTTGAAATTTGGTTACCGGAGGACAGGTGGTTCCCTAAGGCTTTGATCTTTGGCCTTGGGAAAAGTGTCCAAAAGAATTTAATTTTTCTCCTAAAGTGACTTTATAAAGTTATAAAGTCAAATCTAATTTAAAAGTGACTTTAAGTGATAAAGTTACTAAATTCTAATTTTAAAGTGACTTTAATAAAGTCAATGTAAAATTAGAAAGGAAAAGTGACTTTGGAAATAAATGACTAAGTGGGTCTTTATTAAAGTGGGTGAATTAAAAAATAAAAAGTGAGATTTAAATGAGCATTTAATCTCAGCCCTAGATCTAAATCTGTTTCAGCCATTGGATTTAGGGATTCCCCAAAAGTCACTTAGGGTTAGGTTAAAGGAGGGAAAGGAGGAAAAGGTCATTCATTCTTTCATGAGCAGATTGGGAGAAGGAGAGAAAGAGAGCAAGGGAGATTTCTGGGCAGTGAGGAGAAGGAGGCAGCAGATTGGCACAAATTCCAAGGCAGTGTTTCAGCAAGTCCGTACAACAGAGTTAGCACATAGTGAAAGGCAGATTTTGGGCACGATTTTCTAGAAAATCCGTACAGCAGTTTTGGCTCAGTTTCCAAGAGGGCCGTACAGTAAGTTGGTATGAAAATCGAGGAGCAGAGAAGCTGTTTTGCTGGCACGTTTTTTGAGGGAGGCTGTACAGCAAGTGGCTGTACCCTTGCACAGATTTTGAGGCAGAAATCCGTACAACAGTCTTGCTATTTTTTCTACACAGAAATCGAGAAAAATAGTACAACATCATTTATGGCAGCTTGCATGCTTTTCTAGACAGTCTGTACAGCAGCATTTAAGGCTGAAAATCTTGGCACGAAAAACAAGGAGGCCGTACAACATTTATTACTGGTCTGTTTTTCTGTTTACACGTTTTTCAAGGTGGTGGTAAAGCACGAAAAACGAGATAAGTTGTAATTTGTACTTGCTGATTTTTTCTAAGTTTCTCTCTTACTATAAAAAGCATTTTCCCAGAAATAAGAAGGAGCTTTCGAACTGGTTTTCCCCAAGAGTTGTAGGGGGTTTTTCCAGGGTCACCTTGACCAAAAATCACTGTGTTATCATGTGTTGAATGGCTGTTTGTATCTGCTGATTTTTATTTCTGCATTTTCCAGCATTCTGTAAATTTTCCAGAATTTGTGTTTTCAGCAAAAAATTATTTTCCAGTTTGTTGAATGTAAGGATATGGGAAATGGCATTTAACTATTTGGAGAAATAAGGTGAAACTGAAAACTGGGGTGGGAAACATGAAATTTCTACATGGTATCAGAGGTTGAGTGCTGAAAGTGCAGTTTGGGACATCAAAGAGAAAAATACAGCCTGCTGATTTTTCACTCAGAAAATTCCAGCAAGCTGATTTTTCACAAACAGAATTTTTATCTTTCTACAACAGTGCTATTTTTCAGTTTTAGGATAGCAGGATGTCATTGGGATTGAGGGTGGAGGATAGGTTGGATGGGCATACCAATTACAGTGTTTGGAAGGAGAGAATGCAGAGTATCTTTGAGGAGGCAGAAGTCTGGGATATCATGGTTCATACCCAACAGTAGCCTGTTAATGTGCCTATTGATGCTGTTCAGTTGGCAGTGTATAATAGAAAGAACAACAAGGGTAAGACACTGATCCTAGACAGAATCAAAGACCATTGCATTCCTCATGTGAGAGGAAAGAGAAATGCTCATGAGATGTGGACAACATTGTCCAATCTCTACCAAAGTACCAATGAGAACCGGAAAATGGTCCTGAAGGAGAAGTTGAAAACCATTAAGATGGGTAAGACTGATAGTGCAGCTGGATATCTCACAAAGATTACTAATGTGAGAGATGAGTTGGCAGCAATTGGAGAGGTCATTCCACCCACTGAGTTGGTGCGGATAGCAGTGAATGGCCTCTCCAGTTCATGGATGAACTTTGCCGATGGGGTTTGTGCACGTGAGACCCTTCCCACATGGGAGAGGTTTTGGGATGATTGCATTCAGATAGAGATCAGGAAAGGTCAGCTTGGGGCAGCCAAGCCAGTTGAGCAGGATGAGGATGTAGCACTGTTGGCAGGAGGCAAGAAAGGCAAAGGCAAGAAGCAGGCTTCCACAGGCAATGGTGGGGGAAAAGGTAAAGGTAAAGGTAAACAGGGTAACACACAGAAGGACTATTCCAAGGTGAAGTGTTGGAATTGTCAGAAGATGGGACACTATGCAGTTGTGTGTCCGGAGAAGAAGAAGAAGAAGGGGAAGAACCAGAGCATGGCAGCTTCAGCAGAGGTTGAGGACTTTGCATATCGCTTTGACCGGGAGTTTGGGTTCATTGCGTGTGAGTCTTCTAGTGCAGGATTATCTGCCATAGAGGTTCAGAGGGAGCATGCATTTCCCTCGATTAGCGGAGCATCTTCGGGTATCTGGTATGTGGACAATGGGGCTTCACGTCACATGACAGGAGTCCGTGAGTACTTCTCAGAGCTTTCAGAGAGTGGCACTGATATAGAGGTAGTACTTGGTGATGACAGAGTTGTTAGAGCAGTCAGTGTGGGAACACTGACATTTCAGAGGGAGTCTAAACCTCCCTTGAAGGTGTCAGATGTTCTTTATGTGCCAGGGATGAGGAAGAACCTCATATCCGTCTCAGCTTTGGAGGATAGAGGATATGAGATACTGCTCAGGGGTGGACAAGTGTTGATGTATCCCAGGGGTGCTCCAGCTGATTCAGCTAGAGTGATAGGTGTACGCCATGCAAAGGTGTACAAGTTTGCATTTCAGCCCCTTTTGGCATTGAGCAGTAGTACCGACAGTAGAGCTAGCAGTTCTGAGCTGTGTGAGATTTGGCACCGCAGGATGGGGCACATGTATCATGGAGCCTTGAGGACCTTGCGGGAGATCACTACAGGTGTGCCAGATTTCAGTACTGATCACTTTGATACTTGCAGAGGATGTGCGATGGGCAAGTTTGCCAAATCCCCTTTTCCCAGCAGTGACAGCAGAGCGACTGGGATACTTGATTTGATTCATTCCGATGTGAGCGGTCGCATGTCTCATGTTTCCTTGAGTGGATATGAGTACTATGTGTTATTCATTGATGATCACTCCAGGAGGACCTGGATTTATTTCTTGAAGACCAAGAGTGAGGTCTTCAAGCGGTTTCAGGAGTTCAGAGCTCTTGTGGAGACACAGACAGGTCGGAAGATCAAGTCCCTGAGGTCAGAAAATGGAGGAGAGTACACCCTTGGAGAGTTTGTTGACTATTGTGCGGAGGCAGGCATTAGGAGGGAGCTCACTGTTCCTTACAACCCCCAGCAGAACGGGGTTGCGGAGAGGAAGAACAGATCCATCGGAGGGGCTGCCAAAGCCATGTTACATGATCAGGGGTTGCCATTGTTTTTGTGGGCAGAGGCCTGCAACATTGCTGTTTATTTGCAGAACAGGAGTCCGCATCGTGCCTTGGGGCATATGACTCTGGAGGAGGCTTTTTCTGGGAAGAAGCCTGATATTGGTCATCTTCGCATCTTTGGGTGTATCACGTACTCCTACATACCCAAGGAGAAGAGAACGAAACTAGAGCCCACCGCAGAGAAGGGTATCTTTGTGGGCTACAGTGAGACCTCAAAGGCCTTTCGGATTTACATTCCTGCACAGAGGAAAGTTGTTGTCAGGCGGGATGTGAAGTTCGAGGAGGATAGGGCCTTTAGGAGGTCACGGAAGTTAGAGTATCTGGATCAGCCAGACCCTCAGCAGCAGTTGAGTCAGTCACAGGGATCCAGTGGGCAGGGATCAGGAGGATCCGGAGGTACATCTATGACGATGTCAGGTCCGTCAGTGGGGAGTGGCTCGCAGAGTCAGAGGGGTGGTGCTATGGGCAGCACGCAGAGCAGTCCACAGAGCAGTTCACTGGGGAGTCCACCGATGGACAGTTCACACGGTACCTCAGCATCTACAGGTTCAGGTGCAGGCAGGAGGACAGCAGACAGACAGTCAGGAGTTCAGGCTCCTGATGATGATGATGAGGAGGAGTTTCATTCTCCAGTGGGAGAAGTGTGCTCAGGGAAGAGGAAGCCCAAGTGGCTTCAGGACACCTTGAGAGAGGCCACATTTGTTGCTGGGCCTAAGAGGCCGTTCAGAGAGAGCAGACCACCTGAGAGGTTTTGTAGCTATATGGAAATGGCTACCAGCATCCTTGACTCTGAGCCTTCTAGCTATGAGGAGGCAGCTAGCCAGCAGGTCTGGAGAGAGGCCATGCAGGAGGAGTATTCTTCTATCATGAAGAATGATGTTTGGGAGGTGGTGCCGAGGCCCGAGGGAAAATCCGTGGTTACTTCCAGATGGCTTTACAAGGTAAAGCATGCTGCAGATGGCAGCATTGAGAAATTCAAAGCGAGGTTTGTGGCTAGAGGATTCTCCCAGGTAGAGGGAGTTGATTATGAGGAGACCTTCGCTCCCGTGGCTCGATATACTTCGATCCGCTCCATTATATCGATAGCAACAGAGATGGGTTGGAAGATCCACCAGATGGATGTGAAGACCGCATTTCTCAATGGCTTCATACAGGAGGAGGTGTACATTGAGTAGCCACAGGGCTTTGAGGTGCATGGGAAGGAGTCCCATGTGTGCAGATTGAAGAAGGCCCTTTATGGCCTGAAGCAAGCTCCCAGAGCTTGGTACTCCAGGATAGATACATACTTGCAGAAGATGGGTTTCACAAAGAGTGAGGCAGATCCGAACCTTTACTATATTGTGATAGGTGAGGAGCCTCTCATTCTGGTGCTGTATGTAGATGACTTGGTCATTACAGGTGCAGAGAGACTCATAGAGCACTGCAAGAGAGATCTTGCGGCGGAGTTTGAGATGAAGGACATCGGCTTGATGCATTACTTTTTGGGTTTGGAGGTGTGGCAGGAGGAGGGGCATTTCTTCCTGGGGCAGGGGAAGTATATTATGGACATCCTTGGCAGATTCCACATGGAGGATTGTAGACCCATGTCGACACCGATGATCACCAACTGGAAGAAGCTTCATGCTTCGCATTCCAAGTTGGTGGATCCCACATTGTACAGACAGCTGATTGGTTCCTTGATGTATTTGGTCAACACTAGACCAGATATTTGTTTTGCAGTCAACACGATGAGTCAGTTTATGTATGAGCCTAGGAAGGTTCATTGGGTGGCTAAAAAACACATTTTGCGGTACTTGAAGGGGACAGTGGATTATGGTCTAGACTATAGGCAGGGGGATGGAGTGAGATTGGCAGGTTACATTGATTCTGATTGGGTAGGTTGTGCTTCTGATAGGAAGAGCACTTCAGGGTGCTGTTTTGGGTTGGGTTCGGCAGTGGTGTCATGGTTCAGCTGGAAGCAACAGTCAGTAGCATTGAGTTCAGCGGAAGCAGAGTATATGGCAGCTAGTATAGCTAGTTGTGAGGCCATCTGGCTTCGTAGGATGTTGTTTGGCTTATTTGGTCAGCCGTTGAGACCTTCAGTGATTTACTGTGATAATCAGAGTTGCATTAAACTCACAGAGAATCCAGTATTTCATGATAGGTCAAAGCATATCAGGATCAAATATCATTTCATCAGAGACTATGTTCAGAAAGGAGTTGTGAAGCTTGAGTATATTCCCACTGATGAGCATGTTGCAGATATTCTTACCAAAGCCTTACCACGGGGCAAGCATGTCTACTTCAGAGACAAGATAGGTGTGGTGAGGAACACCTTCCTTGGTAAGAGGGAGTGTTGAAATTTGGTTACCAGAGGATAGGTGGTTCCCTAAGGCTTTGATCTTTGGCCTAGGGAAAAGTGTCCAAAAGAATTTAATTTTTCTCCTAAAGTGACTTTATAAAGTTATAAAGTCAAATTTAATTTAAAAGTGACTTTAAGTGATAAAATTACTAAAGTCTAATTTTAAAGTGACTTTAATAAAGTCAATGTAAAATTACAAAGGAAAAGTGACTTTGGAAATAAATGACTAAGTGGGTCTTTATTAAAGTGGGGTGAATTAAAAAATAGAAAGTGAGATTTAAATGAACATTTAATCTCAGCCCTAGATCTAAATCTATTTCAGCCATTGGATTTAGGGATTCCCCAAAAGTCACTTAGGGTTAGGTTAAAGGAGGAAAAGGAGGAAAAGGTCATTCATTCTTTCATGAGCAAATTGGGAGAAGGAGAGAAAGAGAGCAAGGGAGATTTCTGGGCAGTGAGGAGAAGGAGGCAGCAGCTTGGCACACATTCCAAGGCAGTGTTTCAACAAGTCCGTACAGCAGAGTTAGCACACAGTGAAAGGCAGATTTTGGGCACGATTTTCTAGAAAATCTGTACAGCAGTTTTGGCTCAGTTTCCAAGAGGGCCTTACAGCAAATTGGCAATAAAATCGAGGAGCAAAGAAGCTGTTTGCTGGCACGTTTTTTGAGGGAGGCCGTACAGCAAGTGGCTGTACCCTTGCACAGATTTCGAGGCAGAAATCCATACAGCGGTCTTGCTGTTTTTTCTACACGAAAATCGAGAAAAACAGTACAGTAGCATTTATGGCAGCTTGCACCCTTTTCTAGACAGTCCGTACAGCAGCATTTAAGGCTGCAAATTTTGGCACGAAAACCAAGGAGGCCGTACAACATTTATTGCTGGTATGTTTTGCTGTTTACACGTTTTTCGAGGTGGTGGTAAAGCACGAAAAGCGAGATAAGTTGTAATCTGTACTTGCTGATTTTTCTGAGTTTTTCTCTTACTGTAAAAAGTATTTTCCCAGAAATAAGAAGGAGCTTTCGAGCTGGTTTTCCCCAAGAGTTGTAGGGGGGTTTTCCAAGATCACCTTGACCAAAAATCACTGTGTTATCATGTGTTGAATAGCTGTTTGTATCTACTGATTTTTTATTTCTGCATTTTCCAGCATTCTGTAAATTTTCCAGAATTTGTGTTTTCAACAAAAATGTATTTTCCAGTTTGTTGAATGTAAGGATATGGGAAAGGGCATTTAACTATTTGGAGAAATAAGGTGAAACTGAAAACCGGGGTGGGAAACAGGAAATTTCTACAGGACTGCAGTAGGGACTAATCTCATCTAATTTGAATATGATGAGGAAGAGTACTCTCTTGGTCTCTTCTTACTCTTCTCTTTTCCCTTCAACACATACACATTATCTGGGGCCTTCAATTCCTCTAGCAATCACTCTCTTTGATCCTTCCTTCCAAATGATGCAACCTTTTGATTTGAAGATCACTTCTTTTCCTCCATAAAACATTTGGCTCACACTCAAGATATTATTCTTTAGGCCTTCAATGATCCAAACATCGTCTGAATTTGTCCTCTTCTCACCAATATTGGATTTTACGCTTCCCAATACTCTAGTTGTTTCACTACCTTCAAACATAACATGGCCATTGTTAGTTTTATTGAAAAAATGAAAATTTCTCCTATCTCTTGACATATGGTGTGAGCATCTGCTATCAATATACCATATGTCATCCTCACCATGAGAACAAAGTGCAATGCCACATATTCATAGTTGTTGCTCTTTCTTCCATGTGCTCCTAGGATGCACATTCTCTCTTGACTGCTACTTTTGAAAAAATGGCCTTAAATATCTAGACATCTTATAATCCTTGGTCATGTGCCCAAAATTATGGCACACATAACACTCTATGTGACCAAGATACGTAGCCAAAGGATCTAATATTTTTCTGCTCATACTAGACCTCCATATTTTTATGTTAGATTTGCAATCAATGGATTTATGACCAAACATGTTACAAGAAAAACAATGACCATTGAAAGAATTTGTATACCTGAATGTAGGTCCTTTTTTTTAATCATACTGCTGAATGGATGAGTGAATTCTCCTCCAACAATGGAACAAAAAAAGTTTGTAACTCTAGGTCAAATACTTCAGAATACTTGGAATATGAAAATATTCATTTAGGATACATATATTATTACATATAAGATGTATTAAGAATGATTTATGATTGTCACAAATTAGGCCCGCTTATATACCTAGGCAGGTGCCTCTTCACGGAAGGTCATGTCCCATTAGACATGCCTCTTTAGTACTAATTACTAGTTAATTATGGTTATTATCTTTTACATTATTTTCTATATATTTTATTCATAACATTTCCTTCCTCTTTGAAAATATTTATCCTCAAAGCTTGTTGATGAAAGGGCTTGATCTCTTTTTCTGCTACATATGTCTTCTTCTTGATCTCTTTTTTTGCTACGAATTTCTTCTCGTCTCGGGACAATCAACTTTGTTGATACAAGTTGATATGATCCTCTAAGTGATAAAAAAAATTGTCGCACTGAGAAGGGATCAGACCATCCTAGATCAATCTTCTGTGGAATATTACGATGACTGTAAACTTGTGATGAATTGTTATCACATGAGTGGATTGCACTAACATTAGTATTCTTTAGAACATCAGTTTTTTGTTTCTATTTTGAATACATAGCTTGATCAAGTTGTTTACTCTTGTGATTTAGATATCGATAAGGAATTCTAGTGATTTGATTTTCCCTTATCTTGTTTATGTCATCTCCTCGATTTATTTGAAGTACCTGATTTCCTCAAGTTATGGAAGTTGAACGATTACTTTCTGGATATTTTCTTGAATATTTTTTTGCTGGAAATGAAACTTCTGAGTACATATTTACTTCAACTAGTGTGTCCTCCTCTTGAGTTGTGATATTCACTGGATCAATATTGGTTGTTTTTTCGTCAACTTGAATTTCTACATTTGATGCTTCCTTATCGATAAGTTGGTGTACCTTGTTTTCTAATGACTTCTTGCCCTTATTAAACTTCTTTTTCCTTAGTAATTTTTCGTTGTGGTCCTTGAGGTAAGTAACTTATTCATTGTTGTTAGTGGTGATTTTGTCAATTTCCCTTTGCATATTTTGTATCGATTTTTTACTTTCTTGAAGAATTACTTTTGAGATATATAGTATGTCTTTCGTTTGTTACTGAATCCGACTTCACTGTAACATCTTGTAGCATTATTTTTTTCTTTTTGTAAGAAAATTTCAAAATTTTCTTCTTCATAATTAGGATAAAAGATCCTAGTGATTCGATCCAAGGGGAACCCAGAATTATATCACTATTGTTGCAAAATAAGGTTTTAATGGTGAATTGCGAGACAAAAGTATAGTCCCCAATACTTAGGTGTAGATTTCCTATGTCGTATTGTTTGTCATTTGTGTCAACAAAATTCATTTCAATTATATTTGTTTCAGGGATCACTAATTGGTTAGTACATTTAGTACTAACATAACTATTATTTTGCGTAGGATCAATAGAGATGATAACCTCATTTCCCGCAAGTGAGCCTTTGATTTTAAATAGCGCACAAACACCCATACTATAATTTTTAGGAAATATTCCCTCTTTCATTTCTAAATTACACTCAATTTCTTTCTTGTCAGCGATTGACTCCATTTTTCTTGGTAATTCTTCGTCAAATGATTTTTTTATTTTTTATTTTTTTGTATACCTATTTCTTTTCCCCTCTCTCTCCCCTTTTTTTTTAATTAACAATTATTATTATTATTATTTTTTAATTATTTTTATTTCCATTTTATTTTTTATATCACATACTTGCTTTATGCAATTAATATACGCTCTAAAAAATATAAACCCTTGGCCCTTAACCTTTAATTAATTGAATTAATTTGGTTCAATAGGGTTGGAGAGTCACGACTTATCATTGACTGTCTTGGAACCTTAACTGCAATTCAATGCCAGACGGCTCAATTTCAATCTTGATAGACGCATGGGTGATGCTTAGAGTAGATACTTGTGGTAAAAAATTCAGGATTAAACAAAGCTAAACAAGTTGTTAAAACATCAATTGCTGGCAAGGGTTCAACAATAGCTCGATGAAACCGCGGATGCGGTGGTGTGATGGAGTTGTAGATGCAATAATTGTGGTTGTGAGCGACTAGCGCGCTGAAGTGCGACTGCAGGTTATGTACGATGAAATGGTACAACGTTCGTAACTCTAAGTCAAATACTCCAGAAGACTTGGAATATGAAAATATCCATTTCTGATACAAATTTTATTATATATATGATGTATGGATAATGATTGATGATTGTTACAAATGAGGCCCGCTTATATACCTAGGCAGGTGCGTCTTCACATAAGGTCATGTCCCATTAAGCATGCCTCTTTAGTATTAATTACTATTTAATTATGGTTATTATCTTTTACATTATTTTCTATATATTTTATTCATAACATAAATGAACTGCCACATGACCAAAATCATGAAAATTTAAGCACTCAATCTCTTCCATCAAGGGGGCAAAGGAGTTTTGACTTTTTCTTTGAAAACTGCTACCTCCAACCATAGGAGCAAATGGTCTTCTAGATGTGAAAGCTCCTTTTGGTTTTCTATTTTTCTACTGCTTATGGATCACATTCTTTGTTGCAGGCTTCTTTGATTCTACTTTGAAATTATTTCTTGCATGAAAACTTGTCTCACCTTTTAAAAAATTGTTGCTCACTTTTCTCACTGGCATGGTGCTCTTCACTTTCTCCAACTGTTGGTTCTTTTCCTCAAGCTCCTTTCTCAAATTTTCATTCACACCTTCAAGCACTTCAACATAATATTTTCTATTTTTTTTCTTGCTGCAATTGGCTTCTTCTAATGTTTTCGATTTTGCCAGCTGTTTTCCTAGGTTATTAATCTCTTCCTTGATATTTTTCTCATTTTGATCATAATCCTGCAATTTATTCTTATGTTCCTTGCATGCATTTGTTAGTCTACCAATTTCACTAGAAAATTCTTCAATAAAAACCATGTCAGATTCATATTGAGCCTTAAGAAGCATATTCTTGTGATCATCATCTCTATAACCAAACAAATCTGAATCATTGTCATTTCTACCATCAGAAACATAATTCAAGATTATATCATTATGACTTATACCTTCAGATTTGTTTTTATTTTTCACATCTGGTTCATGTGGAGCTTCCTTCTTATTTTTTTTGCTCTTCTCAAATTCTTCATCACTGTTGTTGCAATGGGCTCCATATAGCGTATGCAATCTTTCCAAAATTTCTTTGGCGGGTTTTAAATCTCCAATTTTCTCCAAATTTGCACTATGGATGTTTTCGAAAATAATTTTCCTTGCTTGAGCATTTTTCTTCCATACTTTAGATGCAAGAAAATATTCATCATTTCCTTCACAAACCAATCTCCAAATGTTAGAGCCACAAAACAATAATTTATTTTTCACATTTTCTTGTGAAACCTTAAGACTTGCAGCAGTAAGAAATAATTTATTTAGAGAACTCATTCTGGAAAAAAAAAACTCTGAGATCCACTCTCCAACGATGCACCTGAGAGCCCCGCTCTAGTACCAATTGTTGGAAACTAGATCACTACTTAGAGGGAGGGGTGAATCAATAGTGTGAGCACTTATAATTTTTTTCTCCAAATTAATATTCCTTTTAATCATGCACAAACTAAATCACAAACCATAGATGAGAGCACAAAAAATAAATATGCAACAATAAAAAGAAATCACACAATGGACACAAAGATGTCTAGTGGAAAACCCTTCCCAGGGAAAAAAACCACCTTGCTGCTACTGCACTGCTCAATTATTTTATTGATTTTTCAAACAAATTATACATGGATCAACTCAATCCCATGAGTTAGAAGACTCATCTTTTTTCATAGTATGTTGGCATTATCAGACAGGAAAAATGTGTCTCTCATGGATCTAGGGGCTACCATCCGTTGAAGGCCGCCACGATCAACAATTCTCACTCGGTTACTCCTGAACTCATAATTGTTTCTACAGACTTTGATCTACTGGTACTATCATGACCAATGAGCCTCACCTAGTTTCTACTAAATTATCCAACTACCATTGGATGGAGAAAAATCTTCCATCCATTGAATCCACCAAGTCACTATATAATCAAAGCCTCCATGCCTTCACTACCTTCATGCGAGTCTCATTTCATATATTTTCAGACTAGACTCCTAAAACTTGCTCAACATGAGAATTGAAACAACATAACATCAAAGAATAATCAAATATCAAATTTGCAGCACAAGCTACAAACAAAACTCCATAAAAAATCTCCACACTGGTTGAAAAAAAAATCCTCAAAACTATACTCCAATCCATACATCAACATCTTAATTACTACAGTGCATAAATATATTGCTGAAACAAACTTCAGCACACTACCGCTACCATTGCAAACTGATTCAAAAAATTTGCATATTAAGGCTCGCACAGTTTGCAAGCTCTTCACCAAGGTCACTCTCAGT
Source organism: Pinus albicaulis (assembly GCA_034641835.2). Classification (NCBI taxonomy): domain Eukaryota; kingdom Viridiplantae; phylum Streptophyta; class Pinopsida; order Pinales; family Pinaceae; genus Pinus; species Pinus albicaulis. The sequence goes on from CM076571.1 coordinate 546,454,104, forward strand.
CAACACACACTCAACTCACCCAACCATACTCACAATGAAATTCCTACAATTTGTAGATGAACTCAAGTGCTCAACCTAATAATTATCAAGAACTAATGGGCATCACAACTCTATTCATATGTTTGATTGGATCCAGATTCATCTTATTAACTCAATCAACCACTAACTCCATTATAATTTTTGATATTTTCAACTTTAATCAACTTCTGTAGGTCCCATGAATGTTTCTGATCATAAACCGAAAATTTATGATCAAGGATGTTGCCAAAACACAAAAATTATCTCAACAACGTGAGGAATGTGGAGTAATTCTTGTGAAAATCCTTGGTCACTCCCTTAGCAATGTCATCCATGTGACTGGGGCTATAACCACTCCCTTAATCTTGTGCCCATGTGACTATGGATTTCCAGCCACTCCCTTGACTCAACATGCATGTGATTGGGGCTAAAACTCAGTAAAAGCATCAATTCTTCAATCCAAAACCTCTACCACTTGTTGGACCATCTTTATCAACATCTGAACACCCCTCCAAGCCACTAAGATAAATTTGAAACTGATAAATAGACAAGGAAAAATTCAATGACATTCAAGACCTATTATTCCAACCTTAGAACCAAGACCAACACCTTCAAATCCTCAAGCAACAACCTTAACATCTCTAGCACCTCCAACACTTGTAGAAGCATCTCTGACACCTGCAGCAGCAACATCCTCAAAACCTACAACGACAACATCACATGCAACTGCCTCCAACACTGGTAGAAGCATCTCCAACAAAGGCAGCCAAAACACAACACATGAAGCATCAATCCAATGTCTCGAAGACATGTAGAGAACTCAAACCTCCTACAACAACGACATCTACAATCAACACAACATGAGCATCTCTCCAACCTCCTGCAACAACAACATCTCCAACCAACATAGTATTCCAACCTAAAATCAATACACATGTGGAATCCATATCCACTCAACAATCACAATATCATCTCCACTGGGTCTAGTCATAAGTATGTTGACATCAATGTCAACTGAAAAGACCATTAAGCTAACGCACATCACACATGCATATTACCAACAACACTAAGAGCTTGTTGACATCAATGCCAACACTATAATGCCAAGAACAAAGGTATATTGAGCGATGTAATTATAGCACAATTATTATTACCCACCCTTGAAAAATTCCAACCACCCTCCAACTCATATTACGAGCAATGGAATAGTTTGATGGTGACGTTGTATGGAGCACATAGTGCTAATACTCCTTCATAATTAGTGTGCAGAGAGAAATATTATTGCTTGGCCCGTCTATACCCATATACCGCGCAAGTCAGGGAAGTCAGATCTCGGTATAGGTCGAGGATTGGGACTTCCTTTGGTCCGCTAAGTTCTCTCGTCGAATTACCCCACACTCTAACCATTCGACAATACTAATCACGTGGATTCGGGATCAAGATTATTTACAATTTTCGTTAAATAGGGAAGGGATCAAAGGGTCGACCTATGACTACGCCCAATTCATAATGACACAATTTTTTTGTTGGTCACATGACTTATTGGCCTCGATATAAGGCACTCATCTCTGCTGACATGTAAGGTTATGTGACATGGTCATATCTATTTCCACTGGCCACACTGTTATAATTGTATTGAATATTAAGTGGAGGAATAATACATGGTACAATTTGGATATATGGCATACATCCTATGATGTGCACCCATCGTAACAAGTGCTTTACTAAACAACACCATTGTTACATGCCCAGTGCTACCAAACTCTAATAATTCCATTTCATTGCAATGCCTAAGTTTATATTTAAAAACGATAAGTTAGCCCAATTTGGGAAATGTAAGAACGTAGCATACCACCACAAGAATGTAATCTAACCACCTTCTAAAGGTCATTAAAAACACCAAAGGCATTGTTACCACTGAAATATAGTTGAGTTACAATTAAATTGATTTTTTTGAGAGGGTTCTAAGACAAAGAATGAATCAAATGCTTAATATACTTTGATGGCAAGTAGAAAGCTATTTGAAACTTGTTTACATTCCAACCCCTTAAACATCCTAGTTCAACATATATAGTTTATTAAAACATGTCTAACCTTCCTACAAGTGCCTAGAAGGGAAAATTAATAATGAATGTTAAGGGAGTGAGGTCTAGCATTAGAACTTCTTTCAAAAATATGCTTACGGTAATATAAGACAATTGCGCCCATCACCTATGCAAAACTCTGTGTAATGTATACAGTTACATCCTCGTTGTTGTAACTCTAGTAATAAAATGTTTGAATTTCCCCTCTAGAATGGACCCACTAATGTGAGTAAGACATTGAGGAGACCAATCCTCCTATAATAGAGGGTTTTCCAAGGAAAAATTCTCATTATATCTATATGTATACAAAAAAATACAATGCCACTTCAAGCTCTGAAAGCATAATTTTTTTTTTATCAAGTATATAAGGCATTCTCAACGACAACAGATAGAGTAATGTTTATACATGTTTGAGCTTATAGAAAATAAATGGCAAGCCCCATAACCTGGGCATACATTGTTGGAGATTTGGAATGTCATTCATGTGAAATAGATAGACCAATCAGGGTCATAAAGGAAGAGATATTCATCATTACTATTCATAAATATGCATAATGTGGGTATGAGGTTATAGTTATTTACAGATTTTTTCCAATGTAATTATAGAATGGTTTCCATGCCAGTTATTGCAAAAACATAACAATTAAAACCATATATTGTTCTAGCACTTCTAAAACAATGACAAAAACATGCTAGTCATTCATGTAGATAATAATATCACAATCATATCTAATGCATTTATATCACCATTTCAGACCATAAATTTGAACACATATTCATTATTTTTGAGAATACATGAGAGACACTTTTCTTGAAATATTTTAGGCAAATAAGTCTAGGACAATGACTCTCCAGCCAACCATAGGCAGATGCAACCAAACTCACACTTGCATCTATCACCCCTGATCCAGATTCCAGTGACTTAGGGATTTTTTCTCAGGGATTTAAACTCTATTTCCAAATAAACCAAGGAATCTAGAGGTTCTCTCACCTACACCCACCAACTGATTTCAGTCAAATAGAGTGCATATGGAGTCTAGAGATCGGATGTCTCCACCCTTTAGATTTCCAACATTGTGGCTCTGCCCAACTTGAGGATTCCATAACCAACTATAAAACCCAATTACAACAAAGAAGTCTCTAGAAATCCTTTAGGAATTTCTAGGGATAATTCTTCCACCCTAGCCCAAAATTATTACACTCAAAGCATCGTTCTTTGTTCACATTTCTCCTATTATTTTGAGGACCAAATTTACTAAATATTCCTTTCTTCCTGGACATGGTGGCAAAGGCTTAATTTTATTTCCTTGATCCTTCTTCCAATCTTGATTCTTCTATCTTACCTAGACCTTGGAATGTCCTGACTTCTTCTTTCCCATCTATACTGGAAGAGTAATCTCTATGTTCTTTTGGTAAGACATTTTGTATCATAGTGAGTATTTCTCTATCGGTCATTACTTCTCCCAATTTTAGTAGTTGTTCTCATACTACGAAAATCTCCATTAGATATGGAATTATTCCTTCTTTTGAAATTTTCAATTTGTATAGTTTTTGTCTCAGGGATATTATTTCCTTTGTAGAACCTTTTGAGAATTGTTCCACCAATTTATCATATATTTCTTTTGAGGATTCTAGCTTTGATACATAGGGAATAAGAGAGTCTTTTATGGACTCTTTAATAATCCTTAGAGCTCTTACATCTCCCTGCATGTATTTGGTATATGCTGGAATATCTTCTTTTGGAGGTTATATAGTAGATCCTTCTATGAAACCCATGAATTCATTTTCAATTAGCTTTAGATCTATCCTTTTCTTCCATGCATTGAGGTTAGATAACCCAACCAATTTGTTGCTTTCTAAACAATAAGTCATTTGGAAAGATTTAGATGAAGTAATAGATACTTACTTGAGAGAGTGACTTTCTTCTACAGTAGCCTTCTTGATGATAACGAAGAGGTTAAGGATTTCTTCCAAGATATAATTCTTCAATCCAGGTGATCTTGAATTCTTGATGGTAGAGGATGTTTGAAGTAGCTAGATAGTATTCTTTGTAGACTGATTAGACTTTTCAACCCAATCTTAGATCTATGCTTCCTTGAGTGTCTTTGTTGACAAGCAACCCTTGTGTTCAAAACCTTAGCTCTGATACCATGTTAAGAATTTGTAGGATATGTGATTAATAAAAAATTCTCTTCCTGATAATTACTTGTGAGCTTGATTATGTCTTCTTAGTTAATTCTTCATCAAGTCAATTATCAAAGTACTTATACAAATGTAGAGACATAATTGATTTTACTTGTAACTGAATATCTTGCAATGTGGTTAGGAAGGTAAATCTTTGATTTACCTTCCTTACCTTTTATCACCTTTAGGTCACTATCTTTACTTAGACAAATTCTTACAATAGATACTTTGGAGCTCAAGAATATCTGCACTTATCTGCAAACTAGCCTTATAAATCTTCACATATTTTCCTCTTTCACTTATCTGCAAACCAACCTTATAAATCTGCACATCTGTTCCTAGCTACACCTATCCAAAGTCTGTCCTTTGCTACACTTATCCGCAGTTTATCCTTCCTGTTCTTTCCACAATTTTTTGCTCTTCAGTCTGCACTAAAACCTGTCCTTAGATCCACACTTTTAGATGTTGTAACACCTCAGACTTGTTCGCATTAGTTGCTCCTTCTTCCATGCTCTCTAACCTCAAACTTGCCCGCAAATTCTGTTCTTTCTCCAACGTTGTCCACCTCAGATTTTATCCGCAATTAATTGTTCTTCAAATGAACCGTAGTATATATATATATATATATATATATATATATATATATATATATATATATATATATATATATATATATATATATATATATATATATATATATATGTATATATATATATATATATATATATATATATATATGTATATATATATATATATGTATATATATATATATATATATATATATATATATATATGTATATATATATATATATGTATATATATATATATATGTATATGTATATATATATATATATATGTATATATATATATATATATGTATATATATATATATATAGGAGACTGATCAGTTTATTAGGCTGACCATTCAGCTGTTACTAAGGCCGACTTAATAACTTCAACTTAGGCCGACTTGTAGTTTATTTCTCTGGCTTATTAATTCACATATATTCCATGATTGTTGAAGGTTGTTTCCAACATATTTTGAGCTTGTCTTCCAACACCTTTTGGAGGGATGTTGAGATATACTTTACAAGGTCTTCGAGCATATCCATCTGAACTGGATCCTTCATGAATTTGACACTTAATCTTATTTATACTTAGAAGACAAGAACCTAATAGACATCAAGAAGAAGTCTATCTACATAAAATATTTCTCATGAAACGCATGTGACAAAATTACATTTTTATTATCTTTGTCTCCTTCTTTTCTTATTTACATAGTCAACATGAATATCGACCTAGTTACATTTTACAACCCCTCCACCCCTACACACACACACACACACACATATATGGTCAATACCATCCTAAGTAGTCACCACTAATCCAGGTTGTCTTCCATCTACTGGAATATTATCATTGGAAATCCAAAGGATCGCCCGCCCCCACCCGAAACATCACACAAGAAGGGAATCCAAAGGCTCCATCCACCCCAATATATATATATATATATAGTCACTACCAAACAAAGTAGTCACCACCAATCCGGGTTGTCTTCCATCTACCGGAATATTATCACTGGGAATCCAAAGGATCACTCGCCCCCACCCGGAAGCATCGGCTGGGGAAGGAAATCAGAGGCTCCCTCCACCCCTATATATAGAAAGGACACACGGATCCTATAGTCACTACCAATCCGGGTTGTCTTCCATCTAATCGGAATATTATCATTGGGAACTGTGCTGATCACCCGCGCCCCACCCGACACATTACACAAGAAGGAATCCAAAGGCTGCCTCCACCCCTCTATATATATATATATATATATATATATATATATATATATATATATATATATATATGGTCACTACCATCCTAAGTAGTCACCACCAATCTGGGTTGTCTTTCATCTACTGGAATATTATCATTGGGAATCGAAAGGATCACCCGCCCCCACTCGACACACCACACAACACAAGGGCCCAGATATTCCCATACTTTTCTGCCATAGACATGTCACATCACATAATCTAACGTAAAACATAATATGTACACATGGCACAATACATGAACATATACCATAATACCACAGACTTCCATACACCTATGATTGTTAGTGCATTAATAAATAAAAAACAATATACCAGTTGCCTTTTTTTTGTTGTACCAAGCACTCTACCTACAACTAAACACATATCTCAATTTACTTATTAGTCACGTGTTCCGAAATCCAGGACATAAATAAACAATTTTTTTAATCTCACACAAACTTTCAAAAACTATAATTGTTGCATGCACATTCAAATATCACCTCTCAAAAGATTTGAATTTCCTTGGTGAGGTCATTTATAATTGGAAACCAACTATCATGCCCAAAACAACATCAATAGGTTCACCTGGCTCTTGTATTGAGACCAAACAACAATTTAAATTCAACATTTATATCAAGGCTAGTAATCAAGGCATATATAAATTTAAGGGAATTAATTAAAACAATTTATCATACCAGCATTAGTCCATACATAATCATGCCTTTAAAAGATTAAAATTCAGCCTTTTCCCTCAAAATTAATAGCCTTAATTATTATCAATCTCTTTACTGAGACCACCACCCTATCGAAGAATTAGCCTTTCCATAAGCGACCATAGCAGCATGTATCTTCAACCTCTTTGTCTAAGGCCAACAACAACAAGTATCTCATAAATTTGACTATCATAAACAACAATAGCTTGACATCTTCATTTGAGTTGTGTGGTTTAGCAAGGGAATCCTCATTATGTAAAATACTCTTTGAAGTCTGATAAGTTAAGACAAAATCTTTTATAGTACTCTCATTATCTATGCGACATTCTTTAGAATAGCCCATATAGGCTAATTAGATATTTATTGAAGAGAATGAGGAACATAGGATATTTTTTGATAATTCAAGATAAACTCTATTATTATAGTCTTGAGAGTCAGTTATCGACCATCAATCATATAGAATTTGTTATTTTATATATCTTTTATTTTCATATTTACGAATGTATCATGAATATGAAGATAATAAAATTACTCAATCATAGTGCCAGACCCAACTGTAATGATCCTTCTTTCAGGAAATTCAACAAGGTGCTCAATAGAAACGTTGTATAAGTAAAAATATGTAAAAATAACGCATATTAGGACTTGGTTCCTCTTATTTATGTTGTATGAGACTTATATATGGAGTTTCATAAAAAAAAAATCAGTTTAGACTCATTAAACAGATCTCCCAAAAACTTGACTAGCTGAAAAGCACCCAAAGAGGAAGCTGCAACAAAATGCAAGCACTGCTTCAGGAATTGCGCAGTTTTAGCAGATGTTCAGAGGAGACTAGCAAGGAGACTTATATTTCAGTCATACAGCAGAAAATCAGCATTATGATAAATCCATTTCATTATACAGTAGAATGCATGAGTCAATACAGTAATAAATCTTCTGAAAAGAGAGCAGGAATACATGTATATTTGCAGAAATGCTTCAACAACGTTGTTTTTTAGGAGCTTAAGCAGCTGGAAGTTAAAAATAAGATCTAGGATAGATCTGTGGATAAAACATCAGATCTATATTAGATCTGGAAACTATATATTTTTCTCTTCAAGATCCACTTGGAATTTTGACAAAAGCATGCATGAATAAGAGTAGATCTGAGAAACAAGTTGCAGATCTAGAAATTGCTGCATTAAATTTCTGAATATAAAATTTCATTACAATGGATCAAATCTGAATAGAACATAGATCAGCAAGCTAATCCATGGATCACCAAGTGGAAGGCAAATCCCAGCACAAGAGATCTCTGATCTAAACTATGAGCAAGACACCCTGTAATCCCTCATATAGAAATAACGCAGTTTACTCAATGGGACAGCGCTGTAGCTCAAATGACACAAAAAACTACTGTAAAATTGCAGATCTGAACTACAAGAAGCAGAGACACTCTTTCAGGAGGTTAAAGAACACCTTCCATGAGAAGAGGCTCCCAAAAATACACTAGATCTCTACAGATCTAGACTCCCACTTGCTGCAGCTCACAAGAAAGCTCAACCCTCAAGATGAGTAGCGCTGTAATGTAAGAATGAGCTTGGTCTCAAGCCTGATAGTGGTTCAATTCAACAAACTTTCCTCCTTGAATCCTCAAAGGAAGAGGTGAAATCCCTGCATAGGAATTCCAGATACAATCCTCCACTAAACAACAGAGAATGGTATTTGTCTAAGCAGACAAATACTCAGAAATATGATAAATCAACAACCTTCTCTTGTTGCCATCCCTCTCCTTTTATAATATGAGATATATTTTGCAAACCCTAAACCATATTGATGAGTTAGCCCTTTTCACATGAGAGGCTCCTTCTAGAACTGCACTGTCCCTTTTGGAGATGCAATGAACCTAGACAGCGTTGTTGATTTGGTCAAGGTTGACCCAGTCTTTAGCTCAAACCTCTTTCACACTTGCAAGTGATTATTTACATGGCCCTGATTTGTCTTTGTTCACATGGGCATTGATTTATTCAGAATTTTTAGGAGTTTTACATGTCCTCCTTTATTCATTTATTCATGAAACATAAATTAAAACAAAATTGAATGTTCCTTTTAGCTAAGGCTAAGTGGGAACATTACACCAACACCTACTTGCTAAGGCAAGCAATCACTTTACCTTTTTCATTCACGTTACTACCACCAATCTCATCACTCACAAACAAAGTTGCGAGTCCTTTGCCTTCAAGGTCTACACAAGACCTTTGCCTTTAAACTTGTCTTGTTGAACATTGATGCCCCATTTCATAGTGATATAAGAACCTTTTTACAAGCCTCAACTAATAATTTTCATAGGTTACACCCTATTCCTTAAAGAAGGAAGGCCCTAACCACAAGGAAAAACCCTCATAAGGTGTGAGAAAAAAAAATGAAATGCACTAAGGTTATTGGCCTCAACAACATACAAAAAATGGGATCACCACATCACAACCAATGTATAATACTTATGCCTATCATTCACTGAGTCAAGATGTGTTATGCATAATGCACATAACCTAGGGATTTTTCCCCGAATCCCTTATACCATAAAATAATTCACATGCATAATAGTTTCAAGTATGCAAAATCACATCACCCAACCAATGTTGATGATATGCTACAAGTAATAATACTCACCGCCCTAAAGGCAAATATGCAAAATTAAATAAAAGACAAACTTCCAAGGTCACAACCGCTGATTGTTCATAATTTTAATGTGCTATATGGCTAGAACATGCATTTCCAACACACACACATATATACTGTAACGAACAAATTTCATATACGTATGAGAGTAAGCTTCAAAATACTTCAAAGACAAAGACATCCATTGCAGTACAATAAATGTATATTGAATATTATATAAAAGAATCGATGAGATAATTACAATGAGGGTGAGGGCCTGCTTATATACCCTAGCAAAGTACCTCTTCACAATGGTTACGTACTTAGGGACATACCTCTTCATTACTAACTATTTAGTCAATTAATCATTAATTATGATTATTATTGTTTACATTATTTTCTATTATTTTACTATAAATAATATTCATAACATTGTCTTCCTTATCAAAAAACTTTGTCCTCAAAGCTTACTAATGAAAGGGCTTGATCTTTTTTCTTGCTTCGAATATCTTCTCTCCTTAATACTTTTATCGTCATTGATATAAGAGGATATGATCCTTTGAGTGAAAAAAATTGTGGGACTGAGAATAAATCTGATCATCCTAGATTGATATTCTATGGAATCTTCATATCATTGGAAATTGTAATGAATTGTTATCACAAGACTCAATTATGAAAACTTTGATATTCCTTGGAATATAAATCTGTTGCTTTTGCTTTGAATGGTTTAAATATGTGGACTGAATTAATTGTATGCTCTTGTGATTTGGATGTTGATAATGGGTTCTTGCGGTTTGATCTTACCCTAATTTGTTTGTGGTGATTTGTTGTTTTATTGGGGATATATGGTTTCTTTCAAGTTCATAAATTGCTTGATTATTTGCGAGATATTAACTTCAAATTTTTTTGTTTGGACTGTAATTTCTGAGTACTTCTTCACTTCAACTAATTTATCCTATTCTTAAGTTGTGATATTGACTTGGTCGGTATTTGTTCTTTATATTCGACTTGGACTATTACGACTGGAGACTTCAATTCTTCTTCTTGAGTAAGTTGTTCTAACTTGTCATTTAGTGCACTTTTAAGCTTCTTTATTTGCATAATAAGGCTTTGGTTATGGTTCCTTAAACGTAAAATCTCTTCGTTTTCTGAATCATTGACTTTGTCCTTAGTATCCTTCTCTTTATCCTTTATATTTTTGATTTGTTCTAACATTTTTTTATTAAGGTCCTTTAAGCATAATTTTTTTTCTCTTCCTTCTCTGATAAACTTTCATTGAAATTCTTCCCAAAACTTTCATTTCCTTGCTTTAATTTTTGCTTCTTAACCTTCTATTCAAGTAATTTTTTATTATGGTCCCTTAGGTGCAAATTTCGTCATCCTTTTCTTTTGAATTATTGTAAAATATGTCTTCGAGATCTTCAGATTTATTTTCAGAAGCATTGTTATTTTGTTCAAGCTTCGCGAATTATTCCTCTAATATTTTTATTTGTGTCCGTGTATAACCTTCTTTGTTTGCTTGGAATATAATAAGGTCCCTTTAAGGTATTAACCTCTTTACTTCCCTTTTTATATCTCTTTTTTAAACATAAGAGATATATATATATATATAAAACTCTCCCACTTATTTTTTTCTACTTTATCTATATATATATAATTTTTTCTTTTTAAATTTTATATTGTTGTTATTATTATTATTATTATTATTAAATTAAATTATTAAATAAATATCTAATTAATTTTTATATAATTTAATTAATTATATAATTAATCAATATAATTTAATGAGAACTCATATATATAAGTTTTATAAAAAAACAGAGAAGACAACTGCAACACTAAGGTCAACAAGGTTGGAAGGGTGAATTAGCGGCTTCAAGAAATGGATGCAACTTTTGATGGGGGGGAAATGAGGCAGAACGAATGGCAGTCGTGGAAAAAATTCTGAAACAACTAATGTTCAGAGCACGTAGAGGAATAATATTGTCAATGCAAAAAAAACAACAAAAATTATTGTCAGGCAGCAGGGGCCGTAATATTGCCGCTGGACGTTGACTAATCTAGAGCAGGCGGTGTGACAGGGGCAATAGATGGATGGAGGCAATAGGAAAATATAGAGAAAGCAACAGGAGAATCAACAACGGTTTAAAGGTGATTCAAAAAGACGCTACAGGTAAGTTGTTAGAGTGGCAAGATCTTCGTAATATTGTTGTAGTGGGTTTGGTGGATTTGCAGGGCGATGGAGTAGGCAGTGGTGGCAGTGTTAGCTTGGAGTCGATCAACAAGTCGATGGTTGGATGGTTGTGGAAATACTGTTCAACAAGGACCGTTGCAACTGTGGCAATGAAGAAGTGTCAGGTGAGGAGGCAGTTGATCGATGTCAGTGATGGACGTTGTGGCAGGTCAGACGACCAGGTATATTTATTAGCTTTTTTTTTAGTTTATAATTTATTTATTTTCTAAATTTTTAAAATATAATATTTTGTTATTTTTTATATTTTTAAATTCTCTTTTTTTCTATTTTTTTTTTAATAATGTTATGGCCAAGGGCCTAATAGCGAATTTGGTAGACTTGAGAACCTCCAAATATATAGAGAAACACTCGATTTGTGATGACAACTAAGTTGATGAAGACTTTTAATGGCCAATGGCCAAGATCAGAGAACGTGGCTCTGATACCAATGTAACGAACAAAGTTAGTATACTCAGAGGAATATTTTGATACCATTGTAATGAACAAAGTTTGTATACACAATGGAGTAATCTTCAAAACACTTGGAAGATGTAAAAATCCATAGTAGGACAAGTAATGTATATTAAATAATGTATAAAATAATTGTTGAGATAATTACAATGAGGTTGCCTACTTATATACTTGAGGCAGGTACCTCTTCACAATGGTTATGACCTTAGGGACATACCTCTTCATTACTAACTATTTAGTTAATTAATCATTAATTATAATGATTATTGTTTACATTATTTTCTGTTATTTTACTATAAATTTTATTCTTAAAACACACACACACACATATAAAAACACGTTCGCTACCCCACGAGTATGGGAACTTCCATCCCAAGTAGTCACCACCAATCTAGGTTTTATTCTGTTGACTAGAGTATTATCATTGAGAATCCAAAGGATCAACCGCCCCCACCCAACACATCACACAACACAAGGGCCCAGAAAATCCCATACTTGTCTGCCCCAGACATGTTGCATCACTTAATGTAACATAACACATAATATGTACACATAGCACAATACATGAACATATACCAAAATACCACATGCACATAACATATGTGCATATAGACATGTTCCAATCATATGGTAACATTAAATCGAAATACCACACTATCTCTATTTATGTGCACCATGCCATACCCCCTCTTATGTCTTTCCCATGCTTCACTGCGTGCTTGTTCCAACATGCCACAGATCACACTGCTTTCTCCTTTTTACTAACATATCCTTCAACATTCCTTGTTCATGATATAAATATGAGCATATAAGAGTCAAATTCACATGATGTTAAAATGATAAACAACGAGGGCTACTTTTTCCCAATGGATTCCTCACATAACAAGGAATCATAAATGTTCCATCCATTCATATGCTAATTACATAAACATGACCAATCATTCTTCCATAAGAACAATCGAGAAAATAAATTGTCAATTACATGGCATCACATACATTTATTCAATTGTCAACATGATCATAATCACAAACAAATACATGTGTCCATAAGGTCAAAGTTAAGAGAACTTCGTTCATTCGTTCAAGGCACACATAACATTAAGAACAATCCTCCCAACTTGGCCAAGGCATTTTTTTCCTTAAGCCCATTACCTTACCTTTTCTTGTTACCTTTTTTTTTCATGGCTAACCTACCACTACTGATTTATCCCTATGGACCCAACCAATCCCAACTGGCTGTAATATTTTTGTTCTTTCCTCCCTTTTTCTACCCTTTATTCATGCATTGGGCTTCATCCAGGTCTTACATTGCCTATTGGGTTCCACTCAACTCTTCATGAGCTCCATTATTTTTCCTCTTTCCCGAACAAATTCCTGAGACCCAAAAAAATAGAAGGCAAGAAAAAGAAGAAAATAAGGAAAACATAGAAGTCCAAAAATCAATACAAAACTATAAATAAAGTGGCATGGCCATCTTCCAACTGCAATCCAAAACTGTAAATCAAACATAAAACTCAATTATGAAATTCCAAATGCACAAAGTGTTGGACATTAGATAAACCAGCCCACCCTGTGTGTTTCACTACATGTGCTTAATTGCCTCTCGTGGATCCGTTAACTCTGGCGATGTGTCCTTTTACTAACATCTGCGGGTTTTTGTGCAATGGAAATCATGATTCCAACAAGTGATATTAGAGCCAAAGGTCTCGAGTTTGAATCAAACCTGACTCATGCTTTGGGGGGGGGAGATTTTTGGGCATTCGATAAACCAATGCTCTCCACGTGTTTCACGACATGTGCTTAACCGCCTCTCATGGATCCATTAAATTTGGAGATGCATCCATTTACTAATACTTGCGGGTTTCGTGTAATGGAGATTGTGATTGCAAAAAAAAGCATTCAACGTAGATAAAAACTTAATCCCCATTAATCTTGTTGCTTCCAATGATTCATAAATAAAAACTCAACTTGAGCCTTCTTCAGGATTTTATGACAACCTCTTTTTTACCTGTAATTTCTTGCAACACGTTGCCCTACACCCACAATTGTCATTACATTAATAAAATAAAACAAGATACCAGTTGCCTTTTTTTTTGTACGAAGCACACTACTTGAAACTGAACACATATCTCAATTTACTTATTAGTCACGTCTTCCAAAATCCAGGACATAAATAAACATTTTTTTAATCCCAATCACAAAATTTCAAAAAATATAATTGTTATATGCACATGCACATATCAGCTCTCAAAAGATTTTAATTTCCTTGGCAAGTTCATTTATAATTGGAAACCCGCTATCATGCCCAAACCAACATCATTAGTTTTGTCCAACTCTTGTACTGAGACCAAACAAAAATTTAAATTCAACCTTTATACCAGGGCTTGTAATCAAGGCATATACAACTTTAAGGGAATTAACTAAAACAATTTATCATACCAACATTAGCTCATACATTATCACGCCCTTACAAGATTAAAATTCATTCTTTTTCCCTCAAAAATAATAACCTTAATTATTATTAGTCTCTTTACCGAGACCACCACCCTATCAAAGAATTATCTTTCCACAAGCGACCATAGAACCATGTATCTTCAACCTCTTTGTTTAAGGCCAACAACAACAAGTATCTCATAAATTTGACTATCATAAACAATAATATCTTGACATCTTCTACCATGCCCTGATCATTTGAGTTGTATGGTTTAGCAAGGGAAACCTCATCATGTAAAACGTTCCATGAAGTTTTATGAGTTAAGATAAACTATTTTATAGCAGCCTCATTATCCGTGCTACATTCTTCAAAATACCCCATATGGGCGAATTAGGTATTTATTGAAGAATATGAGGAACAAGATATTTTATGATAATTCAAGATAAAATCTAATTTATAGTCTTGAGAGTCAATTACCGACCATCAATCATATAACATTTTTTATTTTCTAGCTCATGCCTTTTCATATTTATGAATGTATCATGCATATGCAAACATTAAAATTACTCAACCACAATGCCAAACCCAACACCTACTTGCAAAGGAAAGAAATCACTTTACCTTTTACCTTCACGTTTCTACCACCAATATCATCACTCACAATACAGTTGTGAGTCCTTTTCCTTCAAGGTCTACACAAGACCCTTGCCTTTAAACCCATAATGTTGAACATGGATGCCCCACCTCATAGAGAGATAACAACCTTTTTACAAGCCTCAACGAGTCATTTTCACAGGTTACACCTTATTACTTAAACAAGGAAGGCCCTAACCACAAGGACAAGCCCTCATAAGGCAATACATGACATCAACATGAGAAAAACACCACCATTAAGGTTCTTGGCCTCAAAAACATATAAACCATGGGATCGCCACATCCCAACTAGCGTATAATATTTATGCTTATCATTCACTGAGTCAAGTGATGCTATGCAGAATGGAGATTACCCAGGGATTTTTCCTTGAATCCCTTATACCATATAATCATTCTCATGCATACTCATTCCAAGTATGCAAAAATCATATCACCCAACCAATGGTTATGATATGCTACAAGTAATCATACTCACTGCCCTACAGAAAATTCTGCAAAATTAAAGAAAAGACAAACTTCCAAGGCCAGAATCGCTAGTCTTCTAGACCTTTAAGGTGCTAGATGGAAAGAACATGCATTTCCAATGCATTCCTCACAATAAATTACTAATCATTATTGCAATACTATCTAATACAACCCAACGCATAATCGAGTACTTAAGAAAAAATCTTTTCAAAGATGGGCCAAGATAGCTGGAGGTCAAATCTGGGCAATACAGGATGAATCCGATGAACGAAGGATGCGATATACTATAACAAGAATAGATGGGGTTCTAAAAATACTCCATGGGATATAAGGGTTACTCATCTCTGATGCTCTAAAGAGGGGTGAATCAATGATGCTACCACATGGGATAGGCCCAAGGGGGATCGTCAAAACACGAGTAAAAATTGGTTACTCATGACGAAACTCAACACATAAGTCAACAGGTGCAATGGAAAAGAGGTTCAAGTGTACGAGCAACATATATGAAGAGATTGAATTTGAAAAGGTGGTAAAGTGAGACCTCATGGAAAAAATGGCTCCAAGGTGAAGTGTCAAATTACCAAAAATGAAGAAAAACCCATTAAAGATCTTAGAGAGAGATGTCCATTGGTGCAGAAAGTTCATCAAAAAACGATACAATGAGCCTATAATGGCCAAAAGAAAACTAGGGTTTTCCTATAAAAGGGATTCTTTCCCTCATTTCAAATTCATTTGTGCATTATGTTGTTTGTGAATTTGAAGAGGAGGATAGATCCCTAAACCTTGGTGAGCTGGTTGTGGACAAACTGACTGGTGGATTTTAGATCTTATGAATTTCATGATGGTGACTTTACTTGTCTAATAATGGCCTTAATTCTTCTTGGAAGGATGGTTTGTGGTGAAGAATAAAGGTAAGAAAAGGATACAAGAATGGACCATAAGAGGAGGTATAAAATCATCCTCACCCACCAAGTCAAACAGGGGGGACTGGGTGGTAAGTGTGACTTAAAATAGAGTATAATGTTTGAATATATGGTATTGATCATATGCTATATGCAAAGTGTTTATGGCTCTTCGAAGAGACCGGTAGGATAAATTATCCAAGAAATGAAAGGATGATCAACCATACATAGGTCGCTAGGGCCTAAGCTGAGGTTGATGATAATAAAGTGAGAAGGTGGTGGGGGAAATCATACCCCCAGGTGTGTGATACTGCCCCACAACATATGATGATGGAGGGGATTGATCAAGTATGAAAAGGTGGGAATGATTCCCCTAGCTGGATGTGTATGAATCATGATATGTGTTGAAATTTGCAACAAGAAACAGTGAAATTGGCATCTAGAAACAACACACACACTGGTGTGGGATCACAGGTCACACAGTGATGGATCCTAGCGACACATTAATGTGCAACCAATTTTTAAATAAATTGGAAAATTAATTGTAATCTTATCTCATAACAACTTGTAATAGTTAACTAAGTGTGATAAACTTCGTTAGCTCAAGAATTTTGAGTTGAGGGTCAAAGGATAGCCATGTAGAGAGATTCTATTATTAATAGGGTCCAGTTTCTCTTGTAGCACTAGTGTAGTGTGGGTGGGATAAGTTAACTCACAATAATTGAGTTAAAATCAATTAACTTGTAATAGTTAACTAAGTGTGATAGACTTAGTTAGCTCAAGAATTTCGAGTTGAGGGTCAAAGGATAGGCATGTAGAGAGATTCTATTATTAATAAGGTCTAGTTGTTGTTGTAGCACTAGCGTAGTGTGGGTGGGATAAGTTAACTCACAATAATTGAGTTAAAATCAGTTTAACTAGTTCTAACTGTTTGATGAGCTAGTGGAAGATCAACTGAATTAAAATAGATTTAATTCACCAGTAGTGATCTACCAAGTAACTGATGATTCACTATTTATAGCTACATGCATGCTAATTCTGGTGGATATCCAGTTGAGACAAAGGTTCAAGGCTAGTAAACTATCAAATGTATTTTAGGCAAACTTCCCGGTGAAGTTATAAAACCATGGGAAGCCCATGATGAATTGCACAATCAAGGAAGGCTGAATTTCCTATTTAATAGGGGTTTAATTCTCTAGGGATTGCGTACGCAGGGTAGGCTAATAATTGGCTATGTGTTTGTCCAAATTTTCCTAGATCAGTGTGAAGCAATTGGTTGAGTGTATGAGGTTGTGGTGAGCACAAATACATTGTATTGTTTCATGATTCCTTGGTTGATTATACAATAAATATGGAGGGGTTTTGAGCAGTTGCTTTCCCTGGGAATATCTGGTGTTGTGTATTGATTTACTTCTTTCTCTTACTTGCATGTGATTGAGCGATCGTGATTTATATTCTACAGTTTTTGTAGAAGGATTCAGTATATTTCTTTAGTACATTGCACGATTGTATTGATTCCATTGATATAATTTCTACATGGTATTATAGTTGTGTTAGATATTTTCTACAATATGGACATGCCAGATGTATTTAGAATGTTGGATTCCAAACACTAGTATGGATGTACATAATATGATTATGCATTTTGTTATGTCATCTCCATTTGTTGTTGTGATTGTATTATTATAGGAAGAATGGATGGATACAATGGGAGAAAGGCAATGGTGGATTGTCAATATCACTTGGGATTTCATATGTGAGTTAAATGGAAAAAATTTCTAGGAGATACAATGAATTGATGCTCACCTAGATTGCATTGGGGTTGGACAAGAAAAAATTATAAGGGATTGGGTTGTTGAGGTAATATGTAGAAATGATGAAGTGGATATGTTACATGGATTAATACCTCTTGCGGACAAGAGAGATCTCCCTATTACTCTAGCGAGTAACTAGAAACAAAGATCCATTTGAATACCTATTTCTATAAATTAATTGTATTTTAAGATCATTATAATAGTAAAGTAGAGAGGACATACTCCTACCTTGAAATCCAAACGTCTGATGTAGCCCTTTGTCCTGTCGCTCCAAAGTAGTTCTCCAATGATGAGTAGAACTTGCAATCAAAGACAAGATAAATAATTAAAGCATCTGCAATATATAATAATAAAAAAGTACTAATCCAACTTAGTGATCAAGGAGTCTAAGTATTGACATTATTCCCATAAATATAGAAACAAGACAATGAGAAAAATAGATCCATATGTATTATCATAAATTAGAAAGAGAAATCTTATAACTAGATGCCTTAATGTTGTACAGATTTCTCCCAGGGTTCGAGAAATCATTCTCCTTCAGTTTAATAAGTGTTCCTCTTTAGAATAAACAACATGAAGTTATAGGCACAAAGGTGTGATCTTCAGTGTGTCAACAACAACTCACTATTATAAAAAGTATGCGATCTATGAACTCTCTCCAGCTTAGAGACTATGCAAATCAGTCTCGATTCACATTAGTATCTACCCTTCAACCTGAAACTTGAGCTCAATTTATAGGGAGATTGAGGTAGTTTCACTTCCATAAAGAGAGGGATGGATTCCTCCATTGAAGGAATTTGAGTTCCGTGGACCAAGGGATAAGCTCCATGTTGGATATGTGTTATATTCTTTCCATGATTAGTTTCACGCTGGAAGTTCTCTTGGTGTAGAGAAACAATGGGTGTTGCAGAGTTGGACTAATGACTAAGCTCTCCTGTGGCCCCCTACGGAAAGAAAACAACAAGTGGGAGAATGTTGTGTATGTGTTATATTATTTCCATGATTAGTCGCACATGCGGGGGGGGGGAGGGTCACAGGGGGGCGACAGCCCCCCTGTTCGGGGTACAGGGCAATGCCCTACGAAATTTTTTTTGGACCCTATTTTTCGGTGGGCGGACCTGCCTATGGTTTTGTGCATGGGTTTGCACATGGTTTTGGGGCATGATGGATTTTTGCCCCTGGTATTTTTTAGATCCGGTTAAGGGAACTACAGTTATGTTCTAATCCAGGGTTAATGGATTGGGGTTTATGAATGCTTCAACATGTATATATGTGTTGTAACACTAAAATGAATATAATTAAAAATTAAGCTGGTAGTCCCGATTTGGGATCCATGGGAAAATCTCTGTGTATATATGTTTTATGTTTTATTATCTCGCTATTGTTTATTTTATGTTCTTAAGATTCTTTTGTAGATAATTTCTTTACAGGGTTAAAACCTACAATCCATGAGTGGAGGGATAAAGCTCAAACTGACGCGACTCTAGAGGCTTCCGGTTGGGAGAATATTCGACCAACTAGCCTCCTAGAAGTTACTTTTTATTTTTACTTTCTTTTCACGGGGGTGCACAGGTTTTAGTGGAAAAAAATGTGGTAGTCACCGCAACTAATGGAAGGATCATCAACGCATGCACAGGGAAATTATAGTAAAACTGCGCAGGCAGAATTTTAAGGATTTTACAAAGCTTTTCTCCAATTTCCAAGACTTGATTCAGGAACATCAATGTTTTTTACCTCTAAGGGAACATGATATGGATGGTAATAGACCCATATGAACAGTCAAATTTCATGGTGACAAAATGACGTGTAACAGATTCCCCCCTAAAGTGCGAAGTCTGAGAGTTTTTCTAAAGAGTGGTGCTTTATCATCCTGAGGATTGGATTGGAGATGTCGGTCGAAAACCTGTAAAAACATTAAAATCCAAATATATATCATTGCTGAGGTAGGCATTCCCATACTCAGATCAAAACTAACTAAATGTTCTAGTACATATATTGTTTCATTATTACATCAAAAGTAGACACAGTATGGGCACAACCATCTGCCATAAGTAATCTACTATTTCATGAATAATAAAACTCCTCGCAGCCTAGATGGTGGAAACTAGATCCTGGTTTTTTATTTTCGCTTCTCAAACTAGTACGAATCTATCCATGTGATTGATTGTGTCCAAGTTGAACATGGTAGAAACCACTTGATTACCGTTCGATGATGAGAAACGTTAATAAGTGTGAGAGAAACGACCAATAATGACAGTGGCTCTCAAAGTACTCCAGTACAATATATGAAGTGTGAATGAATAATTTGCAGTCGAACACTCATAGAATCGTTCGATCGAAGGTCAGTGATGAAAACATATCGTCGAAGGCGAGAAACCTGCCATTAGGGCATGTAGATCTCAAGGTACTAATAGGATTCTATATCAACTTTATATATAATGAGCTGATGTCGATAGAAAGTGATCCGTTGTAGGAAATCCTATGACACGAAACCATTAGATCAAGTTTTGAAGAAATGTTTTGCAAGGACTGACTTAGGGATGGTCAACACAAATGGAGACAAATGTTTGCAATGAATGGTTTATTGAACTTTCTCTTGAACAGTACATAACGACACTGTAGATGGTTTGGCAGCGTTTGACCTAAAGCTAATACCCAGAAACCAGCTGAAGACTTTCAATGTGGTTTTATTAACTGTTAGACAAAGGATTTACCAACCCAAGTACAAGTGTGACAAAGTTTCGTGTTCAAGAGCGACATGATGCTTTCTAAAATAGGGACGACAACTGGATTCTTTTTCACTCTTTTCCCCCCACCATTACTGGCAAGTACCTCTTTATTTTTGTCAAGCTTGAGGAGGATAACATTTACTTCTTTGTGTAAGCTCATCCTTCGGATGAGTCCATATTAGGATTAAAATCGAACCCTAAGAAGGAGTGGTTCAGTTATGTTGTGATCGACAAGTCCTATACTATTTAATTTTAATGAGTCCAGTATAGGAATAAATTAGCGTTTTTCAGTTTTATGGAGTCAGAAGAAAAACATAAGTAAACTCCATGGTTTTTATTTTTCGTAAATTTAGTCCCTCAAGCCCAAAAATGATAAAATAATACAGGAGAGAACTTTATTGACCATAATCAGTCAACGTATACCTTTTTCTTAATTAGTCCAATTCAGTCCGGAAAAGGGGTAGACTTATATTGAATGGACAATTGTTCATTTACTTTAACGAGTTCGAATAGTCAAGTACTCGACGATCTTTTCATGTTTCAAAAGTCTGAAAAGGGCTTAAAAAAGGACTTCAAGGTTTCACTTTTTCATATTTTTATAGAGCCCGAAAAAGTGATAAAAGGATACTCAATGTCAAAGTAATTCTTTTCACCAAAATCCTGTATCCTACACAAAAACTCAAACGATTACAAATATCTGTTCTCAAAAAGTACAAATATTTAAATTTGAATTTTTAAAAGTAAAAATAAATAAAATAATAATATTTTATTCATTTAAAAATATAAAAAAGAGTTAATATAAGTCATTTTCACCTTTTGTTTTTTAGAACAGTGCAGAAGGAGCTTTTGGGCAAAAAATTCTGGAGCTGATATCAGAAGAACTAACCGATCATTTCGAGAACCGTCAGAACCAGGTAACCCACATCATCATTGTCTTTGTTTCCATCCATTTAATTTATTATTTCAAGCTTTCATGGCATTTTTAAGGAGGAAATTATGAGCCATTTGTTTCTTGCATGGTTTCTATGCGAAAAACTACACGCACCTCGACGATTTTTAAAAAAAAATGGTCGGATCACCACGGGTTCTGTGAGGGATGCATGCGACAAATGTATTGTGTACACAAAACCCGTGTAGGCACCGCTTAGCTTCAAAAAATGAAATTTATCCATAAAAAATGGTTCAAGTCTAATTGATTTGAGAGCACGTTTAATTTGTTGATTTGTAGGTCTTTAATCATGTTGGAATGGTGAGAATGAGAACATGAGCTCGTGGAAAACAAAGCCATGGATGATCCGGAAACCATGCGTGCATTAAAAATTTGTGGGTTATAAAAGTTATGGGCAATTCAGGTCATGAAGACACAAGTTGAGCTGTTGACTTGGCTTGTGAATCAATGGGACGTGCAAGATCAATGTTTCGTAATTGGGGACCACCGGCTTGAGATTGAGCAGGAAGACATATAATTCCTCATCGAATTACCTCGGAGAGGGAGAAACATTTCCTTATTTGGGACTAGACAAGGAGGTCTTCCCACTGCTAGATACAAGGCTCAGTATTGTAGCAATAATTCAGAGCTAAAGGACAATCGCATAGACATCAAAACCATTTTACGATTGGAACTCAAAATCATAACATTCACAGTTACTAGATTATACGACAGTGCAGCTCCTCATTTGGCTACCAAAACACAAATTCAAACTGTAGTTGAGTGTTTCGGAGGGACAATATTCAACTGGAGTGAAGTAGTGTTGGCCAATATGAAGGGTCAACTCACGAGAGCCAAGAATGGGAAGTTGAAAAACTTCGGGTATGACGCCATTCTTATCTCATTTTCTCTAGAGAGGATCCCACTCCTTGCGCCTCAACTGACTCTAGTGGATCGTGGAAGTCCTTAGGGACCTTGAATGGTGCGATGGGTAGCATTGATGGCTCGCCATGGTGGTGAGGGTGGTCTAGTGGTTCGGTTCACTCTGTCTTATTTCTCATGGCTCGGGAACCAGATCTTCACGATTGAAGATTTTCCTTATGTAGGAATGGACTATAGAGGTGATCTTGAAACATCCTTGCCACCAGGGGCACAGTGGGATGAGAGAGGTTAGTGAATCATTTTGAAAATTTTAATCGAATTTTTATTTGATTTTTTATCGTCCAATACTGACAAAAATCTTAAATGCAGATTTTGGTCTGACACGACCAGCAGCGCTTTGTCGCTTTGACAGGCGAGAGGCACAGCCCATATCACCTCCACAGGATGATGCAGTAGAGATCCTGGCAGAGATGGAGCACAACCTCGATGTTGACCCCTAGCTAAACCGAGAGGGGGTCAATCAGTTTAACACATTCATGGTCTTTAAAAACTTTTCATTAAACTTTATTTACACCTTCATTTCCTGTCCAACTTAATATGTGAGTAATCTTAGAATGTGAGCAATAAGTATTAATATAATATAACAATAGACTTAATATGAGAGCAGCAGGTATTAAGCAGATGATATAAATCAAATCAACACATAAACATCATGCAAAGCGACACCAGATAGAAGTGGAAACCCATAAAGGGAGAAAACCACATCTTATTATTGTTGTGATGCAAAGGCAAGCTCCAACTCCCTCTCATCACTGTTTTTCTGCAGGCACCAACCTACAAGAGGCTCCAACCTCAATTCTGCAAGCTACAACTTGCAAGGAAGCACCAACTCCTTCAATTTTTCTCGTGTGCACCAACCCACAGAGGCTCCAACCTCAGTCAACTACAACTGACAGCTATCAAGCTACAACTTGATAGGGAAGCTCCAACTTCCTCAATTTATCAAACTGAGTGTTTGCTGATTTTCCTCAGGTATCAGCTCTGTTCTGTAGCATCTCTTTCTGCTTTTATTTTCTTAATCTTCTCTGCCTCACTCTTCTATATTCTGCATTCTCTATATTTGCTCTCTCTAACCTCTTTATGCATATCTAGTTGATATTATTTATAGAGTTCCTCACATGACTGTTTGTATTTCACAAAGAATTTGGAGTGAACAGTCATGACTCTTTGGCTTCTGTCTTCTCATTTCTTTCACAACATGCATTAATTTCAATATTATAGTGGGAGCTTTTTTTTTTCCTCCGGAGACTTGCCAGTGCATCACAACAATATAAATCAATTAAAAATATTTACATTCAAATTACAATGAAAACTCCAGCTCAACTCATTTAGTCTTTTGGCTCGTTGCGCATTTGTCTTTTCTTTGACTGTGTCTGTCTTTTCTGTAACTGTGTTTTATCTCTTGTCAGCTCTGTTTGCTTTTCTGTCCTCTGCTGTGGTGTAACTGCTACAAACATGTAACTGTGCTTTTTATATCAGTGCATTTTGTATATATATGTAACTTCTTACTTTAAATCTGGGCAAATTCCAGCGCTTTTTATACAGCAAGTGTCTTGTTGATGTGGTGAGTTCCGCAAGAGGAACATACATACATCGCAATTATCAATAATCACCCTCCACCTTAAGCCGAGGCCCGTGGGTCCACAGTCCACGCGGTGCATTTCAATATAATCGCAACAACTATATATATATATATATATATAACGACGCCTTCACGAATTTCTGATTGCGATTGATATGCGGACCCGACCGTGTTCTATATAGCGGAGTTTATATGACTATCGCATCCGGTATTGCCAATCGCAATCGCAAATATTTGTTAACATGTTCCACTTTAACTCCGATGCGATTGGTACTTTTGCGATTGTTCCGATGTGATTGATCGCAATCGCAACTTTCTTTTGTGACGTTCCGATGCCTTTATATTCTCCGATGCGATTAGACTGTCCCGATGCGATTATGCCAGACTTCAAATACGTTTGAACCATAATTCATACACCCATCGGGTCCGGAACTCAATCGGAACTTTTGTCGATATGTTCTGTTGCCAATCCTTTCTCCGATGCGATTGGAAAGGGTCCCACCTTATGGTACTTTGGTTCTTTCGCTTATTAATCGCTTCATATTAATATATGCTTTGAGCCTTTGCACAATATATGTAATGTGTTGCATACATATATAAGCTTCTGGAATTCAATCATATATCAATAATGGTTCATTGATCCATCGGGTCCGGACTTATATCGCAATCGCAACTTTCTGTTGTTTACATATTCCACTTCACAGTTTTTCTCCGATGCGATTGGGAAAGGGCCCCACCATATAATGCTTTGATACCTTTGGATGTTTGTCCATTAAAGCGCTTCATTACAAATATCTATGGTTTGGACCTTTGGGTCATGATTCTCGAAATTATATATATATATCCTCCGGCTTGTGCGATTCTCAGAATTAAGGTTCATATATATATATCCACCGGCTTGGGCAATTCTCGGAATTATATATATATGCATACATTGTCGCTTGGGTTATGATTCCCGGAATAAGATTTTATATTACATTTACTTTTCTGCTCCAATCTTTAGTGTATCCTTCCACCTGAGGTAATGATTCTCGGAATAAGGTTTGTATATATATATATATACTTGCCGCTTGGGGTAAGTGATTCCCGGAATTGGGTTTATGTATCCTCCAGCTGGGGTAGCGATTCTCGGAATTTTTTTCTCTGCCTCTGCTTGTGATAATGGCTCTGCCTCTGCCTCTGCCTCTGATAACCTGCTGTGATAACGGCTCTGGCTCTGCTTTGCCTCTGCTTGTGATAACGGCTCTGCCTCTGCCTCTGCCTCTGATAACCTGCTGTGATAACGGCTCTGCCTCTGCCTCTGCCTTAGCTGCTACTGCTGCTCGACCTCTGCCTCTCTTTGCATCTGCTGCCTTCTTTGTCTGTCTCTGTCTTTGCTGCCTCCATTGCCATCAATGACAATATTTCCAACAGTCTCCCCTTTGGCATTGATGGCAATACACTTTCTCTGTGGCAATACATTTTCTCTGTTTGCCTGCTCTTCCTCCTGTTGCTTGCTCTTCCTCCCCCTTTGGCATCAATGGCAAGGGGTTCGAATTATTAGTGTAGCTTCTATTCTTTGATCCTGTGATTTTATCCTTTTTCAATATTTCGTGCAATTTTTTTTTGGATTTTTTGACTTTGGACACTATTGCTTCAACCTTTGGATTAGATTTACGTTAGGTTCACCACTCTTCCGTGTTTGGTTCATTTCGGGTTCACCACTCTTCCGCTGCGCCAATGATCCTTTTTCCTTTTTATTGATTCTTTTAAGTTGAATGTATTCTTGCCATAATCCTTTTAATCCTGAGGACCTGTTTTCATGCTTCCCTTGCTTGTTGATCTCCCCCTGGGAATGATATTTTCGTTTTTGTTCTCCCCCTGAAGCTGTGCTTTCTCTTCATATTAGAGAATAGCATCTATAGATACTACCCCTAATCTGTCTCTCAAATATTCAAACGGTTCTCTGGCAAGCGGTTTGGTAAATATGTCTGTTGTCTGTTCTTTTGTTGGCACATACTCTAGTTTTACTATCTTTTAAGCCACTTGTTCTCGAAGAAAATGATACTTGATTGGGATATGTTTAGTTTTAGAGTGAAGCACAGGGTTTTTAGATATACTTATAGCACTTGTATTATCACATTTGATTGAGATAGGTTCTTCGATGCTTACCTTCATGTCTTGGAGGGTTTGCTTCATCCATATGACTTGTGTACAACATGATGATGCTGCTATATATTCTGCTTCTGCTGTAGACAGAGAGATAGATGTTTGTTTCTTGCTTAACCATGCCACTAGACTTTCTCCTAGATAGAAAGCACCTCCGCTTGTGCTTTTTCTGTCATCCACACAGCTGGCCCAATCTGCATCTGTGTATGTTGTCAAAGTGAAGCTTTTGCCTTTAGGATACCAAAGTCCATACTGTGTTGTTCCTTGTAGATATCTAAATATTCTTTTGACTGCCAGAAGATGGTTTTGTTTAGGTGCTGCTTGATATCTAGCCACTAGTCCTACTGCTAGCATGATGTCTGGTCTTGATGCTGTCAGATACAACAGACTTGCTATCATGGATCTGTAGAGTCTTTTATCTATATCAGCAGATCCATCATCAGCACACAGCTTGCATCCCGTGATCATGGGAGTTGACACAGGTTTGCAGTCCTCCATTTTGAACTTTTTCAATATTTCTTTTAAGTATTTTTCCTGTGAGATGAATGTGCCTGTGTTCTTTTGCTGAATTTGAAGTCCTAAGTAGAAACTGAGTTCTCAAATCATGGACATCTCAAACTCTGATTTCATCTTCTCAGCAAACCCTTTTGCTAGTTCATCTTTGTTGCTTCCAAACATAATGTCATCAACATATACTACAACAATCAGGAGTTCATTTTCATGAGCTTTTATGTATAGATTGTTGCCTACTCCACCTCTCTTAAAGCCTTGTTTTTGCAAATATTTATCCTGAATCCTTGAGTACTGTTGAATGAATGTCTGTTTCCACCATAAAGGCCTTTTCTTACCGCATACATAGTCTATTTTTCTCGTTAATGAGAAGCCTTCCGGTTGTTCCATGTACTTTTCTTCTAAGTCTCCATTCGTGTAAATGCAGATTTTACATCCATTTGATATACTTTGAAGCTTTGGTAGCATGCAAAGGCCGAAACATTCCGATGGCTTCCATTCCGTTGCCAGTGAAAATGCTCTATCGTAATCAAGTCCTTCTATTTGTGAGTATCCTTTGCAGACCGGCCTGGCTTTATTCCTGATTACTTGTCCTTGCTCATTCATTTTGTTTTTGAATACCCATTTTGAACCAATGATATTTTTCTTAATAGGTCTAGGAACTAGTTCCCAGGTATTGTTCTTCTCAATTTGGTCCAATTCTTCATTCATTGCTTTTATCCAATACTTGTCCTTGCTGGCTTCTTCAAATTTCTTTGGCTCTATTTGTGATAACATGGCTATGTATAATTATTTTGTTTGTTCTGTTAGCTGCCTTCTTATCTGGACTCCTACTTTCTTGTCTCCTATGATCTGATCTTCAGGATGGTTCTTCTAAGTATATCTTGAGGGAGATTTAGAACTCAGCTCTGTATCTTCTGTTGTCTTGCTTGTTTCCTCATCATCTTGGTTTTCTTCTTCATGGTTGTCTGATGGACTGCAGCAGTCTGTATCTCTTGTAGTGTTTGGAAGTTCTTCATCAAATCTCACATCAATGCTTTCTACTATTTTTCGAAGAGTCTTGTTGTAGTACCTGTACCCTTTGCTTTTGGATGCATATCCTAGAAATATTCCTTCATCTGCTCTTGCATCAAATTTTCCAAGATTTTCATCATTATTCTTTATGTAACACTTGCTTCCAAAGATTCTGAAATGTTTGATTGAAGTTGGATTTCCATGCCACAGTTCATAGGGAGTCTTGTCATTGCTTGGCCTTAAGTGAGCTTTATTAAGGATATGTGCTGTTGTGTGCACTGCTTCTCCCCAGAAGGTTTGAGTAATATTATTCTCTTACATCATGGCTCTGGCAATTTGTTGAACAGACCTGTTTTGTCTCTCTGCTACTCCATTTTGCTGAGCTGTTCCTGCAATAGTAAATTGTTGCTTTATCTCATGTTCATTACATAGGTCAGCAAAGTCATAATCTGTAAATTCACCTCCTCTATCTGATCTTATGCATTTCAGCTTGCATCCTATTTGATTTTCTGCTAATGCTTTGAAGATCTTAAATTTTTCCAGAGCTTCTGATTTATTCTTGAGAAATGAAACCTATGTCATTCTGGAGAAATCATCTATTATCAGCATGAAGTAGGATTCTCCACTTGGAGTTTTGGTTCTTGCGGGTCCACACAAACCCATGTGCACAAGCTGTAGAGGTCTTCTTGTTGATAACTCATCTTTGGCCTTGAAGGATGTGTGAGTCTGTTTGCCTAATTGACATGATTTGCATATGGTATTAGAAGGCCTCTTTATTTCTGGCATGTCTCTGACAGCTTTCTTCTTGCTTAGTCTGATGATGTGATCGAAGCTGAGATGTCCCAACCTTTTATGCCATAACCATGACTCTTCTATTTTTCTAAGATGACATGCTTCATCTTCCTCTTTCACAATGTAAACATTACTCTCTGTTCAAACTCCTTTGAGCAGAGTCTTACCTGTGGTGCTTGATCTGACTTCACAATCTTGTGCTCTAAAGAAAACTTCATAGTCTTTGTCACACATCTGACTGACACTTAGTAAATTTTATTTCAGCCCATCTACAAATAGTACATCTTGGGCCTTTCCTCTACCATTGTCTATGCTAATTGAGCCTTTTCCCTTGATCTTTCCTAATTTATCATTGCCAGATTTCTTTTCATCAAGAGTTATAAACTTGCTTTTGTCTCTTGTCATGTGTTTAGAGTAGCCACTGTCCAAATACCATTGGCTTTTCAGATCTTGAGCAGTTAGAGCCAGGTTACACTTATTCACCTTCTTTATCCACTGGAGGCACCCTTTGTTTGGTATCTTTTGTGAGGTGATGAACTACATCTTCTTAGAGGACATTTGGAAGGTATATGTCCAACTTGATTGCATACACAACATTTGATCATAATTTTTGTAGAATTATGAGTATGAACAAAATTTCTTTGATTCATAAACCTTCTTGAGGTGTTAAACATCAATCTTTGTCCATACTTTCTACACTCAATGATTTTATGACCGAATTCCTTACAATAAAAGCAGTAACCATAGAAGCTATTTGCATACCTGATGTAAGGTTGTCTCTTCCATTTGCTTGCTTGAGGCAGTCTCTTCAATGTTTGCATCTTTTGCTAGTTTGAATTACTCCTCCTTGCATGACAATATGCAACAATGTGTCCTAGATTGTGGCAGACATAACATGTGGCATTCTTCATTGGAGGGAAGAATCTCCTTTGATGGTTTCCAAATTTTACATATTCAGTGGTCTTAGTATTTATTATATCTTTTGCTACTAGTGTTTTTCTTAACTTATCTAGATTTTCTATTACATGTTTTTTCTTTGTAGGAATTGTTTGAGCTGCTTCATCATTCTTCTTTTCTTTTACAAAAATAATCTCTCTGTTTTCCTTTTCTTTGCTTTTACTTGAATCTACTTCATAGCCTATTCCTGTTTTTATCATAGGAGATCTTTGAACATCCAGAATTTCGTTCAACTTACTAGAGCTTGTTGTTTGAGAGGAATTTGTAGACACGTTCCTATGAGAATTTTTTAATTTCTTCCTCAGACATACAACTTCTTCTTCCATCTTCTCTTGTTCTTCAAGCTTCACCATTTGTTGTGTTGAATATGTTTCTATCTGGCTTGGAATGTCTTTGGCCTTAGAGTGAGACTTCACTTTTTTTCTTCTCTTACATACTTGAGAAGAATGTCCTTTTGTTTTCTGCACTTCAGTTTGAGTCTGTCAATCTCCTCCAGAGCACTTCTTAGCTCCCCCTCAAGGTCGATTTCCCCTTCTTCATCTTCATATTCTAGCAAGAGTCCTTCAAGTTCTTCTATGGCCATCAAAAATAATTCATAGGTTCCTTCCTCACTGAGGGCTCATCTGAATCTTTACATGTACTGCTGTCTTGTTGAGCATAGAAATATTTTCTGTTGAACTTCTTTCCTTTCTGCCAATTCTTTGATTTATTTTTCTCTGACTTTAGATCCTGATTCCTTACTTTCTTGTGAGGACACTTAGCAGCATAGTGTCCAACTCTTCCACAGTTAAAGCATTTGAAAGGAATTTTACCTTTGTATTTACCTGATCCTCTATCCAATTTCTTGACAAATTTTGCCTCTTCTTCATCTGGGCAAGAGCATATGTTTCCCTCTTCTTCTTTCTTCTTTTCTGTTTTAAAGGCTGCCTCCCTCGTACTTGCTTTCCGTGGGAATTGAATCCTATGTCGTTAAATCTCAGAGAAATGTCCATGTATCGACAGTCTCCCAATCAACTCGTTTCTTCTATCAGAGACACACTTTGGGGTTAAACTCCGGATGAAGAGACTTATTATTTTGCACAATTATTTTTTTCTTCGGCATGGTTTCTCCAAGAGCCACGAGAAAATCTGCAACTTTTAGGAAGAAACTGTCAATGTCTTCATCATCATTCATTTTTAAGTTCTCAAACTGGGCTCTATAGACTTGAAGTTTGGCAGTCTTTACTTTCTTGTCTCCCTCATGGATGTTCTCTAGAGTATCCCACATTTCTTTGGCAGTGTCTTTGTGCATTAATTTAACAAACTCTGCTTCACACAATCCATTCAAGATGGCATTCATGGCTTTTTCATTAGCCACAAAATCTTGTTTTGTTTCTTTCTCTGTGTCAGTTGCCTTTGGGGCATATCCTAATTCCACAACAGCCCAGACTTCTTTTCCTAGAGACATTATGTATGTTCTCATTCTGATTTTCCAGAAAGCATAATTTGCACCAGTGAAAAAAGGGGCTTTATTGGTTGAGCATCCTTCTTTACTAAGATGTGCCTACCTTCGGGGAACCTGTGATCTCGCGTCATTGCTCGAGCATGCCTCTAAGGAGCCCGCTCGATACCAATTGTTGAACCCTTGAATAAACCCGAGAGGGGGGAGTGAATCAATTTAACACATTCATGAACTTTTAAAACTTTTCATTAAACCTTATTTACACCCTTCATTTCATGTCCAACTTAATATGTGAGTAATCTTAGAATGTGAGCAAGTAAAGTATTAATACAATATAACAAAGAGACTTAATATGAGCAAGAAAGACAAGATGATATAAATCAGATCAACACATACACATTATGCATAGAGACACCAAATATAAGTAGAAACCCATAAAGGGAGAAAACCACATCTTATTATTGTTGTGATGCAAAGGCAAGCTCCAACTCCCTCTCACGACTATTTTTTTGCAGGCACCAACCTATAGGAGGTTCCAACCTCAATTCTGCAAGCTACAACTTGAAAGGAAGGACCAACTCCCATCAATTTTCTACAGGCACCAACCTACAGGAGGCTCCAACCTCAGTCAGCTACAACTAACATCTATCAAGCTGCAACTTGATAGGGAAGCTCCAACTTCCTCAATTTATCAAACTGAATGTTTGCTGATTTACCTCAGATATCAGCTCTGTTCTGTAGCATCTCTTTCTGCTCTTATTTTCCTAATCTTCTCTTCCTCACTCTTCTATACTCTACATTCTCTATATTTTCTCTCTCTAACCTCCTTATGCATACCCAGTTGATATTATTTATAGAGTTCCTCACATGACTGTTTGTATTTCACAAAGAATTTGGAGTGAACAGTCATGACTCTTTGGCTTCTGTCTTCAATGTAGGTATCAATTTAAAATTACAGTGGGATATTTGTTCTCTTCCAGAGACTTGCCAATGCATCACAACAATATAAATCAATTAAAAAAAACATTTACACTCAATTACAATGAAAACTAAGTGTAGGAACCATTTAGTCTTTTGTCTTGCCGCGCATTTGTCTTTTCTTTTGATCGTGTCCGTTCTTTTCTATGATCGTGTTTTATCTCTTTTCGCGCCTCTCGTCGTTTTTTTGTCCTCTCGCCGTGGGTGTAACCGCCGCAAACATGTAACTTTGTTTTTATATCATACTTTATATATATGTAATCGCCGACTTTTAACCGGCAAATTCTAGCGCTTTATACAGCAAGTGTCTTGTTGATGTGGTGAGTCTCGCGTAACATACATACATTGCAATTATCAATCGCCTCCCACCTTAAGCCGAGGCCCGTGTCCACATTCCACGCGGCGCATTTCAATATAATCGCAACAACTATATATATATATATATATATATATATATATATATATATATATATATATATAACAGCGCCTTCACGAATTTTCGATTGTGATTGATATGCGGACCCGACCGTGTTCTATATAGCAGAGTTTATATGACTATCACGTCTGGTATTTCCAATCGCAATCACAAATATTTTTTAACATGTTCCGCTTTAACTCCGATGCGATTGGTACTTTTGTGATTGTTCCGATGCGATTGATCGCAATCGCAACTTTCTGTTGTGATGTTCCGATGCCTTTATATTCTCCGATGTGATTAGACTGTCCCGATGCGATTAGACGGTCCCGATGCGATTATGCCGGACTTTAAATACGTTTGAACCATAATTCATACACCCATCGGGTCCGGAACTCAATCGGAACTCTTGTCGATATGTTCTGCTGCCAATCCTTTCTCCGATGCAATTGGAAAGGGTCCCACCTTATGGTACTTTGGTTCTTTCGCTTATTAAGCGCTTCATATTAATATATGCTTTGAACCTTTGTGTATTAGGCACAATATATGTAATGTGCTACATACATATATAAGCTTCCGGAATTCAATCATATATCAATAATGGTTCATTGATCCATCGGGTCCGGACCTATATCGCAATCGCAACTTTCTGTTGTTTACATATTTCGCTTCATAGTTTTTCTCTGATGCGATTGGGAAAGGGCCCCACCATATAAGGCTTTGATACCTTTGGCTCTTTGTCCATTAAAGCGCTTCATTTCAAATATCTATGCTTTGGACCTTTGGGTCACGATTCTCGAAATTATATATATATCCTCCGGCTTGGGCGATTCTCGGAATTAAGGTTCATATATATATATATCCGCCGGCTTGGGAAATTCTCGAAATTTTATATATATGCATACATTGCCGCTTGGGTTATGATTCCTGGAATAAGATTTTATATTACATTTACTTTGCTGCTCCAATATTTAGTGTATCCTTCCACCTGGGGTAACGATTCTTGGAATAAGGTTTGTATATATATATATATATATACTTGCCACTTGGGGTAAGCGATTCCAGGAATTTTCTGCTCTGCCTCTGCTTGTGATAACGACTCTACCTCTGCCTCTGCCTTTGATAACCTGCTGTGATAACGGCTCTGCCTCTGCTTGTGATAACGGCTTTGCCTCTGCCTCTGCCTCTGATAACATATTGTGATAACGACTCTGCCTCTGCCTTTGCCTTAGCTGCTACTGCTGCTCGACCTCTTCCTCTCTTTGCATCTTCTGCCTTCTTTGTCTGTCTCTATCTTTGCTGCCTCCATTGCCATCAATGACAATATTTCAAACACTTGAGAGGTTGACTATTGATATTCCGGAGACAGGAACTGATGATATACTTCTCAGGCTCCAGAGATATGTGACTGGTGTTCCAGGTCCACTCAGGATATTTCTACGTAAGGTGGCGCATGCCATAGTTTGTTATCATGACCATCATCATGGATAGCTGATGGTCAATGTAGATCGACATTTTTTTTGTATCAGTATCTTTTAGATCATAAGGTGTTTGAACCTATGATCACAGATGATGTAACATTTTTTGACACAAACTTATCTATCCTAATGATATTACTACTTTCGTTCTCTCAGTATCTTATTCAACATGGATTGAATGTTATTTTGATTTACTTTGTTAATGTTGCAGATGTATATTTAAAACTAGATTAGCAAATGCATCAGCCAACGTGTTTAAATTTCTTGAAATATGTTGATATTCAATATAATCAAATTGTCTTTCCAAGAGATGAACCTTCAAAAACAATCTTAACAATACTGGATTTCTAATAGCATAAACTCTGTTTAAATCTAATATAATGAGTTTTGAATCTAACCTAATGATCAAACGTCGAATACCAAATGTAATGGAATCAAATAATAACTCAATGATTGCGCTATATTCCGCGATATATTTTGTTGTTTGACCAAGGCATATCCCATGAATAGAGACTAACTCATCGGTGGGTGAATAGATAACCAAAGCCATGGAAGAGATGTTGCATGTACTACGATAGGCGCCATCAACAAAACCAATGTAATTTTGAAGGAATGTCAACATATGCAATATCAAGAGTAATCAAGATAAGCGACAATAGTAGTAACAACAAAAACTAATCTAGGCACACTTGTCTAATCTAAGGCACACTGTTCTAAAATGTAACTAATGTACAAGTGAGATATTCACACAAAAATTCATGCATAATATCTCTTGAGATAAAGACCATTTTTGGGTTGATCTAAAGAGACCCTGTCGTAATCAATTAATTCATAGGCTCCTTTTGCAAGCACATGCTTGACAACATGGGGACCATGCCACATCGGTTCGAAGTTACTAGCAGCTATCTTATCATTAGCTTGATCATATACTAAAACTAGGTCACCTTATGAATTAATGCAAGGGTTAACACTTTGATCATACTGAGCTTTAACGTGTTTCTTCTGAGCTTCGACAACTAATGCAACGGTACGACGAGTCTCATCTAATTGTGCTAGGTATATAAAGTGTTTCTCATCTTCAGAGGTCGCTGGTAACAACTAAATGGCTAATTTGAGTGACAGTATTTCACATTCAATGGGTAACACAACTTCTAAACCATAAACAAGTTGAAAAGGAGTGAACCTTGTAGCAGTTTTTGTAGAGGTACGGTATGCCCATAATTCCGAAAAAAATCATGGTATGACAATTAGATTTATGAGTCCCGACAATCCGTTTAATCATGGTGTTTAAAACCTTTTTGACGACCTCAACTTGACCATTAGCCTGCGGGTAATATGGTGTAGAATTATCATGACGTAGGCCAAGTTGATCAGAAATTTCGGTCATCAAAATATTCCGAAAATGGCTCCCATGGTCTGTAATAATATCTTGAGGGACACCGAACCGAGCAATCACATGATTGAATATGAAATTAGCTTCATTTTTTCCATCAGTCGCAAATGTAGGCATCGCCTCGTCCCATTTGGTAAAGTAATCTATGGCGAGAATAATATACCCATTCCCCCCAACCAAGTGAGGGTTACATGTAATGAAATAGACACCCCATTTGGCAAAAGGAACAACAAAAATGATTGGGTGAAGAGGAGCTGGTGGGGGTGTACACATATTTTGATCAAAAATTTGGCAATTGTTGCTTTTTCAAACAACGATAATAAAATCTTTGAATAAAGACGACCAAAAATAACCAGCACGCAATATCTTTTGGGATGTGGCGAACTCAGAAATATGACCACCACATGCTCTAAAGTGGCAATCATTCAAAACCTTTTCAGCCTCTTCATGAGTTATACATATTATAAACACATAATCGGCACCATGACGATAAAGAGTGTCGCCAACAATATTGTATTGCTGCGATTGGTATCTGATTCTTCGTAGATCTGATCATGAAAGCTCTGGGCGAAAGGTTTGGGTTTGAAGATATATAATGATATCTCCATACCAGGGATCTAAAGTACTGATTAGAAACAGATATTTATCCGTGATATGATTCTCTGCCACCGTTTCAGACTCAGTATTGGGAAAGTCTCTCATAAGTTTGGAAAACACTAGTGATTTCTTAGACTTGGAATTCTCTAACTCCAAATCAAACACTTGCAGGATAACAATCCATTTGGAGTATTTTCCCCCGAGAAATTGTTTTGTCAATATGTAAATCATCGGGTTGCAGTTAGATATCACTGTGGTTTTGCGTAACAATATGTAATGACGAAATCGTTGGACAACTTGAACTGCTGCCAAGGCCAATTTCTCCACATGTGAATACTTGATTTCCGTCGGGTTGAGATTCCGACTTAGGTAATAGATCACATGTTCGTTTTTAGATTCATCCTCCTGAACCAAAACCATTCTAATCATGGAATCAGAGGAAGCTAAGTATAAAAATTAATCCCGGTGGTAATCGGGTGGATGTAATAATAGTGCATGGGTTAGCACGTTTTTAAGTGAATCAAATAATTTATCGGAAATCTCATCCCAAATAAATGGAACATCTTGTTTCAACAACGAGGTAAAACCTTTCGTTAACTCAGCATAGTTCGAGATAAACCTATGTAAAAAGTTTTCTTTCCCTTGCAAACTCTAGAGTTGGCGAAGAGTGAAAGGAGGAGGTAAGTTGATGATAGCCTCAACCTTTTATGGATCGACATGAATGCCCTCTTTCAAAACGATGAACCCAAGTAATCGTCCCGATTGTACAAAAAAAAAAAATTGTGTGGATTCAAACAAATTTTGTAATGCCTACATCTCATGAATATAGCACGTAAGTGTATAGGATGATCTTCTCTACGTAAAGAATGAGCTGGTAAGTCATCCAGATAAGGTTGTACAATATATTTGATATCGTGAAATGCATAAGACATAACTCTTTGAAAAGTTTCACCAGCATTTTTTAGTCCAAAAGGTAACTTGCAATATGCACACGTTCCCCGAGGACATATAAACGTTGTTTTAGGTTGATCAACAGGGAGTATTTTGATTTGATTGTAGCCAGAAAAACCATCCATAAATGAGAATATTTCGTTTCCAGCACATTCGTCAACAATTTGATCGATATAGGGTGTAGGATAGTTTTCTTTTGGAAACAAGCCTTGTTAATGTCCCGATAATTGACACATACTCTGATAGTCCCTTGTTTTTTCGTTACAGGAACTATGTTAGATACCCAGTCCGTCAAAGGAATAGGATAAATAAATCCTTCTCGTAATAGCTTCTAAACTTTAGCTTTGATTTATGCAGCTTTCCGCGGATGTATTGGACATAATATCTGTCTAATAGGCTTAATATCCAGGTATGTCTTAATTTCATTAATAATAATAATAGGGTCGATACCTGGCATCTCTTTGTAAGACCAGGCAAAAATGTCTTAGAATTATTGAAATAGGGCTTTGTAAGTGTTAATCTCTTCCATCGAACAAGAAGCACCTATATGAATGTTTTCAATAATTCCGGGTTTAATCGATATTTCAATAGGAACTATTGTAGAAATATTTCCCAAATTTGTCTCAGAATCCAAATGTGTAATTGATGTGGGATTCTGTGGTTCCTTAACATAATCAATTATAAAAATATATGAAAAATAATTTTCAAGTTTATCAAGATCAGGAAAAAAAGAAGATCGATGATGTAGATCATCCCATGGTAATTCATCCGATGACAAAATTTATCGAATACTTTCATCAGTTGAAAATACATGTTGAAAGGGATCTAGAAATGATGTCAAAGTTGATCTCGATATAGAAGATGATTCTTCACTAATCACATTCATTTGATCAGTAAAATTTGATGGGGTGTCATAATATGATTGTAATACTATATATGTCGATTCAAAATGACTTAAAGGCATCTCGTCGTTATAAGAGTCCAATTCTGATTCTGAAGGCACGATCCATGTGTCATTCAATGGTATTGTGCTTGATGTGATCATATTGATATTGGAAATTTTTCGCAGTAAATTGGGTGAGGGCATAGTGAAAGTTCCCATGAGAGTGGAATCCTTCATTAATCCTACACCAACATCTTCATATGGGATAACTAATTTTACAACATGCTGAATGCTATCTGTAGAAGTAGGGTCTGAAGAGAAGTATGACAACTAATCAATTTTAGCAATCTTTCCTTTATGAGGAAACATGATTACCCTTAAGACTGATGAAACAACAACAGTCATGGTGTAAGACCAACTATGACCCAGAAGAAGGTTGTAATCAAGAGGGGCATCAACAACTTCTACCTCTAGGTTTATGGTTTTTCCTTCTACTTCTATAACCAGATCCTGGAGTATTCCATATGGATGGAAACCTCTTCCGTCAAAGGCTTTAAGGATAGTCAGTGATTGGTTAAGTTTTGGAGAACCAAGGGTTTTCCAGCAGTTTAATGACATTATACACGTAGATGCCCCCTCATCAATTACATTACGGAAAACTCGTCTAGATTTGACTAATACTGGAATCTGAAAATTCATTTGATGTGGGAGTCTAGGTACAAAATTTTCGAGATCAAAGACCATTAGGTTCGAGTCTTGAGGTTCAATAGCTCCGATAGATGATCATAGTAATTTCCTTTGTGCTGGGCATGATTGCAACACTTCTAAGGCCGACAATGCTGAAGGGGATATGGCCAAATCTTCAACAATGTTGTAATTCTGAGCAGCTCTCACATGTGGATTGAAATCCGATTTTCAAAGTACACCTTTAGCAGGCAGTTTAATCACTAAATCAGGGTTAGGTTTCTCTATTTGAAGTGGTTCGAAAACTGAAGGAGTTATTTCTGGTGTTTGACTGGAAGATTCAGTCTCTTTACCAGTTATAGGACTCTTAGATCCATAGTATTGAGATCGTGTCACAACCATGACCTGAGACGTCATTAAAATATCTACAAATGAATTGGAAGAAGATCCGATCATTTTACTATATTGAGATGGAAAAGGATCCTTCAAGACAATAGGTGTGGGTGAAACTTTG
This sequence comes from Pinus albicaulis, assembly GCA_034641835.2. Taxonomy (NCBI): domain Eukaryota; kingdom Viridiplantae; phylum Streptophyta; class Pinopsida; order Pinales; family Pinaceae; genus Pinus; species Pinus albicaulis. The sequence goes on from CM076571.1 coordinate 546,493,460, forward strand.
ACAAATTTGGATACCTCGGCCCGATGTGAACACTCTCTGGTATAGTGATCCTCGTCACAGATAAGACAAGGATAACAAGGTTTCGTCTTTTCATAAGTTGGTTTTTTTTTTCTGTTTTCTCTTTAGGATATGTGTTTTGTTTATTTTTATTCTTTCCTTTCTTCTTATTGCCGGTTTTATCTTTAGTCATGGATGAATCTACAACGTGAATTTCGGTAGAATTTTCAACGGAAGAATATCCTTTAGGTGAATCTAGCAAAGTTTTAATGGGAGAAGTACATTTAGATGACTTCTTCTTACTCTTTGTAGTACTAAATGTACCAATTACACCATATGGAGAATGAGAACCAGAAGGAGTTGCAGTAATTTGACTTGGACATGGTAAATCAGTAATTTTTTCATATAGAGTACCAGACTGTGTGTATACAAGGTTTAAGTACTACGCTTGAGCTATGACCTATTCTTCTGTAACAACACCTCCCTTGGCTACGTCTTCAGTGATCTTTGGAAGTAGTGATTTAATGAACCATTCTGCAAAAATTTGATCTGGAATGAAAACCTTCACTAAACTCCGTCTACGTCTCCATTCATGTATGTGATCTGGAATGTATGTAGATGTACCCTGTTTTAACAAATTTAGAAGTTATGTGACATTGTCATAACGGACTGCCAACTGAAAGTGAGTTAGGAAAGTTGTTTCTAACACATTGAAATTATTGAAAGAGACACATGGTAATTCAATATACCACTTTGTAGCTAAGCCTATCAATGTTCTCTGAAAAAGTCTCAATCGAATGGAATCATCGATTAAGGAGTTGGATGCGCACCAAAGATGATAATTCATCATGTGATTTGAGGGGTATTCTCCTGATTTTCCTTCAAACTTAGGTATATCACTGGGAAACTTAGTTGGAATTGTTGGCCAAACCAGAAGATAATAAATTGGATCATTCATGAGGCATGATGAATTTGGTAAGTCTAAAGTTGCAATGAATGGTAACCGACGGTTAGGGTCTTGTTGAGCAAACTGATAACATTGAGGAAAAATGCCAGTACCCGAAGGAGGATATCTAGGATAACCTGGAATAGCTTGTGCAGATGGGATTGGAATACCTCCAGGGTATCCAGGGTTAGCCATACCAAACTGAGGTTGAGCTGGTATTTGATATGTATAACCAGGGTATGGTTGACCTTGGTAGACTGGATTTTGTCTCGTTGGTCCATATTCAAACTGCCCTTGAAAAGGTTGATTCACAAAATGACCTACAAAAGTTTGGCTTGTTGGAATTGTAGCTGCACCAAGTTGTCCTACAGAGGTTTAAACAATGACAACATGTCCATTTTGATGAGCAGTGACTTTAGGGATTTCCTGTGTTACAGTTGATGCAATGGTTTGAAGGGTTGTAGCAACAGGGACTTGAGAAAATTTGGGGATAGGTGTGCTTGGTTGTTGAACAAAATTTTACACAATAGATTGGAAAAGAGTTCTTGGAGTACTCAGACCAGCTTGCTGACTACTAGGCAGAGATACTTGAGGTGTAATTTGAAGTGCGGGCTGAGCAGGTTGCTGGACTTGGGTATAACCAAATTGACCAGTTAGCTGACCAGATTGATTATAAGGTGCTTGCACAGTAGGCTGCAAATGTCTTTGATTCAACGACGAGTTCCACATAGTATTAATGCCTGGATAAGGAGCTCCCATTAAATTTTGTGGTGCATAAGGTTCACCATAACCAGTTTGAGGTATTGGAACGTAAGTTTGATAATTTGCCGGATAATTTCCAGTAAAATGTTGACCTCCTTAAAAGGATGGTTTCTCTTGATAAAATTGTTTCCCTTGAGGAGGTGGTTGTCCTTGAACAGGTTGTGGACCTGGCATAGGGTATTGCCCTTGAATAGGTTGTGGTCCTAACATAGGGTACTGCCCTTGAAGAGATGGTCCTTGAGGAGTATATTTCCCCCCAGGTGGTAAATTTCCACCTTGAGAGTCAGGCGAAGGAATATTTCCAGTCATCATATAGACTTGTTCCATTATCAAATTTTCGGTATTGGATTCATTAAGACCAATTGATCATGTAAGATTTTCAGAAGAGGGAGATGCTCCCGAGAAAGTACCAGAGAGCGACTAGTATCCAACAAGAACTAATGGACCACCATACAAAAAAGTTTCTAGCGATGAATAAAACATGGATGACTCACCTGACATGCTTGATAAAGACATGTAACTACCTCTAGGCATGCAGTAAAAAGAAATGTGGCGTGGTGAATAATTGAGACCAGTGCTATGTATAAAGTCGGTAAATTTTTGATACTAAGGGTCTGGTTTAAAATGACTGTAAGGGTAAATCGATTCACTATACCTTAGATCTAAAGATTATTGACACAGAGGAATTGTGATCTCTTCTTCCGTGTTAGTAATTTCTTCGATATTAATCAGGCTAGGAGGAATATTCTCAGTAATGCAAAGCTTCACTCGAGGTGAACGAGGACGACCAAGAGTTTGGGCTATGAACTCTGAAGCTGACTCAAACGAAGTAGATTCAGATTCAGGTTCAAATGTTTCGAGTTTAATAAGTCGATTATCTGATAACACACCGGTCGCAGACTCAACTGTGATTACTTCTGAAATTTCTGGTTATTCTTGATTTCTTCCTAATGTCTGAGGTTGATTTACTTCGTAATCGGGATTTATTATTACATATGTTTCCCCTTTTTTAATAGACCCGATTCCTGATTGTTGACCTATTTCAGATTTAAATTTTTCCAATTGGCTCGGTTATACTCAGGGGGTTTCCCTTGCATTCTACGAGAGTGTCTTGGTAATTCCACCACGGTTAATGTTTAACACACGAAATCAAAAAATGTTTCAACAAAATAAACCTAAGGCTGCTAAGAAAAAAAGCAATTTGAACACACACCTACAAAATCTAAGAGACAAACCATGCACAAACAGTATCTTTCCACACTAAAAACACTAATTGGTGATGAAATCCAAAATCGTAGAAGTTAATGTGGAAAACTGGGCAGTTGGAATAGTTACCCTGACAACCTGCTTAATGAAACAGTCTGGTGCAAGTCCCTCCACTTATGCCATCTTGAAGTGAAGAGTACCCTCCGGAAATTCCATGTGAGTCTAGCCGAAGTCTGTTCTAGGTACAATGGGACCTTCCCTCCACCATCACCTTGGGAAAAATCCTCAAGATTATGGCCACTAAGGTCACCAATGGAGACAAAGGCACATGGGAGAACAGTCTATCCGATATACACGCAAGGTCAGAGTATCAAGCTCAATCCCCTTGAAGGCTCCTCGATATGGTAAATCCGAGGTTTGCCAACAAGTGACCCAGGCTCCTCGACAATGGTTAATCCAAAGTTTACCATTTGTATTACGTGCACATATTTTATCTTTTCCAATGAGATAGGTATGATTACCTCACTGGGTCCGACATGATCTCGTGCTTGACTCTTTTAAGAAGAGATTCCTAGAGTACAAATGCAACAATTGGATTTTCCTACCGCAATATTCTACTTGTTTTTTTAAACTGCTTTGGAACGTTTATTACAACCTATTCCAAAACACTAGCATAAGCTATATTGGTTGAATTATCCCTGGAAAATGTAAAAATATCTAGATTGATTTGATTAGGTGTTGTATTGATTTGGATATTATTTAACACAAATGGTATGGAGTTGAAACTTTGATGATGTTGTGACCCGACTCAAAATACTCTAAATGCATCAATATGAGAAATGCAACTCTTTCTTTTCAATGAATTCTATTTAAGAGAAAGTTGAGAGATTTATTGATTTTAAAACACAAACTTACTCATTCATAAAAAAAAATCCTTTTTGAAAAGAATACAATTTCATTAAGAACTAAATTTTCAAGTATGATCAATTTCTCTTTTCGAATAAAATTCTCTGATAGCCAAGACAAAAACTACAATTTCAACAATCAATCAATTCCCAAAAGAAAACAATTCCTAAAAAAAAACCTAAAAAGTATAAATTTCAAAATCAAAACAAAATTCTAATTCTTAATCCTAACTAAGATACTTAAGAATGTTTTGCGGATGATTTCTCTTAGTTGTGATCAGACTAAGAAAGTTTGCACTTATCTCAGCAGAAATGAAATCATCCAAGAGTGCTTGGTGTTGTATCAGGCTTCAGTGAGCTAGAAGATTTTTTTGAGTTTGAAAATGAATAGGGAAAAAATATTCATAAAAGTAAGGTTGGCTACAATCCTGATAGCTCAAGAAGACAAGATCATAATACTAGTGAGCTAAGGCAAACATAGGTATCTTCCATACAGAGCAACAGTAAAACAGGGAAAACCCTAATTTGTAAAATGCAAATAGGATGATCAATCATACAAGACTCAAAATTACTGTAAGGGAGTTCTCACACAGGATCTGACAACTAGAATGGATTAGGGAAAACTTGAATAATATGGTTATCTACCTCTTAAATAGAGAAATTTATTTTTTTCAAAATTTTCGAGGGGGTGCGCAGCTTATCAATTGACAACAGTGTGCATGCACACTGGATTGAACTAACAAGGTGCGCAGGTTGCCGCTTTGTCTTCGAAAGAGAACCACGTAAGCAAAGGAAAAGTTTGAAAAAATAAAATATGAGCTTTCTTTCTCATAGATTCTAAAAATTTATCTACCCAACCACACTCAGAGAAGTCAAAATCAGAAAAATAAAGTTTCAAATTGAATAAAAACAAATAAAACTAAGCTATAGTCCCCAGTATGGTCGCCAATTTGTTACGTGGATTAATCCCTCTTGCGGACAAGAGCGATATCCCTAGTACTCCAACGAGTAACTAGAAACAAAGATACATTTGAATACCTATTTCTCTATATTATTTGTATTTTAAGATCATTGTAATAATAAAGTAGAGAGGACATGCTCCTACCTTGAAATCTAAATGTATGATGTATTCCTTTGTCTCGTCGCTACAAAGTAGTTCTCCAATGATGTGTAGAACCTGCAATCAAGGAAAAAACAATTAATCTAAGAATCTGCAATATTTAATAATAAAAAATTACTAATCCAACTTAGTGATCAAGGAGTATAAGTATTGACATTATTCCCATAAATATAGAAAAAAGACAATGAGAAAAAGATATCCATATGTATTATCATAAATTAGAAAGAGAAATCTTACAACCAGATGCCTTGATGTTGTACAGATTTCTCCCAGGGTCCGAGCAATTGTTCTCCTTCAGTCTGATAAGCCTTCCTCTCTAGAATAACCAGCATGAAGTTATAGGCACAAAGGTGTGATCTTTAGTGTGTCAACAACAACTCACTAGTATAGAAATTATGCACTCTATGAACTCTCTTCGGCTTAGAAACTATGCAAATCAGTACCTTCAACCTAAAACTTGAGCTCAATTTATAAGGAGATTCAGGTAGTTTCAGTTCCATAAAGAGAGGGATGGATTCCTCCCTTGAAGGGATTTGAGTTCCTTGGACCAGGGGATAAGCTCCATGAGTGGAGGGATAAAGCTCGAATTGGTGCAACTCTTGAGGCTTCCAGTTGGGAGAATATTCGACCAACTAGGCTTCTAGAAGTTATTTTTTATTTTTACTTTATTTTCATGGGGTGCACAGGTTTTAGTGGAAAACAATGCGGTAGTCACCGCAGCTAATGAAAGGATCATCAGTGCATGCGTAGGGAAAGGCTAGTAAAACCACGCAGGAAAAATTTTAAGGGTTTTACTCCAATTTCCAAGACTTGACTCAAGAACATCAATGTTTTTGACCTCTAAGGGAACATGATATAGATGATAATAGACTCATATGAACAATAAAATGTCATGGTGACAAAATTACATGTAACAGGATCATCCCTAGGGTGATATAGATTGATATGAGATTCTAGAGGTTCTTCAGCACGGGGAAGAATAATGGTACTAGAATCTACACCAATATATGCAATAGGAGGGTTGGGGAGAACTGCTTCTTCTGGACTCTCAAAAATGGATGCCCCCTTACCCAAATAATGTGTAACAATGTTAAATGGCCACAAGGTGGATGTGGCTTGAATTTCTACGATCGAAATAAGGGTAATTGAACCAATAATCATCATTGGAGACATGGTTCACATACAAAACGTATTTGGAGATTGAGGAAAATTGGATTGAAGGTCCACCGATGTTAAGATCGAGGTAACTTTAGAAGGTGATTCTAAAGAAACATAATCAGACACTCCCAAGCAGTCTAAAGATGTTAATCCCATGGATGATGACATGTAAAGGATGGTTTTGGAGTCGTCCCTCATTTCTACATCAAGAGGAGGAATCACGACAGTGGGTTGAGTAGCCTCCTGCCCTGGCGACGAATTGGTGCTAGGTTTCGCAAGTAGAGAATGGGAAGGGTGGCTATGAGTGACATCCATCTCATGAAGAACTAAAAGGGCACCATGAAAATAGTATAGATGAGGATAGAAATGAGAATAATGTTTGTACATATTGCACAAAGTGAAAGGGTGATTCATGCATAAAGACTTGCTCTTTTTAGATGATTTAGGTACGGTGACTTGCACCTCAGGGACATATGATTCTAGCTAAATTTTTCCCTTCAGAATCACACTCTTTAAAAGAGGAAGATTAGGGAAATTTTTGGTGGCACGACCAGGAATATCACACAAAGCTCATGGGGGAGTAGGCTTAGGTGTTGTAGGTGGAGTGGGCACCACTTGGGTTGCCTTATCTTTGATCCCCTCACCAGTTGATTTCGCAACAAGAGTAGAGTTTTTTTGATTTTGTGGTGGAACTGAAGAAATGGTGGGGGTAGTTGGAACTGGTTGTACCAATGTCAAAGCCAAATAAGGTTTGATTTGATTGGGTGTAGTGTTTTTAGGAGGATCAATGTACCAGACTCGGATACCCAAAGTAATTTTGGGAAAACTCGTTATTGCCATCACAAGGGTGGAAATTATTCTTGGTGGAAGGAACAAGAAAATGAGCTAGCCAAATGGATGGTGTCTCAGAGGAACTCCTCTTGAAGCACCAACTGAGTTTAAAGCAACAAGTTGTTGTTGAGATGGGTATTGGGGAGACATATCGGTATTTTGAACAACATGTGATGCTTGGAGCATGTGAACATTGGAAGAGCTAGCCTCAATGGGAACATGAAGTAGGCCATAATAAGCCCCAAGTAATGAGGAATATTTATAGACTCCCAGACTAATTTAAGTCAAGGAAGGCATGGAATTGTTACCCACCATCGAAGAAATGACCTTTTGAGGTGATGTATTAGACTGAGGATCGTAGTAAGTCAATTGATTGATGGTGACTATATTCCCATTATGAGGGAGTCTCACGGTATAAAATATGGAATATGTGACCGCTTTCACAACGTACATGAAATTACGACCAAGAAATATGTTATAATTGAGAGGTTCATCGATGACTTCAACATCAATCATGACTTTCTTTCTAGAAAAGGTGAGAAGACAGTTTTGGTTTAGATTGATAGGTTGTGAGGGCCAACCATTGTATGCACGAAAAGTGATAGTTGATGGTGAAAGGTAGGGGGAACCAAGTTTCTTCCAAAAATTAACATACATAATGAATATGGATGCACCTTCATCGATGATACACCACTGGACAAAGACATTCTTGATGGAGATTGGTACCTGAAAGGCAATAGAGGGAGGAGGACGATGATGATCCAATTTGTCAATGCGAAATATGATCATGCAATCATCTGAAGGTTCAACAATGCCTAAAGCAAATAATAGAGCTTTTCTTTGAGACATGCACATCTAGGGAACTTCCAACATTGACATAGTTGCAATAGACTATGCTAATTCATATACTATGTAGTAAGTGTGGGTGTCTTAGGAATTAACGATGTTTTGACTTAATAGACCTTTGGCGATCTTTGATGGAACCTATACCTTAGGTGGAGGGATCTATAAGGTATCATTTAGTGATGAAAGGGGCTATATGATAATTTTAGTTGCACATCGATGGATGAATTATCAGGAGGTTTATCGAGTTTGAAGGTTAAACTCTTCGAAGTTTGTCATAAGTGTTAGCGTAAATTCTTAATGCAAGTGTACGAAAATAACTCACTTTAGCTGCTGTTATGAAGGTAAATCCTCTCTGCGGACAGAGACAATCCCTCTAGCCCTAGGGTGGGTTTAGTAACAAAAGGACACGCTAGAGTGTTGCTTCCTAGTTAATGAATGAACAAAATACATGGTAGATTGACCTACCTTGAATCCAACGTTGTCGATGTTGTGGAAATAGTAGTGGTCTCTCACTCCTGCCTTGGCAAGTCACGATCTATTCGCTGTCACGCTCAGATACCTGCACAGAGGACAAAGAACAAGAACAACATATGACAGAATAGTTTCACTCATAACTATTAGCCAATCAAAGAGGGCTAAACATATCACATCAAATAAACATCATAACACAATAGTGAAACCAAACAGTAGTCATGTATATTAATGAGTAGAAGGAAGAGTACAACTGATGCTTTGACGTCATGATCTCCTCCAGTGGGGTTCAGATGAAACGTGTTTGAACTATCGGTCAGGGAATTCGGACTCAAGCTCTCTTAGAAGTCATCGACTCGAGCTCTCTCAACACTATCTTTCTTACTCTATCTCCTCTAGCATCTTAGCTATAGTATAATTCTTTAGTTCAACTATTCAGCCATTTTTCTATAATGTGTTCAGCTAGCTTCTACCAAAGGAGATAGTTTCTTATATAGAGGGAAAAGAGGAGTTTGGGATCCCTACAAAGTTGGGAGGGAGTCCTATCCTTTAGGAGAGTTCCAAGGGAGGTGGAAACTACTAACTAAAGGAAGGAGTCAGTGGTTTTTTCAGTTCAAGCACTCCCAATGACTCATCCTCGAGGTGGTTGGAATGGAACCTCCGCCTCCATTTTTAAAAAACATTCCATGAACAGCTTGGTGCGAGTGTCTAACTGGCACAGAGTGCCAAGTGGCGAGGGCTCAATGTTAAATTTCTAGGTCGGCGCGAGGATGTAATGGGCTAATCGCGCCAAGGAAAAAATAGGGATTTTCACAGCTCTGCTTAGGGAAATGTCAACAAGAAGAATGTTTCTTTCATCAAAAGGGATGCAAGGATATTATTTTCAAAGCATGACACTGCGTATTGGTCACAGAAACGACCCTCCAATGTGGGAGTTGGGGATTGTAGGGACAGTGAAAAAATGTTGTGTAACAGATGCCCCCTAAAATATGAAGTCCGAGAGAGAGGGAGGGGTGAAATGATTTATGAGAATGCGTTCAAACCAAAAACCACTGTCGAAAAACCTGCGATTACAAATATAACTGATATCTGTGATACATGAATCATGTGGCATGGGCACAGCCATCCATAATAGAGTATATAAAAACTGAGATCTGAGGTAAGGACACATCCATCCAGCAGGAAGGATCAATAAATAGACTCAAGTATGGTCGCAGTCATCCAATCAAAAGAGTCATGCAATAAGTCATAATAATCCACAAAATCCGCAACCTGGAGTTCATCAGAAAAAACCTAGGGTCATGCGCTCCATCTCGACCCGAGTAAGTACAATTTCGAGCATGTGAATGTATGAGTTGAGTTCGAACATGTAGGAAAATCGCCTGATTACCAGCCAATGATGAAAGCTGTTAACAGACGCGAGAGAAACCACCAATGATGACGATGGCCCTCAAGGTACAAAAGGTACAATATACGGAATGTGAAAAGTGATTTGATGTCGAACATCCGCATAATCACTCGATCGAAGGCCAATGATGTGAACCTTGCGTCAAATGCGAAAAACCTGTCATTGAGGCATGCAGGCTCCAAGGTACCAAAATGGAGTCTCTAGATCAAATTCCTGGATAATGAGCTAAAGTCGACAGGAAGTTTCTTGGTTGAAGGAGGGCCATAATGTTTCCCACATCATCGACACGAGACAAAGAAACATGATGAAAGTGGATCAGGATCAATAGGAGATCAGAGGAAGGTTGACAACTGTAAAGGAAAACTTCTCTTGAACATATCAGTAGCACGACACTGGATTTGGCAATATTTGACATCAAAATATCTGAGGTCATGATGACGTGGCAAAGAGTAGATGAGAGGTCAAAAGAGATTACCCAAACCCATGGAGGCAAAAATGACGAAATGAGATGTCCCCAACCCGACACGAATGCAGACAAGTGCCATGTTCAAGAGCGACATACTACCAGCATATCTAAAACTTGGTTCCATTTTCCCCCACCATTTCTGGCAAGTACCCCAATTATTTTATAAAACAAGCTTGAAGGGGATAGCATATGCTTGTATTGTAAGTTTGTCCTTCGAACAAATCCAACCTAGTACATTTTACGTGTAGAAATTTCCTATTTTCCCACCCCGGTTTTCAGTTTCACCTTATTTCTCCAAATAGTTAAATGCCCTTTCCCATATCCTTACATTCAACAAACTGGAAAATAATTTTTTGTTGAAAACACAAATTCTGGAAAATTTACAGAATGCTGGAAAATGCAAAAATAAAAATCAGCAAGCGTAAAACAGTCATTCAACACATTTAACACTGATATTTTTGGTCAACATGACCCTGGAAAAACCCCCTACAACTCTTGGGGAAAACCAGTTCGAAAGCTTTTCTTTTATTTTTCTGAATATTGCTTTTTACAATGAAACAGGAAAAACTCAGAAAAAATTCCAGCAACCAATTTACAGACTTATCTCGATTTCCGTGCTTGCACACCGCCTCGGAAATTGTGCCAAATCAGCAACAACAGAAAACAGAAAATTTACAGCACCTTAGGACAGCATTAAATGTTGTACGGCCACCTCGGGAAGCGTGCCGGAACAACCGTACTTTGTTGTACGGACTGTACAGATTTTGTATAGCACTCTCTCTCGAAATCCATGCCAAAAAACAGAGCTGTAGTTGCTGTCCTTTTCCACGGTTTTTGTGCCGGAAATGACAGCCACCCTCTTCCTCGAAAAACGTGCCTGATTTTTGTGCCTTGGAGTGCGTGCTTGCTGCTGTACCCTCTTCCTCGATTTTTGTGCCTCCTCACTTGGAAACACTGCCTCTCCTTTGCTGTACGGATTTTCTGCCTCGGTATGTGTGCCAATAAATGCTGCTGTACCTTTGCTGAAATCTCTTCACTGCTGCCCTCCTTCTTCTCACTGCTCAGAAAAATCTCCAGCTCTCCTTCTCTCCTTCTCCCAATCTTCTCATGAAAGAATGAATGACCTTTTCCCTCCTTTTCCTCCTTTAACCTAACCCTAAGTGACTTTTGGGGAATCCCTAAATCCAATGGCTGAAATAGATTGAGATCTAGGGCTAAGATTAAATGCTCATTTAAATCTCACTTTCTATTTTTTTAATTCACCCCACTTTAATAAAAACCCACTTAGTCATTTATTTCCAAAGTCACTTTTCCTTTCTAATTTTACATTGACTTTATTAAAGTCACTTTAAAATTAGACTTTAGTAACTTTATCACTTAAAGTCACTTTTAAATTAGATTTGACTTTATAACTTTATAAAGTCACTTAGGTAACTTTATCACTTAAAGTCACTTTAAAATTAGATTTGACTTTATAAAAATTATAAAGTCACTTTAGGAGAAAAATTAAATTATTTTGGACACTTTTCCCTAGGCCAAAGATCAAAGCCTTAGGGAACCACCTGTCCTCCGGTAACCAAATTTCAACACTCCCTCTTACCGAGGAAGGTGTTCTTCACCACACCCATCTTGTCTCTGAAGTAGACATGCTTGCCCCGTGGTAAGGCTTTGGTAAGAATATCTGCAACCTGCTCATCAGTGGGAATATACTCAAGCTTCACAGCTCCCTTTTGAACATAGTCTCTGATGAAATGATATTTGATCTCGATATGCTTTGACCTATCATGAAATACTGGATTCTCCGTGAGTTTAATGAAACTCTGATTATCACAGTAAATCACTGAATGTCTCAACGGCTGACCAAATAAGCCAAACAACATCTTGTGAAGCCAGATGGCCTCACAACTAGCTAGACTGGCTACCATATACTCTGCTTCCGCTGAACTCAATGCTATTGATTGCTGCTTCCGGCTAAACCATGACACCACTGCCGAACCCAACCCAAAACAACACCCCGAAGTGCTCTTCCTATCAGAAGCACAACCTGCCCAATCAGAATCAGTGTAACCTGCCAATCTCACTCCATCCCCCTGCCTGTAGTCCAGACCATAATCCACTGTCCCCTGCAAGTACCGCAAAATGTGTTTTGCAGCCACCCAATGAACCTTCCTAGGCTCACACATAAACTGACTCATCGTGTTGACTGCAAAACAAATATCTGGTCTAGTGTTGACCAAATACATCAAGGAACCAATCAGCTGCCTGTACAATGTGGGATCCACCAACTCGTAATCCGAAGCATGAAGCTTCTTCCAGTTGGTGATCATCGGTGTCGACATGGGTCTACAATCCTCCATGTGGAATCTGCCAAGGATGTCCACAATATACTTCCCCTGTCCCAGGAAGAAATGCCCCTCCTCCCGCCACACCTCCAAACCCAAAAAGTAATGCATCAAGCCGATGTCCTTCATCTCAAACTCCGCCGCAAGATCTCTCTTGCAGTGCTCTATGAGTCTCTCTGCACCTGTAATGACTAAGTCATCCACATACAACACCAAAATGAGAGGCTCCTCACCTATCACAATATAGTAAAGGTTCGGATCTGCCTCACTCTTTGTGAAACCCATCCCCTGCAAGTATGTATCTATCCTGGAGTACCAAGCTCTGGGAGCTTGCTTCATGCCATAAAGGGCCTTCTTCAGTCTGCACACATGGGACTCCTTCCCATGCACCTCAAAGCCCTGTGGCTGCTCAATGTACACCTCCTCCTATATGAAGCCATTGAGAAATGCGGTCTTCACATCCATCTGGTGGATCTTCCAACCCATCTCTGCTGCTATCGATATAATGGAGCTGATCGAAGTATATCGAGCCACGGGAGCGAAGGTCTCCTCATAATCAACTCCCTCTACCTGGGAGAACCCTCTAGCCACAAACCTCGCTTTGAATTTCTCAATGCTGCCATCTGCAGCATGCTTTACCTTGTAAAGCCATCTGGAAGTAACCACGGATTTGCCCTCAGGCCTCGGAACCACCTCCCAAACATCATTCTTCATGATAGAAGAATACTCCTCCTGCATGGCCTCTCTCCAGACCTGCTGGCTAGCTGCCTCCTCATAGCTAGAAGGCTCATAGTCAAGGATGCTGGTAGCCATTGCCATATAGCTACAAAACCTCTCAGGTGGTCTGCTCTCTCTGACCGGCCTCTTAGGCCCAGCAATAGATGTGGCCTCTCTCAAGGTGTCCTGAAGCCACTTGGGCTTCCTCTTCCCTGAGCACACTTCTCCCACTAGAGAATGAAACTCCTCCTCCTCATCATCATCAGGAGCATGAACTCCTGACTGTCTGTCTGCTGTCCTCCTACCTGCACCTGAACCTGTAGAAGCTGAGGTACCGTGTGAACTGTCCATCAGTGGACTCCCTAGTGAACTGCTCTATGGACTGCTCTGCATGCAGCCCGAAGCACCACCCCTCTGACTTTACGCGCCACTGCTCACTGACGGACCAGACATCGTCATAGATGAACCTTCGGATCCTCCTGATCCCTGCCCACTAGTCTAGACTCCGAGAGTCAGCCTACCGCCGAGGGTCGCTCGATTGCTACGCTGGGCAAATTTAATCTCCCGTGACCTCCTAAAGGCCCTGTCCTCCTCGAACTTCACATCCTGCCTGACAACAACTTTCCTCTGTGCAGGAATGTAAATCCGAAAGGCCTTTGAGGTCTCACTGTAGCCCACAAAGATACCCTTCTCTGCGGTGGGCTCTAGTTTGGTCCTCTTCTCCTTGGGTATGTAGGAGTATGTGATACACCCAAAGATACAAAGATGACCAAAATCAGGCTTCTTCCCATAAAAAGCCTCCTCCGGAGTCATGTGCCCCAGGGCCTCTGCCCACAAAAACAATGGCAACCCCTAATCATGCAACATGGCTTTGGCAGCCCCTCCGATGGATCTGTTCTTTCTCTCCGCAACCCCGTTCTGCTGGGGGTTGTAAGGAACAATGAACTCCCTCCTAATGCCTGCCTCCGCACAATAGTCAACAAACTCTCCAAGGGTGTACTCTCCCCCATTGTCCGACCTCAGGGACTTGATCTTCCGACCTGTCTGTGTCTCCACAAGAGCTCTGAACTCCCGAAACCGCTTGAAGACCTCACTCTTGGTCTTCAAGAAATAAATCCAGGTCCTCCTGGAGTGATCATCAATGAATAACACATAGTACTCATATCCACTCAAGGAAACATGAGACATCCGACCACTCACATCGGAATGAATCAAATCAAGTATCCCAGTCGCTCTGCTGTCACTGCTGGGAAAAGGGGATTTGGCAAACTTGCCCATCGCACATCCTCTGCAAGTATCAAAGTGATCAGTACTAAAATCTAGCACACCTGTAGTGATCTCCCGCAAGGTCCTCAAGGCTCCATGATACATATGCCTAATCTTGCGGTGCGAAATCTCACACAGCTCAGAACTGCTAGCTATGTTGTCAGTGCTACTGCTCAAAGCCAAAAGGGGCTGAAATGCAAATTTGTACACCTTTGCATGGCGTGCACCTATCACTCTAACTGAATCAGTTGGAGCGCCCCTGGGATACATCAGCACTTGTCCTCCCCTGAACAGTATATCATATCCTCTGTCCTCCAAAGCTGAGACGGATATGAGGTTCTTCCTCATCCCTGGCACATAAAGAACATCTGACACCTTCAAGGGAGGTTTATACTCCCTCTGAACTGTCAGTGTTCCCACACCGACTGCTCTAACAACTCTATCATCACCGAGTACTACCTCTATATCAGTGCCACTCTCTAAAAGCTCTGAGAAGTACTCACGGACTCCTGTCATATGATGTGAAGCCCCACTGTCCACATACCAGATACCCGAAGATGCTCCGCTAGTCGAGTGAAATGCATGCTCCCTCTGAACCTCTATGGTAGGTAATCCTGCACTAGAGGACTCACACGCAATGAACCCAAACTCCCGGTCAAAGCGATCTGCAAAGTCCTCAACCTCTGCTGATGCTGCCATGCTCTGGTTCTTCCCCTTCTTCTTCTTCTTCTCCAGACACACAACTGCATAGTGTCCCATCTTTTGACAATTCCAACACTTCACCTTGGAATAGTCCTTCTGTGTGTTACCTTGTTTACCTTTACCTTTACCTTTGCCCCCACCATTGCTTGTGGAAGCCTGCTTCTTGCCTTTGCCTTTCTTGCCTCCTGCCAACAGTGCTACATCCTCATCTTGCTCAACTGGCTTGGCTGCCCCAAGCTGACCTTTCCTGATCTCTGTCTGAATGCAATCATCCCAAAACCTCTCCCATGTGGGAAGGGTCTCACGTGCACAAGCCCCATCAGCAAAGTTCATCCATGAACTGGGGAGGCCATTCACTGCAATCCGCACCAACTCAGTGGGTGGAATGACCTCTCTAATTGTTGCCAACTCATCTCTCACATTAGTAATCTTTGTGAGATATCCAGCTGCACTATCAGTCTTACCCATCTTAATGGTCTTCAGCTTCTCCTTCAGGACCATTTTCCGGTTCTCATTGGTACTTTGGTAGAGATTGGACAATGATGTCCACATCTCATGAGCATTTCTCTTTCCTCTCACATGAGGAATGCAATGGTCTTTGATTCTGTCTAGAATCATTCTCTTACCCTTGTTGTTCTTCCTATTATATGCTGCCAACTGAGTAGCATCAGTAGGCACATTAACAGGCTGTTGTGTGGTATGAACCATGATATCCCAGACTTCTGCCTCCTCAAAGATACTCTGCATTCTCTCTTTCCAAACGTTGTAATTGGTATGCCCATCCAACCTATCATCCACCCTCAATCCCAATGACATCCTGCTGTCCTAAAACTGAAAAATAGCACTGTTGT
The DNA here is from genome assembly GCA_034641835.2 of Pinus albicaulis. NCBI lineage: Eukaryota > Viridiplantae > Streptophyta > Pinopsida > Pinales > Pinaceae > Pinus > Pinus albicaulis. Next base: position 546,509,454 of record CM076571.1, read on the forward strand.
AGTAGAGATAAAAATTATGTTTGTGAAAAATCAGCTTGCTGGAATTTTCTGAGTGAAAAATCAACAGGCTGTATTTTTCTCCTTGCTGTCCCAAACTGCACTTTCAGCACTCAAGCTCTGATACCATGTAGAAATTTCCTGTTTTTCCACCCCGGTTTTCAGTTTCACCTTATTTCTCCAAATAGTTAAATGCCCTTTCCCATATCCTTACATTCAACAAACTGGAAAATATTTTTTTGCTGAAAACACAAATTCTGGAAAATTTACAGAATGCTGGAAAATGCAGAAATAAAAATCAGCAAGCATAAAACAGTCATTCAACACATTTAACACAGATATTTTTGGTCAACATGACCCTGGAAAAACCCCCTACAACTCTTGGGGAAAACCAATTCGAAAGCTTCTCTTTTATTTTTCTGAATATTGCTTTTTACAGTGAAATAGGAAAAACTCAGAAAAAATTCCAGCAACTAATTTACAGACTTATCTCGATTTTCGTGCTTGCACACCGCCTCGGAAATTGTGCCAAATCAGCAACAATAGAAAACAGAAAATTTACAGCACCTTAGGACAGCATTAAATGCTATACGAACACCTCGGGAAGCGTGCCAGAACAGTTGTACTTTTTTGTACGGACTGTATAGATTTTGTACAGCAACCTCTCTCGAAATCCGTGCCAAAAAACAGAGTTGTAGTTGCTGTCCTCTTCCTCGATTTTTGTGCCAGAAATGACAGCCACCCTCTTCCTTGAAAAACGTGCCTGATTTTTGTGCCTTGGAGTGCGTGCTTGTTGTTGTACCCTCTTCCTCGATTTCTGTGCCTCCTCACTTGGAAACATTGCCTCTCCTTTGCTGTACGGATTTTCTGCCTCGGTATGTGTGCCAATAAATGCTGTTGTAGCTTTACTGAAATCTCTTCACTGCTGCCCTCCTTCTTCTCACTGCTCAGAAAAATCTCCAGCTCTCCTTCTCTCCTTCTCCCAATCTGCTCATGAAAGAATGAATGACCTTTTCCTCCTTTCCCTCCTTTAATCTAACCCTAAGTGACTTTTGGGGAATCCCTAAATCTAATGGCTGAAATAGATTGAGATCTAGGGCTGAGATTAAATGCTCATTTAAATCTCACTTTCTATTTTTTTAATTCACCCCACTTTAATAAAGATCCACTTAGTCATTTATTTCCAAAGTCACTTTTCCTTTCTAATTTTACATTGACTTTATTAAAGTCACTTTAAAATTAGACTTTAGTAACTTTATCACTTAAAGTCACTTTCAAATTAGACTTTAGTAACTTTATCACTTAAAGTCACTTTCAAATTAGACTTTAGTAACTTTATCACTTAAAGTCACTTTTAAATTAGATTTGACTTTATAAAAATTATAAAGTCACTTTAGGAGAAAAAATTAAATTATTTTGGACACTTTTCCCTAGGCCAAAGATCAAAGCCTTAGGGAACCACCTGTCCTCCGGTAACCAAATTTCAACATTACGAGCCCTAGGAAGGAGGAACTCGAAATAACGTCATGGTGATGAAATCCGATGTCATCAGGGTTTAGCGAGTTTGACAAAGGGAAAACTTGGCATCTTTTCATGTTTAGAGAGTTTGAAAATAAGGCAGAAAAGAAAACTCCAGCAATCCCTTTTCGTAGGTAGTCTCACAGATCCGAAAAGGTAGAAAACTTTGTCTGAGAGAACCTCTTAGTTGCGATAGGCTAAGGTATTCCTTTTTCGTAAATAATTTGTCCCGGCCTGAAAAAGGGTTAAACGTATACTGGGTAGATATCATTTCGTATCCATTTAACGAGTTCAAAACGACAAGAATCTCAACAATATTTTCAATTTTAGAGAGTCAGAAAAGAGCTGAAAGGTGACTCCAGTAGTGACTTTTTTGTGTTTTTATCGAGTCCGAAAAAGTATAAAATATAACTTGTTACTTAATCATTGTTGCATGAAAACCTGTTCCTGCACAAGAGACATGTGTAAAACCTACTTTTCGAAAATAATATAATAAAATAATCAAAAAACATGCCTTAAAACCTATTAGGGTTGTGAAAAAGTTATAAAATGCCAAAAATGGTAAAAAAATTTACTTTTCACTTTTTACCTCTTGTGGAGCAATAGTTACCCATTTTACTATGCAATCTTACGGCGACGATAGCGGCCAATCCAGTAGATCAATCACAAATCCGTCAACTCCAGGTAAGAGATGAGACCCCTCTTGTCATTTTATGCTATTTCTTGCTTCCTGCAATTGTCAATTTCAAATTTTGGGGGAGGAAATGTAAAAATTAGGGCTGCGCAGTTCGCACGGGTTTTGGGCACGGAGTCGCTCCAACCACCCGATTTTTAACACTAGGTTGCGCCCATTGGTGCGACTGTTTTGGAAAAAACCGTGCCAACGACGCAAACCATTTCTAACAAAAAATATGCATAAAATACCCCAATTGTTTACAAATTTAAGGGTTAAAATTGACTAATACCACTCATGTATGTGTGTTTGTAGGTAGAAAGAGGCAAAATGGTCATTAAATGGAAAGAACGATAACATAGTGAAGAAGATGAGCTAGCCATGGAAAATGAGGGAGTTATGGAAGCCCTCAGAAATTGTGGTTTGAAAAAATTCTTCCTAACACCATGTCTCCGAGCCCAACCAGAATTTCTATAGTATCTTATCAGTATATGGGACGAAAATCAAGAGAAGTTCATCCTACGAGATCAAGAACTTGAGATTGATGTCTATGACGTGTACTTCATCACAAGATTATCATGGAGAGGTGCAGCACCACTCCTAACCAGCACCCGGCCCTGCATAGAAAACATGACCATGGTGATAGATAGGGTATGTCGAGGAGCGCGGAAAGGATTAGGTAGTGGGAAATTTGATATACAAACTATACCATATTTGACACTACGCGTGGTATTGCATACCATCACACGGGCTGCGGGATCACAAGCACCACATGAAGCAACAAAGACACAATTTCTTCTTACTATAGGCTGCATGGCACCGACCATCTACAACTGGGCAGAGGCCGTGACCATAAACATGAAGCGCCAACTAACCAAATGCAAGAAGACCAAATTGAAACAATTTGGTTATGGATCTATTTTGGCATCTTTCTTCTTAGAACGATTACCCATTTTTCAGCGATAGGAGGTTATAGTCCCGACACCACCAGCGAGAGAACCACGGATGGCTCGATGGGAAGCTCTGATGCCAAGGGCAGGGGGCGGCCAACAGATGTCCTAGAGGCCAGAATTCTTCGATTGTCTCCGTCGACAATTTATTGTCGTGGAGGACTGGCCATACTCTAGCACAGATTTCACTGATGATCTGAGCCTCCCACTCCCGGAGGGAGAAGATTGGGATGAATATTTGGGTGAGACTCATTTTTTAAGTTTTATGAGTATTATGATTTTTTATTTATTTATGCATGTTCTGAAATTAAATCCATGTAAATGCAGATGTTGGCCCAGAGAGGCTTGCTGGTATGTCATCGATAGCGAGGCGAATCCCTCGTGATTTCGACCCTCAAGGCGAGGGCGGCAAGGAAGATGAGATAGTGCGCAATCTGGAGGGGATCACATGAGGAGTCCCAGATTATGCACGTTTTGATGATGTTCCTCGCGCCTACCAGAGACATACCGTAGGGGTGCCCAGCCGAATTCACCGCTTGTTGAGACGGCTAGTACGAGCCGTGACATGTTATCACGAGCACCATGTTGATTAGACACCTAGGTTTATTTTATCTGCATATTTTTCGACACATGATGTCTCAGGATGTAATAGAAACATACATATATTTTTTGACGTTATGATGCACACAGTTGCAAACATGTGATATATATATATATATCTATTTCCCTACATAGATCTCTTACATATGATGATGCTTTTTCAAATGATTCAAATGTATATCCAATATAATGTTAGCCATTGTATCAGTTAATGTGTTCATTCGTCTAGGAATATTTTGATAGGTAATAAAATCAAAATGTCTTTCCAACAAACGAATACGTAAATAAAATCTCAGAATGTGCATATTTCTAACTGAATACTGATTATTGAGTTGCAGAACAACAAGCTATGAATCTATATTTACAAGAAATGCGCGTATGTCGAGGTTGATTGCCTCGGTTAATAGCTCAATGACAGCACTATATTCAGTGAAATTTTTTGTAGTTCGCCCTAGACAAATACCTTGCAGATCTATCAACTCACCAGTAAGATCATAGATTACCCAGGCTACCGAAGACAAATTCGTGGTACTGGGGGAAGCACCATCCGCGAAACCGAGATAAGGGATAATAGACATCTGCACAAAAATCAAGGCCCAATAAGTAGGAAAATGCTCACAAAGCACACCAAACCAGAAAACATGTACAAAAATGAAAACAACACCTACATACACCTGTTACGCATGAATGACTCATGCATAATATTTTTTGAGATACAACCCATTTTTGCATTGTTCAAGAGGATGCCCTTCGTAGTCAATTAGCTCATAGGCCCCATTCTGCAACACACGTTTAACGATGTAGGGCCCATGCCACATAGGTTGAAATTTTCCTGCCCCCATCTTATCACGAGCTTGGTCATACGGGAGGATGAGATCTCCTTCAATGAAAGAATGAGGGGAAACTGATTGATCAAAATGAGCTTTGACCCGCTTTTTTTGTGCTTCGATAACAAGAGCATCAAAGCGGTGGGTTTCATCTAGCCTTTCTAAATAAAGGAGACGCTCTTCTTCTGGCGAAGTATTCAGTAGTAATTCAACAGCCAACTTGAGCAAAGGTATTTCACATTCAATCGGGAGAGTAGCTTCCAGGCCATAAACCAACTGAAAAGGAGTAAACCCAGTTGCGTTCTTCACTGAGGTTCGGTATGCCCAAAGAGCCAAAAATAACATGAGATGCCAATTTGATTTGTGGATCCCAATCGTACATTGAAGCATTGTGAAAAGAACGTTGTTCACAGCTTCAACCTGGCCATTGGCTTGAGGGTAGTACGGCGTTGAGCTTTTGTGACGCAGACCCAACTTAGAATTCAACTCTGCCACCATATAATGCCGAAAATGGGAACCATGATCGGTAACGATGGCTTGAGGGACACCAAAACTAGCAATAATTTGATTGAATATGAACTGATCAGTTGTCTTACTATCAGCGGCAAGTGTAGGCATTGCTTCGGCCATTTGGTGAAGTAGTCCACGGCTATGATAATATAAGCATGCCCCTCGGCCGAGTGAGGGTTACACGTCATAAAATAAATGCCCCATTTTGCAAAGGGACCAACGGTAATTACAGGATGAAGAGGAATAGGTGGCGCACGCAATTTGCGTTGATAAATATGGAAATCATGGCATTTACGAACTACGACAATACAGTCTTTGAAAATGGAAGGCCAAAAATAACCAGCACGAAGAATTTTCTGTGCAGTAGCATAACCAGACATGTGACTTCCACAAGTGCCACTGTGACAATCATTCAGAGCTTTCTCGGCTTCCTCGAAGGTCAAACATCGTCGGAGTATGGAATCGACTCCAATACAACAGAGAGTATCTCCAACTATATGATAAGGTTGTGACTGATGGCGGATGCGTCGGCAGGCATCCTTCGTCAACTCAGATCTAAAAGATGAAGTTTGGAGATAGACGATGATATCACCATACCAAGGATCGAGGGTGCTAATCAAGAAAAGCGAAACTTCTGGAATGAGGTCCTCAGAACAAGAAGGAGCAGAGTCGGAAGGGAGAGAACAAAGTAAATCAGCAAAGACCAATGATTTTTTAGATTTGGCAGTAGTAAATTCCAAATCAAACTCTTGGAGGATGACAATCCACTTTGAGTATTTTCCCCCCAGCAATTGTCGAGACAATATGTAGGTCATGGGGTTACATTCAGAAATCACAGTCACTCTACGCAAAAGAACATAATGATGAAAACGTTGAATGGCTTGAACATCAGCCAACGCTAACTTCTCGACATGAGCATAACGTTTTTCGGTGTCGAGAAGATTAGATACAAGTAATAAATAACATGCTCATCACCATCATCATCATCTTGTACCAAAACCATGGCAATCGTGTTGAAGAGGCAGCCAAATAAAGGCAAAAATCACGATGATAATATGAAAGGCGGAGGAGAGGAGCATTGAACAACAAAGTTTTTAACGTGTCAAAAGAGTTATGAGCGACCTTATCCCAGTAAAAAGGAATGTCCTGCTTTAACAATCGTGTGAATCCTTTAGCTAATTCGGCATAGTTATGTATAAAATGGCAAAGAAAATTTGCTTTCCCTTGTAAACTCTACAACTGATGCAATGAGGAAGGAGAGGGGAGATTAATAATAGCCTCAAACTTGAGAGGATCCAGGCTAATTCCGTCTTTGGAAATGATAAACCCTAACAGTCTACTGGAATCAACGCAGAATACACACTTGTGTAGATTAAGCCGAATGTTATAGTGTCTACAACAAAGAAAAATCTGATGAATATGGTCAGGATGATCCCTTGATTAGCTGAATGAGCCGGAAGGTCATCCAGATAAGGTTGAAAAAAGTGGCGAATATCATGAAAGGCATAAGACATCGTGCTTTGAAATGTGGCCTCAGCGTTCTTCAAACCAAAGGGAAGCTTCTTATATGCAAAGGTACCCCAAGGACAGAGAAAGGCAGTCTTGTGTTGATCAGTCGGGAGAATATTGATCTGATTATAACCCGAAAAAATGTCCATAAGAGAAAAAATCTCACTCCCGACACAGTCGTCAATGATTTGATCGATGAAAGGAGTAGGATAATTATCCTTAGGACAAGCTCAGTTAATATCATGATAGTCAACACAGACACAAATAGTACCATATTTCTTATATACAGGAAAAATTAAGAGACCCATTCTGTCAAGGGAATTGGATAAATGAAACCAACTTTGAGAAGCTTTTCCACTTCATCCTTAATGGCAGCAGCTTTCCTAGGATGCACCGGACGAAGATGCTGACGAACAGGTTTCGAACCGGGGTAAGTAGGAATCTCATGTACCACGATACTAGGATCAATACCGGGCATTTCTTCGTAGGATCATGCAAAGACATCATGGAATTCACGAAAAAGGCTAGTATAGACTTGCACTTCATCCGAAGGGCAAGTAACCCCAATATGGATGTTCTCAACAATTCCCGGTTTAATGGAAATGTCGATAGGCATCGTATGAGTGATGTTACTCAAGTTACCTTCTGAAAAAACCTCATGGACCTGAACAAGTGTTTGAAGCGAAGAAGAGGGAACCTAAGAGGCAAAAGTCTCAAGGCAGGTAGACATGACCCTGAGGCTTGGTAGAAACGAGGAACGATGATGACCATCATCCCACAGCAAATCGTCGAGAGACAGGGTTTCCAGGATAGCCTCATCAGAAGGAAAAAATTCTTTCAAAGGATCCGGTGAATCAAAATCACCAAGCCAAGGGGATTGAGAATAGATGTCAAGAGTTACGCTCGAAGGAGCATAATCATGATCAGAATCCGATGCAACAATGAGTTCACAATAATCAATTTCAATCGGACTCAAAGGCATCGAATCGCCAAACGAATCGATTTTTCAGGAGAAGGGATAACCTAGGGGTCATCGATTCGAGAAATCATGTTGACCTGAACAGTATTCATTGTGGAAGAGGGAAAACACCCATGAGGGAAGGATCTTTGAAAAGGCCTGGCCCTACACCTTGTAAGGAGTAGGAATCTTGTCCACATACGAAACATGTTCTTAGAAGAAGAAGTGAAAAAAGACAATTGATCAATAGTAATAATCTTTCCTTCATGTAGAAACTTCAAAACATGAAAGAGAGTGGAAGGAATGCACAACATAGCGTGAGTCCAACTGCATCTGAGGAGAAGATTATAATTGAGTTTTGCATCAGCGAATTCGACCTCGACATTGACTGTCTTTCCTTCTAACGTGATCGGTAAAATAGCGAGAACACCAAGAGGTTTAGATTCTCTTCCATCAAATGCTTCAAGGGCATTAGATGATGAAGTAAGAGTTGGAGAACTAATGGATTTCCAACAAGTAGATGACATAACACAGGTAGATGCACCCTCGTCCACGACAGCCTGGTGAATATTCAAACCATTAATACCAACTTTAATGATGAGCGCAATTTGGTGTGGGAGTCGTGGGACGAAATTCTCTAAATAAAAAACGAGCAAACTAGTATCGACAAGATCAATCCCACCCATTGCAGATAACAAAGCTTTCCATTGCAAAGGACAACTCTGAAGTACTTCTAACACAGAGTCCATTGCGGATGGCGCCTGAGCCAAATCTTCAACAGTACTGTAATGCTGAGCAGCACGGGCATTGGGATTGTACGAAGACTTACGGCGCACACCTTTGGAAGGTGGTCGCACAACGGATTCGGTGCTAGGTCGTTCAATTTCAAGAGGACCAGAAATAGGAGGGGGAGGAGGACCTTCAATGATCTCTTTCCCTGCTGCCTGACGTGAACCAGAATAATCTTTCAATCCAGTAGCAATAGAAATGGGTGCAGAACCGTTCATCATGAATAATTGTGAACCAGATGGAGCAGAGGACTGAGGGTGCTCTACCATCTGATTTTGTTTAGGGAAAGGTTATTTAAGAATGGCTGGAGCTCCTTGGGTGCCTTTGAGCAATCGACTCACTTCAGACCATCGAGGACGGTCCTTGGTGAAGTGCTCATCATCACAAATAAAACAAGGATACTTTGGTTTACATTGAGAACTGTCAGCAGAATGAGATTTTGGAGAATCCTGTTTCGGGGTATCGGCTTTGGCCTTACCTTTACCCTTCTTCTTACCTTTGGAAGTGTTATTTGTAGGATTGGCCTGAACAACATTCACTTCTACGGGTGTGCCAAAATTCAAATTTGACTGAGAAGCTACATTATTGGAAGAAGTAGACTTTTGCTTCCCAGAGTTGGATGAAGGAGACTTCTGAGAAGTCTGTGATACAGAACCAATAATACCATCAACAAATGGAGTCGTTGGTGGTTTAGAAGTTCTAGGTTGAGGAGCATCAGGCAAGATATCGTACAATGCACCAGACTGAGAATAGACGATATCAAGGTACTGAGCGTAAGCAATGGCTTGTTCCTCGATTACACATGCCCCCATAGCTATGTCTTTGGAAATCTCATTGACAAAGGAGATAGTGAACCAATGAGTCAGAAGCTGATTAGGTATCTAAAATTTGATCATGCGACGATGATGACACCACTCATGAATATGATACGAGATATGAGTAGCTCGGTCCTGTTTTAATGAAGTGAGGAGATGTGTCCCAGTCTCATAGTGGATCGGTAACTGAAAATGTGTAAGGAACGCCATGGCCAAAGAATTTAAATCTTGGAAAACTCCATGAGACAGCTCAATGTACCACTTGGCAGCTGCACCAGTAAGAGTTCATTGGAAAAGACGGAGATGAATAGAATCGTCAACCCAAGAACTAGAAGAACACCACAAATGGTAAGTCATCACATGCGTTTAGGGATCTTCACCAGCTTTACCCTCAAATTTAGGACAATCACCAGGAATCTTGGTCAGAATCGGAGGCCAATATGGATTATGAAGAATAATATCATTTGTCAACTTCGACACATCGGGTAATTCCAATGTAGCAAGAAATGGTAACTAGGTATTGAAATTAATTGGAGGTCTTTGATAAGGACCTGTATATATATTCCACCCAATCCGAACAGGATTTTTTCCGCATACATTCTATCCTGAAGAATTCGGATCATAGGGATTAGAAACAGGATAATTCGGTTGATATGGGGGTTGAGGACCAGGATATTGAGTTGAAGGAAACCACTGAGGTCCTTACTGAGTAGCATAAGGATTCTGCTGCGGAATGTAAGCATGAATTTGAGGTTGGTGATACACAGGTTGATATTTAGGGTAAGGAATCTAAGGTGCACTATATACTAGCTGATTTTGAGGGTACAGAATCTCGGGTGCATTGTATATTGGTTGATTTGAAGCTTGAGGGTAATAAGTGCCCTGCAGTTGTGTAGGTTCACCTTGCGAAGAAGGTTGATTAGGCTACTAGGCTACTGGGTAGGGTAAACAGGTAAAAATGGCTGTGGAAACGAAGGAATCTGCTAGTGGGCAGGTTGCAACGACTGCTGAGCTAGTTGAACTGATTGTTGAAATGGTTGTTGAGGGCCACCAGGTTGACCTTGTGGTAAAGGTTGGCCTGATGTTTGAGATGGTCCAGGATGTCCCTGATGACCAGGTTGACCTGGAGAAGGACCATAGGATTGTCCTTGTGATGGATAAACTTGCCCCCCAGGACCAAAAGATGATCATGGTTGAACCAGAGGTTGACTCAAGAGACCAGAGGGTTGTCCATGTTGGAACAAATGTTGTCCTTGTAAAGGTTGTCCTTGTGGACCGTATGGTTGTCCCTGTGGACCAAAAGTAGGGCCCTGTTGAGCTGAAGGTTGTCCCTAAAAGGGTTTTCCTTGTAAGCCAGAGGGTTTCACAGGAAAAGTAGGTCCCAAATGAGTAACAGACTGATAAGGATCATAACCGGCCTAATAAGGATCATAAACGGCCTGATAATGATCTATAGGAGGCATATAAACTGGATTCCCATGGTCATCATAATGATGCAGATATTCATATATGGGAGTACCAACAACATCATAGTGATGAAAACGAGGATTTATAGGAGGTGGGGGCTGTTGAGAACCTGAGAACTCTGCTGAACAGCTAACAAATATTCTTCAAAAGTGAGACCACCAGGAATCATAGGAGTAGTGGAAACTGAACTAGAAGCCACACAGACTGTAGGTTGGACTGGAAAATATGTAACAGTAACCGACACATTTGATGTCAAGGGTAACGGTACTGACAAATAGTGGACCGAACTCCGAGGAGGAGTTACTGTGCTGAATTGTGCAATGGACGCAACACCAGACATAATCTGCCTCAGAGACCTATAGCAAGTCGGAAGTGACACCGAAGGCAAAGAAGATTGGACAAAGGCATGAGAAATATCTTTAGGAAAGAGTTGATATTCTCCTGTGGATACAGGCATTCCGTCACTGCGAATAGGACTAGAAGAATCCATATCTAAGTCTTTTGTAAGATCTTCAAAAAGACTACGGGGACTAGGAGGAACCGCAGCATCAAAAAAAGGTGATCCAGACGTGAGAGGAGGAAATTCTCCTTCGTCCCAAAAACCAGACCAAGCACTTGAAGGAGGCCAATTGAACTCAACTGGCTCGTCAAGCGGAGATCGATTAGCAAGGGGCTATATAGACGGTATAATAGGCTGCGAAAACTCGGCAGACCTAGTGGATTGAGGGGTTTCAAAAGAAACATCTGGAAATGAGCCACCACTAGGAGGTAGTGAAGACGACGAAATTGGAGGTTCCGCCACTTTGACTGTAGATCATAACAGGAAGGAAAAGAGATAACCAATCGAAAGTGCCAAAATCAAGAACCAAGGAAATTAATCAGACCAAGTAACAAACTTTAATGGGCGTGTAATCGTAGGTGATTAATTTTATAGCACTGAAACCAAAGTCTGTTGTTTCATGTTTAAGAGTCAAGAAATAGACAAAATATGACTCTAGTCACTTTCAATTTGAAACGAGTGTGAAAGGACAAGTGCTCGATGATCTTTTAATTATTTAAAGAGTCACGAAAAGATCGAAATGACTACTCAGGTATTCTCAGCAAGAGGGTATACCAGGTTTCCGTGAACTTCCATATACACCTTGGTGATTAAATGAAAGAGAAATGACCAAGTACTTAACATACGTGCAGGTAGTCTCCTCGAATGTTGTGTTCGGTGTATCATGGTTACAAGGCGGCAGACTCAGCTTCCTATGGATAAAAGGATTGCAACCTAGAGGGGTCTCCCTTTATATACGCGACGGTACGGGGAACGCAAATTCGTAATAGTGTTGTCTGAAGCCAAGAAGCGAGCGACAACTACTAGGTTTTAAGACGCCAGAACACGTCTCTAGCCTAGACCACTAGAAATTTTTCGTTAGGTTCCAATGTTGCCTTAGGTTCATTGAGTAAATTTTAAAGTTAATCTTGAATTATGTTTCAATTTCAAGCCTTATCGAATGTGGAGCTCAACTTCCTAAATGAAAGCTATATGCAAATGAATATCATTTCAATTCGATGAATGCTAGCTAGAAGAAGGATAGAAATATTTCAAACAAGCAAACAAAGAAAGCATGCGAAGAAACTTCTAATGCCCTTAATGCAAACTATCGAAAACAAATTTCCTTCCTAGATTGACAAATGCTAGTTATATAAACGAACGTTTCATTTTCAATGCAACAAAAGAATGCACAGATATTTTTTATTTTTTTTAAATGAAATGAAGCACACATTGTACTAATTCAATGGAAAATAGAATAAGCACTAATTTGAGTTTTTTGAATGTAAAGTTGTGAAATTGAATGATGACTCAACCAAAGAGAAACAGACACAAAACATGCAAGCTAATGGAGCAAGCTTTCAAACAAGAAAGACAGTTCTCAAAATGACCCAAACAAGCAAAGCAATTGATGCTCAAAGTGTTGAAGAAGAAAGACTAATCGAAAAAATGGAAAGACCATTCAATCAGAAAAACAAAGGATCAAGAAAAATCAATCTAAACACTCAAAATGAGACTGCCAAAAATCAAAGAGACTTGTTCTCGAACAGAAGGCTCGGTGTGCAAGAACACCTAGAAACCCTAAGGTCTTAACTGACACCGATAAAACAATGGACAAACGACTGAGGGAAACAAGTTTACAGTAATCTACGCAGTATCGAAAGGCTTAAACACACTTAAAAATAACCCAAAGGCAAGAAAAAATGACCAAAAAATGCATTAGGGAGGTCAAACCAAAACCTACAGGGATTGGCGTGACTGTAAGGCTATAATCCGCACCATACAGAGGTTGGTGCGAGTGCTAAAAGAGCAACATGCGTCAATCGGCGCGACTATCCAGACAAAAAATGCGCCAAGCTAGAAACCTATGGGAAAAAGTGGAAAACCCCTAACCTAATGAGCAGAGGTCAACCTTGAATCTCTGGAGCTGAACAGAGAATGGAAACTCAGCAAAAAAACTAGAAAAAGATAGATAACTAAACCAAGAATGGAAACCGACCCAACAGGATGACACGAAAAAATCCCACTGATCCCCAGCGGAGTCGCCAATTTGTTATGAAGGTAAATCCTCTCTGCGGATAGAGACAATCCCTCTAGCCCTGGGGTGGGTCTAGTAAAAAAAGGGCACGCTAAAGTGTTGCTTCCTAGTTAATGAATGAACAAAAGACATGGTAGATTGACCTACCTTGAATCCAACGTTGTCGATGTTGCGGAAAGAGTAGTGGTCTCTCGCTCTTGCCTTGGCAAGTCACGATCCGTTCGCTGTCACGCTCAGATACCTGCACATAGGACAGAGAACAGGAAAAACATATGACATAATAGTTTCACTCACAACTATTATCCAGTCAAAGAGGGCTAAACATATCGCATCAAATAAACATCATAACACAATAGTGGAACCAAACAGTAGTCATGTATATTAATGAGTAGAAGGAAGAGTACAACCGATGTTTTGACGTCGTGATCTCCTCCAGCGGGGTTCAGATGAAACGTGTCTCAACTGTTGGTCAGGGAATTCTGACTCAAGCTCTCTTATAAGTCATTGACTCGAGCTCTCTCAACACTATCTTTCTTACTCTATCTCCTCTAGCAGCTTAGCTATAGTATAATTCTCTAGTTCAGCTATTCAGCCATTTTTCTATAATGTGTTCAGCTAGCTTCTACCAAAGGAGATAGTTTCTTATATAGAGGGAAAAGAGGAGTTTGGGATCCCTACAAAGGTGGGAGGGAGTCCTATCCTTTAGGAGAGTTCCAAGAGAGGTGGAAACTACTAACTAAAGGAAGGAGTCCGTGGTTGTTTCAGTTCAACCACTCCCAATGACTCATCCTCGAGGTGGTTGGAATGGAACCTCCGCCTCTATTTTTTTTTTAAATTCTATAAACAACATGGCGGGGGTGTCTAACTGGCACAGAGCACCAAGTGGCGCGGGCTCAATGTTAAATTTTCAATTCGGCGCGAGGATATAATGGGCTACTCGCGCCAAGGAAAAAATATGGATTTTCACAGCTCTGCTTAGGGAAATGTCAACAAGAAGAATGTTGCTTTCATCAAAAGGGATGCAAGGATGGTATTTGCAAAGCATGACACTGTGTATTGGTCACAGAAACAACCCTCAAATTTGCAAGTTTGGGATTGCAGGGACAGTGACAAAATGCTGTGTAACAACTGCGCATGACAAACAACCCTAACAACAAAGATGACTTCTTAACTTCTTAGATATGTAAGTAATAGTTAAAACAAATGCTTCCAGAAACCCAATCTATGCAATAAAAGTAGTTAAACAGTGAATATAAATAAAATATTATCCATACATCTAATGTGAAAAACAAGATATAAAGAATTGTATATGTATTATAACACTTGGGAAGAGAACAAAGAATGATGTTACCAGTCCCCCTCAATGGGATGGGTTCTTGGTTGTCCTCAATGCTTTAGATCCAGAAGTCTGTCTCTCTCGATGATGTAGAAAACCCCAAAATAAGAATTTTATATGTATTATAACACCTGGGAAGAGAACAAAGAATGATGTTACCAGTCCCCCTCAATGGGATGGGTTCTTGGCTGTCCTCAATGCTTTAGATCTAGAAGTATCTCTCTCTCTCTCTCGATGATGTAGAAAACCCCAAAATGTGTTGAACTCTATGGGAGCTCAAGAAGCAAAGAAAGTAGTAGCAGCAATGAGAATGATCAAAGTGCGACAATGAAAGTGATCAAAGTGAATAATAAATGGAAAACCCTTCTATTTATAACAAAATATTGAGTTATCTTGATAATGGCGAATAATAAAATATTATTAACCAAGATCTAGATCTAACTGCTTGGAATATTTTATTATATTTTGTTGGAGGGAAAAGGTATTTAAATTAGTTAAATAAATTTTTTTAGAAATAATAAACAAATAAATGATTTATTTATTATTTCAAGAACGTGGTTAAGGAATAATTAACAAATAATTATTTGTTTAATTATTTCTCGACAATTTAGTCAAATTTAATAAATAATAACTAAATATTGATTCAATTAATTATTCCTAGAGAAAAATAAGAAAAATAATGGTTTATCTAATTATTTCTCATAATTGGGTTAAATATGACCAAAAATATTATTTAAGAAATGCTTTAATTAATTATTCCTAGAGAAAAATGAAATAAATAAGGATTTATTTAATTATTCCTCATGGGGTTTCTTGTTTGAACCAAAAATAACTTAATAAAATATGGTTTATTAAATTATTTCATATAGTGAAAGTAATTTTACTATGGTAAAATGGGTGTTACATGGTGTACTTCGATCCATCTAATTGTAAATCGTTAGATGACCAAAAATTGGTGTAACAATAAGGATTTGGGAAGATACATCCCCTGACTGATGAGAGGGGGAAAGTGAATGATTATGGCCGACTTGGGTGGCCACATATCCTTAATGAGGGAAGGGGTTCTTCATAATTGTCGGCTGTGTAGAAGGAGGAGAAGATGGAGCCTGTTATCACTCTAGTAATTCTTAAGTTGTGTAATTATGATTTTAGTTAAATAATTCTAGAGGTAACCACAAACCTACTTCAAACTCTAGGATCTAGCCTTCCTAGGGTTCAGAGAGGGCACTCTCTTTAAAGTTTAACTTTCTTTTAATTTGAGAATATTAGGCTAGTTATGAAAGTACATTTTGGTTTTGTTTTGATAGATTTGGTGGGAAAAATCACTTGAAAGGATGGATAGTGGGAAATCTATTTGTCCATTGGGCTATGGAGTCAAAATCAAGCTATCAGGACTAGAATCAAGGGCAAAAGGGTCAAATGTCTTCAGGGCAAGATAGATAACCCTTGGAGGTCTTGGAAATTTGTTTTTTTTTGTGAGATGGTATGATCGGGATAAAGGGCACTTAAGAATACTTAAATTTGGAAAAGGGAAGTAGTAGGAGAGGTAAAACGAGAGAGGGAACAATTAAGGGTTCCCTACACTGGAAATCAGAGGAAAACATATAAATGATAACCAATTAAAAACATGGTGTTATTAACATATCATGTAGTAATACTCTTAGTTATACATTCAGATTTAGCATAAACATAAATGGATGCATGTAACAAAGAAAAGAAACAATGACAAGTGAAGAAAATACTTCACTCCAAATAGCTCATCACAAGGATCCTGAAGTATGATTCCAATTTTCTTTGATCCAACCTGCTACTCGAAGTTTTGACACACAAAAGCTTAAAATTCCAAGAAGAAATGACTATAACAATCCTAGCAATTTTATTCCACACAAAATACTTCTAAAGATGAAGTATTTATACATAATGTTTTACAAAATATCCTAGAAGACTTCTAGGAATTATCTTAGGAAAATAAAATATCTTTACAATAAAAATAAAGACAGTTGCTTAACAAATCAACAAGCTGTCCTATTTTATCCATAAGAAATAGAAACAGATTTGAGGACAAAGCAACTGGCTGCCTTGGTGTCCTCCTTGTAGAAATTATATAACTTATGTGTTATATATCCAAGATTCTCCTGATCACACACTATTTTAACTTCATGCACAATACAAAATCTATTCCACCATTGATCATCACATGTGGAAATTAAATCAATTGCAATGCACACATGAAACCATAAAAATTCACACACATTAACACAGTTGTTTAATGGGAAATCCTGAAGCTGAAAACCCCAACTATCTGTATATAATATATGTCATAGATATCATGTAACAATCCTCATACAAAGCTGAACATGTCAAGCTCTCAGTACAATACAATCGCTACACACCAATCAGGCCTGATCTTGCAAATCCATGCACCAATCTTTGCCACCTGCTAGCTTGGCTCTACTACCCAATCCCTGCTGAAGAATGGCTCTGAATGAACTCAAATTCACCAAGCTTGCACTGCACAATCCTCATTGGCATCTCCACTGAGTGTTGGATGCAATCAATGCATCACTATAGTCACAACTGATAGTCACACTTGCTCTTTCACCTACCTCTCCACTGGTCTCCACTGAAACTTCCATGCACTGTAGTTAACTGATGTATTATTCAGTTTATTAATGAGTTATTATTTCGTGAATTAATTAATTAATTAATTCACACCAATCTCACTAGTGTATCAATCAGTTAGACTAGATACAACTAGCTGAACTGAGTCTAACTGAGTTAAACTGAATACAACTCCACCAACTACTTCCATAACTCCACCAAACTCTGTCACATGAGTTCTAACTGAAGTCCTCATGCATTAGCTCCAGTAAACCCTCAGGAATAGCATAATTCCTTATGTCAGCTGCTGTGCCACATTTGTGCACTTAACTGAAGTGCTCCAAGAGAATAAGATAATGTTTAGAGTCCAAATATTATTAATAGCTAATAATATTCGACATATCTATTTTTAGACTGGCAATCTAAAAATAGATTCCACCCAACATGTCTAAAAACAGAAGTCCATCTATTTTTCCAACTTGACCAACCATCCACAAATAGCATCCTGCAACTCATAGAATATGATCGACATGTCTAAAAATAGACATAGTCTAAAAATAGACTTTGCGCCAAAAATAGCGTCCGGGCCCACTTAGTGAAGGCGACTCTTTTCACTAAGCTCATCATCTTGTTGAATCTCAACACTCCCTCTCAACAAGATAGGGATTATTTTCCACCTCGATCCTGTCTCTATGGTATTCAAATTTGCTCCTGGTGAGTGCCTTTGTCAGAATATCTGCATCCTGATCCTCCGTGGGAATGTAAGAAAGTAACATGATCTTCCGCTACACACAATCTCTGATATGATGGTACCGGATTTCAATATGTTTAGATCTATCATGAAATACTAGATTAACTGAGAGTTTAATGCAACTCTGATTAGCACAATATATCACAGTAGGATCTAAGTGAGAACTGAACAACCCGACTAGGATCTTCCTCATCCATATAGCCTCGCATGCAGCCAAACTTGCTGCCATGTACTCGGCCTCCGCTGAACTGAGTGCCACGGATATCTGTTTCCTACTGTACCATGAAACTATTGTAGACCCAATACTGAAAATACCTCCAGATGTGCTCTTTCTGTCTGTTGGGCTCCCTGCCCAATCTGCATCCGTGAAGCCATGCAGCTTCAACTCATCCGACTGTCTGTACCACAATCTATATCCCGATGTGCCCCTGAGATACCTCAGTACATGCTTGCCTGCCTTCCAAAAGAGCTTGGTAGGCTTAACCATAGCTTGTGAAAGCTAGTTAACAGCATGACATATGTCCGGTCATGTATTGACCAAATACATGAGCGAACCAACCAACTGTCGATAAACAATGGCATCCACTACCTCTACCGATGTAGCATCCTCTTTCCTCCAACCACCAGGAAGAGGAGTGTCAATAGGCTTGCAGCCTTGCATGTTGAACTTCTCCAGTATCTCCCAGGCATACTTGCCTTGAGACACAAACATTCCACCCTTCCGCTGCCAAATTTCCAATTCCAGGAAATAATGAAGGAGGCCCAAGTCCTTCATCTCAAACTCCTTTGCAAGATCTGCCTTGCATGAGTGTATCAAAAGTTCATCACCCGTTAGTATTAAATCATCTACATAAAGCACAATGATCAACAAATTACCCTCCACCACAATCTGGTATAGGTTCGGATCCGCCTCACTCTTGGCGAAACCAAGTCTGTTGAAATAACTATCTATCCGTGTGTACCAAGCACGAGGTGCTTGTTTCAGCCCATACAGTGCTCTTTTAAGCCTGCACACATGCGACTTGCTGCTGAAGATTTTGAATCCTTCAGACTGCTCAATGTACACCTCCTCCTCAATGACTCCGTTGAGGAACACATTCTTCACATCCATCTGATGAATGTGCCAACCCATCTGCGCTAAGAGAGAAAGGATGGTCCGTATGGAAGAATACCTTGCAACAGGTGCAAAGGTTTCTTCATAGTCGATCCCCTCGATCTGTGAGAAGCCCCGGGCAACAAATCTTGCCTTGTACTTCTCGACGCTCCCGTCAGTAGCTTGCTTCACTTTGTAGATCCATCTCGAACCTACCATTGATTTCCTTTCCAGCCTTGGGACAATCTCCCATGCACTGTTTCTGACAATCGAATCATACTCTTCCACCATAGCATCTACCCATGCGGGATCCTCCACAGCTTCCTCGAAAGAGGATGGCACTATCACGATACACTTTCTCATCAGAGCCATGTATCCAGTAAACCGGTCAGGTGACTATCTCTGTCTGAGTTGTGATGTAGGTGCTCCTACATTCTGCGTTGCATCAAGATTCAGTCGCTCAGCTTCTGTAGTGCGCTTCCGCCTTCTGATGTTTGGCGCTGCATGAATGGTTTCTTCCACTCCATGAACCTCATCTTGTGGCTGATCCACATCCTAAGGCTCATCTTTAGTAACAAGTAGCTCCTCATCTGCATGCAAGTGTAGCTCCCTCTCAAGTGACAACTTCATGGCTTTCTCCTCATGAGCACAATAGTCTTCTGACTGTCTGGAAAATACACACGATAATTGTGGGGTGTTTCTGTCTACCCCAAAAATATCCCAACCTCTGCGGTCGGCTCCAGCTTCTTCTTGGCATCCTTCGTCACATGAATGTAAACAGGTGAGCCAAAAATCTTCAAATGAGAAATATCAGGCTTCTTACCAGAAAGCGCCTCTTCCAGTGTACTCATGCCAAGTACTCTATGAGGACAATGGTTTTGCACATAAACTGCAGTGTTGCATGCCTCGACCCACAAGTATATGGGAAGGCCCTGATCATGCAACATCGCCCATGCAGCACCCACGATTTTTATGTTCTTTCTCTCCGCGACCCCATTCTACTGTGGGTTATGAGGCGCTATGAGTTCTCTTCAAATTCCTTCTACACTGCAGAAGTCTTTGAATTCGACAGAGATGAATTCACCACCATTATCACTCCTTAGAGCTTTCACCTGCTTCTCCGACTCTTTCTCAACCAGCGCCTTGAACTCACAGAACTTTGAGTATGACTCGCTCTTCTTCAGCATGAAGAAGATCCAGCACTTACGATAAAATTCATCAACAAATATCACATAATACATGTGATTTTCTGTTGAAGCTACTGAGAAAGGTCCACACACGTAAATGTGAATTCTCTCAAGGATCGTCGTGGCGTGACTATCCCTCTCATGAAAAGTGGTCTTCACAAATTTTCCCAAAGTACATCCCTTGCACTAATCTAACTGTGCAAGTGTACCCTTGGGAAGCTCGGTAGAAATCTGCTGCAAAATTTTCAAAGCGCCATGGTGAAGATGGCCCAATCTCCTGTGCCACAATTCGCCCTCATCCCGGCTCACCACTGCTTCTTCTTTGCCTTCCATTTCTGCGCAGCCATCTACCTGCAATTGATAAAGGTTCTTAACTTGAACCCCTATCCTCCTGGTTTGACCAGTTGTCTTACTGTGCAGGAAAGCCTTTCCATCGCTAAAAACAACATCATAACCCTTTTCTTCCAACATCGCCACTGAGATCAGATTCTTTTTCAATCCTGGAACATGCATGACATCCTTCAATATGAAAGGTTTACTAGACTCCCTCTCAAAGGAAATGGTCCCAATACCAGTTGCAATGTATCTACCATCATCGCCCATCTCTATGTGCACTCTGAGATCCTTTTCATCCATATCACTGAACAAATATTTGTCTCCGGTCATATGGAAAGACGCACCACTGTAAAGAAACCACATTGATCCCATCACAATTGAAACCAAGCATGCGATTAGCAAAAAATCCAGCTCAAACTGTGAGGCTAAGGCCTCTCCAGCTGCAGATCCAGCAACCTGCTTGTTTTTCTTCTTCTGTGGAAAATTAGTGGTGTAATGTCTGTGTTGGTTACAATGAAAGCACTTCACCTTGGACAAGTCCTGCTTCTTGCCTTTCGCACCGGATTGAGAAGGATTTTTCTTTCCCTTCCCTTTCCTTGTTTTGGCAACCAAAGCACAATTTTCTTCATCTTCATTCTTCGATGAAGATCCATCCCTGGTACCCCACCTTATCTCCTCCTGCACAAGATCCGACCAAAGTCGCTCCCATCCTAGCAGTTTCTCCCGACCATTGATAGAGTCCTTGTAGCTATGCCAACTCTTCGGAAGCCCAAGGAGAGCCAAGCTCACCAAGTCTTCTTCATCAACAGTAACCCCCACACTTCCCAGCTCATCCTTGTAGTGGACGAACTTCGTGATGTATTTTGGTATACTGTTGCCTTTCTCCATTTTTATTTTTCTGAGCTTGTCTTTAAGCGCCAACTTCCTCTGGTCGCTTCTGCTTTGGAACAAGTCTGTCAAAGCTTTCCGCATTAAGAATCGACTAGCTTTACCATGAAGGCTGGACACTATGTGATCCTTCACACCTTCCAATAGAATCCTTCGACACTTTTCTGTCTTCTTTTTCCATGCGTCAAGTGCGACTGCATTGCTAGAAGCAGGTTTCGGAATCTCGGCATCTATGAACTCCTTCAACCCATTATCATCCAGCACCGCCTCCATCCTGTCCTTCCATGCAATATAATTTGAGCTTCCATCAAGGGAATACTCCAATCGCAATCCATTGAAAGACATTTCAATGAATGCTCAACTTCGACACCAAGAAAACACTGCATCAAATTCGAATTCCACCAGCACAAAACTCAACCGCTTCAATAATTGCAATCTGCTCCAATGATCAACTGCTCTGATACCATGTAGAAATTATATAAATTATGTGTTATATATCCAAGATTCTCCTGATCACACACTATTTTAACTTCATGCACAATATAAAATCTATTCCACCATTGATCATCACATGTGGAAATTAAATCAATTGCAATGCACACATGAAACCATAAAAAATCACACACATTAACACAGTTTTTTAACAGGAAATCATGAAGCTGAAAACCCCAACTATATGTATATAATATATGTCATATAGATCATGTAACAATCCTCATACAAAGCTGAACATGTCAAGCTCTCAGTACAATACAATCGCTACACACTAATCAGGCCTGATCTTGCAAATCCATGCACCGATCTTTGCCACCTGCTAGCCTGCCTCTACTGCGCAATCCCTGCTAAAGAATGGCTCTGAATGAACTCGAATTCACCAAGATTGCATTGCGTAATTCTCATTGGCATCTCCACTGAGTGTTGGATGCAATCAATGCATCACTATAGTCACAACTGATAGTCACACTTGCTCTTTCACCTACCTCTCCACTGGTCTCCACTGAAACTTCCATGCACTGTAGTTAACTGATGTATTCTTCAAATTTTTGATTAATGTTATTATTTATTGAATTAATTAATCAATTAATTCACACCACTCTCACTAGTGTATCAATCAGCTTAGACTAGATACAACTAGCTCAACCGAGTCTAACCGAGTTAAACCTAATACAACTCCACCAACTACTTCTATAACTCCACCAAATCAATACATGAGTTCTAACTCAAGTCCTCATGCATTAGCTCCGCAAAGTCTTGTAACAGTGCACCCTTCCGTCGCCTGTTGTGCCACATCTGTGCACTTAGTCAAGTGCTCCAAGAGAATAAGATAATGTTTAGAGTCCAAATATTATTAAGAGCTAATAATATCTTTGACATATCTATTTTTAGAATGGAAATCTAAAAATAGATTCTGCCCAATATGTCTAAAAATAGAAGTCCATCTATTTTTCCAATTTGACCAACCATCCACAAATAGCATCCTACATCGACATGTCTAAAAATAGACATAGTCTAAAAATAGACTTTGCACCAAAAATAGCCTGCGGGCCCACTTAGTGAAGGCGACTCTTTTCACTAAGCTCATCATCTTGTTGAATCTCAACACTCCTTGCTGGCTTTTGGATATTTTTTAAATATGATCTTCCTTGTCTAATACTCTTTCTCAGATACTCTTTATTCACTGATACTCTTTAACCCTTAGTCAAAAAGTGTTTACTGCTGTAAATAAAATCTATTTTGACTGTAATTTAGAGAACAACTTTCTTCCTTCTTTTCACTTGCTTGTTTTTATCCTTCACAATAAATCCGTGAGTGCTTGCCAATCCTCATTTTTAGGAATTTGAATATTCTTTAATTTCCTAAAGTTCTCATCAGCTTCTGTATATCTAGCAAAGGTTGGCTTGATGACAAATAAGTGTTTGATTTCATACTGTAAGTAAAATAAATCTTCAAAACTCTTCAGTAACACTTTTCCTGTGGGGATGCCTTGACCTGTTGGCTTATTTACCTGTTCCTTGGAAAATTCTCTTATTTTCTTATCATAGTCACTTTGAGGCATAAATTTATCATTAATAACCATGATATCAGGAAGTCCTTTTTGCCTCAAATTTGTGAACTTTACCATGAACCTGGTTATGGCAGTATTCATACATTCACACTTTTCTTCAAGTTGCCTCATCAAATTTCTCTTGGTTGTGACTTTCCTAACTTCTAGGATATTTGCAGTTATGTTTGTTATTTTGAGCTCTTCCAACTTCTGTCTATTTTTGTTGTTAAGGAAAGTGATTAAGGCTTACTGCTTGCTTTGGTCTATCAGCCAAATCAGTTTGATTCTTTTGAATTTCTGCTTGGGCTGCTAATAATAATTCTCTTTGCTCAAAAATTACCTGAATTGGAGGCCATACATCATGGATGGCTTCAATGATATTATTCCATAGGTAATTTTTGATGTATGATATTTGATCCTTCATATTTAATTCCTTTTGCAAATTATTTAGCTCTTCACTCAATCTGCTGGCATTTTGTTCATTTATCTTAGCATTTACCTGAGCTGATTTATTTGATTTTTCAAGATTTTCAACCATTTTTGTCAATCTGTTGATCTCATTTGTCTTTAAAGACATCTCTTCCATTGCTTTCACTATCTTGTTGGCCTCATCAGTAGGCTGTACTGCTGTTGTAGAAGATTCAGTGGCTGATGTAGTGGAAGAAGTCACTAGCACTGCAGTAGCCAATGGTTCTTTGGGTGCCAAATTTTCTCCTAAAGTTGAAGGAACTGCCACAGTGATAACTGGAATGACTGTAGGAATCATTGGCTCTTTCACTGTCTCCTTTTCTTGGACAAGTTGGTCCATCTTCATTTCCATTTCCTTAACCTGGGCTGTCAATTGAAGAATTAAACTCATCATTTCATCTTTTTCCTTCTGTTCCTGTATGACATCCTTTGTTTGAGGATGCTCACTTTGAGGAAGTTTGAGTTGTTTCCTCAAGGCTGCTATATCCTCATTTTTCTTTTTACCAATGCTTCAGCTGCTTTAATGTTAGTAGGATCATATCCTACCCGCAACACTAGTTCTTCTAAGGATTTTATCCTTAGATCTTTGGCATACAATGAAGCTTTGTCCATCTTCATTTGATCTCGCATGTTAGAGATGGTGTTTGGAAGCTTATGAGCACTCATAGCTTTTGTTGTTACTGTGGAATATAACATCTCAGAGCTTTTCCTGTGAAACTCTATTTGATCTAATTCATGAATACTGTCTGTAGCTACTTCTAGATCAACTTTCTTATAGTCAACAACTGTCTTTGGAACTGATACTGTGGGTTGTAATACTGACATAATCAATTTTTTACTTGAGTAATCAAATGCTGATAGGAATCTGTTTTGATTACCTGGCTTTTGTTTCAAGAACTGAGAGTAAATTTCAGTTTTTATTTCCTCATTCTTTAGTTTGATTTACTTATATTTCTCCTTAATATCCAAATCCTTTTCCTCAGCTGAATGTGAGGAAGAAACTTCCATACTTTGTTGTCTTTCCATTATCTGTGTATCTTCATTATTGAGTTGTTCTTAATTCTGATTTGGCTCATTGATAATTACAATAGCTACATTTGTCTCTGGAAAACCTGTGTTGGTATTTAGAGGCTCTGTTTCTTCAACATCTATTGTTACTTTTCCTTTTCTTGTTGTATCTAATTTAGGCCTTTTGTTATAAATGATATTGAATTTTGTTTCTGTTGTAGTCTCTGCCACGTATGCTCCTTCTTCCCTTATTATTTTGATGGACTTCTCTGGTTGTTTTGCAGTCTCAAAGATATGACTAGTATTACCTTTTCTCACTGCATCTATAATGTGTTTTCAATCCATTCAAGCTGATTGGAAAACTTTTCTATTTCTGGTTTAGCTTCATGAATAAAGGGTGTTAATTTTCATTTAACCCTTAACTTGCTCAAGATCCCTTGTGGATCATAGTTCCAAGGGAAACTCTCTTCAAATTTATATTCAAATAACTGATTTGCTGCTTCTTTTTTTGCATCCCTGTGATAGCATATGAATGGCCCAATTTGATTTTTAAGTTTGAATTGGATATTTTTCTTAGCTGCCATGAAATTGATTTAATCAGAGTTTAGGATTTGCCTAATATACTCCAAGGCAAAGATCCTCATTGTAGGATGTTTGGGTAACTTGTAAGGTAACAAGTTTTACCCAAAGACTCTGATTTCAGTATATTTCTCATACAAATACTAGTCACCAACCTTACTCTGCTCTAATAACTGCAATATCTTCTTCATTTCCTCATTTATTCTAGGTTGCTCTGTTTTAGTCAACATGGTGATCACTGGATGTAAAAACAACTCTAAATAATTGAAATTTGTACATTATTTCCTAAGCATGGATGTCCAAAAAATGACAGATAGAGGATTTCCCTCCAAGTCAAGTTTTTGGAGAGTGATTGGAAAATTATCTGATTGGAAGTGTAGGAACATATGGAAAAGGTAGGAGGTACATCTAAACACTCCCTCTATTTTCAAATTTTTCAGTTGATAATGAATACTATCAACAATGAAACCAGCATAATCAAATATTACTGAAGGTGGTTGACCTGGAGAAAAGGTGGACAAGAATCCCAAGATGGATTCATCAGTGTGTTCATTAGTGAAATATCCAAGGATGAAGGAAAGCATGGAAATGACATATGTTGAACCTTCAGGGAATTTAGTAGCAGAATATGGAGGATTTGTCTTAGAAATTTCTACATGTAGAGGCATAAAAGTCTGAAAAATCATGAACCTTTTAGGAAAATCTAGGTCAATGTATAGCTTGGTGAGGGCCTCTATAGACAAAGGGACTACTTGGGGGTCAAGTTGAAGCTGCAAAATTTGGTTAATTGACTCTGCAGTGATGGTAAAAATAACTTCTTTACTGGCATTTACAATAGCTTTTTTCTCTGGAACATAGTACTGCTGACACAATCTGATAATCTCCTGACATGGGTGAGTTAATGGGACAACATACTTGGGTAAATGGGATTCCCAAATATAGATTTCTTCATGATCATCTAATGACTTTTCAAACCACCAGTTATGGATATCTAACAGGTTGAATTCAACTATGGGATCTTCTATCTTGTAATCAATATCAACTAGGGGAATATGTTCAATATCAACAACAAGTGGTTGCAATGGATTGACAACAATAGTAGTGTATGGAGTCATGGCAGGGGTAGTTTTAGGTGATTTAGAACCTTCAGGCTTTCTTGCAATCTGCTTTTTAGGAATTTTTATATACTTCTGCAAGTTTAGACAGTTTGCAGAATTAATTTTACTATAGTAGAGGCTTATTTGGGAAAATTTGGCAAAGTATAGGATTTTTTTTGGGTTTTTTGTTCAATTAGGCTTTTCAAAGAGGTTTGGAAGCTTTAGAATTGGTTTGAAATAGAAAAAAAGGTTTTCCTGAGTATTTTTAATGGAAATAGGGCTAAAAACGCTTTTTAAAAAGGATCACAGAGGGTTTGGGTTACCTGCAGAGGTTTTCTGGCTTATTTCAGGGCTGAAATAGACTAATAAATTGTGAAAATTTCACTAATTTCCTCAAAAATGGTGCGCAGCAGAGAAACAGGGTTTCTGGGAAAAATTTTCCAGAGTTTGGCCTATTTTTGGGACTTTTTGGCAGTTTACTTAATCAATTTCTTAATTAAATTGTGTTTGCTTTCTTTAAAATGTTTTTTCAACTTGATTTCAAGTTCCAATTTGAGAAAAATACCTATTGTAATGCAGGTATCGGCTTTGGAAGAGTTTATGGAGTTTTGGTTGAGTTGAAGGCTTCAGTAGCTTATCTGTAGCAACATGGAGCTCCTCATCAGTCTTAACAGGTCTCAAGGAAAATGTTTGCAGGCTTCGGGTGTAAAAAAGGGCGGAAAATGGCTTATAACTGTGTTTTTTATAGTCGGAGAAACTTTGCAAAGGGTTAAATGCGCAATATAGAATAAAATGTATGTATTTCAAAGGTTTATCAAACATATTGGTTGCATTAATTGGCATTGAATGCAGGTCGCATCGGGCGGGAGGAGCGGTTTCAGAGATTCAACTAATTAAAACAGGTGGTATCGTGTGGTGATTTGGTGGTAAGCAGTTTTGAGCCTAATCCACGCGATCCAATAACTGAAGGGCACGTGGATGAGAGAGATTATAATGAAACCATCCATTTCGCGCAGGTTTAGTGGTTGGGTAATCGTGCATCTATTCTGTGTGATATCGGATATGAATCGTCGAATCTGAAAGTTGAAAGTGAAGGGTCGAGATTAATTCGGTAGTTGCACTGGAATGATAGGTGGGACCAAGGTGTGTTATGTGGTGGGATAAAACATTATAATAAAGGCACTTGAACAAGGTTTTTAAACCTTATGCCTTTTATAATATGTGGCGGGTAGGGTAATATTTTTATTTAAAACATTTGTAAAATGTTTCAAACTTGATTTGCGGGCGCGATATATATAGTATATATTATATAGTTTAACCAAATGCACTCAACACTTGTTTAAACTACATGGGGCTGGATATTTACATATAGGTATATTTAGACCAAGGGGAATAATTGGGCAGGGATTTTATTTTGCGCACATGGGATATATTAAATTTGGTCTAAAGTTTAAAATAGTGGGTATTTGGGGGTTATTTAGATATAGGGGAATTAATATCTATGGGAGGATCAATTAGGGATTTAATAAAAATAGGTTAGAAGTTAATATGAAAAGGGTAGTGAAATGAAAAAAAACATATTATCTCTAAGTAAAATGTGAAAAATAAAGCATTGCTCATCTTTTATATTATTTCACTAATACTTAGGATAAATGTAATTTTGAGGATTTTATGAATGATTTTTAAGGGAATGAAGTTATTTATTTTAGGGCTACAATTTTACTAAGTAAGAAAGTGCCTTTACTTAGGAAAAATGGGTTTTGATGTATGAATGAAAGGTAAATGTTGATGAATGAAGGTTTAAGTTAGGAATTCAATATTTTTAACTTATCAGTCATCAAGCCTTGGGTCTGGTCCCAACAAAAGTCAGAGAAATGCTCTAAGCCTTTTTGAATGAAATTTTTAGAATACTGAATACCTATAGGGGAGGGGAAATTAGTGATTTTTTCTGATGATGTCTTATTTACATGATTTCTCCACTGCTTTCTACCTACCCAACTTTATTTCTGAAAATTTTTCTTCATTTTGTAGGTGCATTTAGGGTTGCAACATTAAAACATTTTTCTTTCGAGGCATAAAACTATCTAAATCTACCTTATTTCATCCGAGGGCTCAAATTAAACTGTTGAGCTCCTCATTATTCTCTACTTATCTACTGATTTGTCAAATTTAAATTGTTTGACAAATCTGTATTCACTATCTAAAACATGAAATTGAAAGCATGAATATTTAAGATTAAGTTGTTTAACTGATCATGGATTATAGCATTTATTGACACTCTGCACATAATCATTATTTTTACAATAAAAGTAAAAGTAGTGCCATTTGAACTTGCTCACTTTCAGGTCTTATTTCTTTTCTTTTTCGGTTTATATTTTTCTAAGTCCTTTGGTTTTTATTTTAGGACTTTTTACCCTCTTTTTGGCGTTTTTATTATTTTTCATTTTTTTCAAAATATGGGAAAACAACTTGCAGAAAGCAAGGTATGTACATATTTGCAAGATTATCAAAGTCAATTCAAAATTTATGAACCCTATTATTATAGGACCCTAATAGTGGCTCCACATGGGGATGACATTTCCTGGTGAAATATCAAGAACTTTGAGACTAGTAGCCTTTGGAATTTGACTGTGATGACCCTGTAAATGTCTTGATATTTGCAACTTATTCATACTTACGATATTCACCTTTCAAGGCCTAGGGCCTTCTCTTTGGGCTTCAAATTTGTTAGGGAAACATCCAATCCAATCTAAACTCTGCAATGCATATGTACAATGATCAAAGTGGATAAAAACTAACTATTAGTTATCTTAGGAGAGTAGTAATGCTTCAGCATTCTACCATTTACTGGTCCTTCTTACAGATCTGTTCCATCCATTTCTTTTAAGAAGAAATAATTATTACCTCTATATCCATAAATTAAATAACGTCATTTCCACATAAAATCAAATTTTCATGTTTTCCTTTATCTTCTCTTCTGGAATCCCACTTTAACACTTTATCTCCTATGTAGAAATCATCTTCTTTGGTCTTTTTATCAAAAAATTTCTTGATCTTATCCTGAATGACTTGAGATTTGATATAAAATTCTTCCCTTGTTTGTTGCAAGTGAATAGTTTGATTGATCTTTCTTTGAATGTCATTTGTTTAAACTTGTAATTCTTGGATAATTTTCATCACTGGTACACCTTGGGAGGATGGAAAAACAACATCCATTCCATAAAATAGTTGGTAAGGGGAAGTACCAATGGATTTTTTAGTAGTAATTCTATCTGTCCATAAGGCATTGACTAACTTCTTATTCCAAGTCTTTTTATTGACTTCAAGTAATTTTTTGATGATATTTACAAGGCTCTTGTTTGAGGATTTAGCTAGGCCATTACCTTGGGGGTAATATGCAGTAGAATTACCTAAGGTAATATGGTATTTGTGGCAAAATTCAATCATTTTCTTGGATTTGAATGCTACTGCATTGTCAGTAATTATCTTTTGGGGGCATCCAAATCTTGAAATAATGTTGTTTTCTAGGAAGGAAATAATGACAGTATTTGTGGCTTGTCTAGAGGGTATGGCTTCAATCCACTTGGTAAAATAATCAGTGGCTGTCAAAATCTACTTATGTTGCCCTGAAGAAGGAGGGTGAATTTCACCAATGAAGTCTAAACCCCATTTTTGAAATGGAATTTCAGTTGAAATAGGCTTTAAGAGGAGGGGTAATAATTTCTTTTTACCCTGAAAAATTTGGCACTTATGACATAAAGTTACATACTTTTTGACATCAACAAACAAAGTAGGCCAGTAAAAACCAGCTCTCAGGATCTTATCTACTGTATTTTTCCAATATAAGTGTCCTCCACAGTCACCTGCATGAAATTATTCAAGTATTTTGTCAACTTCTTCCTTTAATAAGCAATTTTAAAAGATCCCACTATGATCTCTCCAAAAAAGTACATTATCTAAGATGCAAAATCTTACTGCCTTTAGTTTTAAAAATCTATCTTTAGTTCTTGACAATACAGGAGGAGCTTGTAAGTTTTGGAGTACAAATATGGTATCTGTATACCAAGGTGAGTCTGATAAGGCTTCACTGATCATTGGAGTCATCATCTCTTCCTGATTATCTACTTGAGAAATATAATTTATGTCTAGGGCATTGCAGTTAGATTCAGCCATAAGTCTGGCTAATCCTTGACCTTTGATGAGTTTTGTGGGTTTTATATCTATGTCATATTCTAAGATAGTGGCAATCCACTTACCTCTTCTTCCATCAGGACAATCCTGAGTAAGAATGTCTTTTACTACAAAATTTGGGACATAGGCAATGATATGAGAGTAGAGAATATAAAATCTGAAGTCTTTAATGGCCTTAACCAAAGCTAGGGCTTGTATTTCCATAATT
Source organism: Pinus albicaulis (assembly GCA_034641835.2). Taxonomy (NCBI): domain Eukaryota; kingdom Viridiplantae; phylum Streptophyta; class Pinopsida; order Pinales; family Pinaceae; genus Pinus; species Pinus albicaulis. The sequence goes on from CM076571.1 coordinate 546,540,430, forward strand.
TTGTATTTCAAAGGGGTATCTCTAAGGGTCTTACTGAAAAAAGCTATGGGTTGTTCAAATCCTTGGTCATTTTTCTGCAGTATTAAAACTGCAGCAATGGTATGTTCTGAAGAAAATGAAAAAATTATGAAATCTTTCTTAAAATCAGGACTTATTAGGACTGGAGTTTTGTTTAAGGCTTGTTTGATGGAGTCAAATGATTGTTTTGCCTCAACAGTCCATTTAAGAACTAAATCTTTTTTTAGCATGTTATTTAGTTCTCTAATTATCTCAGCTAAATTAGATATGAATCTTCTTAAAAAAATTATCTTACCTAGAAAGCCTTGTAATTCTTCGATGTTTCTTGGTGGACTGATGTTCAGAATTGCTTCTATCCTAGTAGGATCTATTATGATTCCTTCTTTAAAAATTGTGTGTTCAAGTAAATTACCTTCTTCTAATCCAAACAGACTTTTCTTAGGATTTAAAGAGATGACAAAATTTCCTACATTTAATAAAAACTTGTCTCAAATGATCCAAGTGTTCATTATCAGTTTTGGAAAACACAAAAATGTCATCTAAGTAAATTACTAAGAAATCATGTATTTCCTTTGCAAAATCTATATCCATAGCCCTTTGAAATGTTGCCCCTGCATTCATTAGACCAAAAGACATTTTATATACATAAAAGTGCCCCAAGGAGTAGTAAATGTTTTTTTAGCTTGATCTTCTTTTTGGACTAATATCTGGTTATATCCTGAAAAACCATCTAAAAGAGGCATCCTAGAAGAGCCAACTACCCTTTGTAATATATGATCCATTTTAGGTAAAGGATAATTGTCTTTCAAGGAAACTTTGTTCAGATTTATAAAGTCAACACATAATCTTATCTCTCTTGTTTTCTTCTTTGTTGGAACTAGGTTGGAAACCCAATCATAATATCTGATTGGTGCAATGATCTATGCATCATACATTATTTTCACTTCTTTTTCTATCAAAGGTAATAAAACATGGTTAATTATTCTCAACTTTTGTTTAAATGGCTTTTGATCTTCTTTTATTGGAATTTTATGTTGAATTATGCTGGTATCATATGATTTGAGATCTTCATAACTCCAGGAAAAAACATTTTGATATTCCTTTAAAAGAGTAATGTATTTTCTTTCTCTTGATGAGGTAAAAGTTTGGAAATTTTGATTGTTTTGGGTTTTAACTCTGTTCCAATATTGCATTCTTCGATATCATATCTAACTGGATCCATTTTTTGTTTTCTAGCTACATCATTTGAGTCAAAAATATTTTCTATGGGAGATAAACCTTTAGGTAAGAAATTATCCTTAAGATTCAATATCTTTGATTCATCCTCAATAATTTCTTCAATTTCTACTTTCTCTAAGCTATATATATCAGCTTGACTAAATCTAGTTGGTTTATCAAAATTTATTCTATCTATATCTAAGTTATTCAAATCTATTTCACAATCTAAATCATGATTTATAGTACAATCTGTGTCTATCTTACAGTTCTCAATTTCATATTTATTGTTCATAAACTTGTAAATCTGATCATCCTGAGAAAAAAATTTCCAATACTTAAGATTGTCTGGAATTATTGGCCTATGTTTAACTTCAGCAGTATATCTGTGATTAGGTTGGAATGGTAAATTGCATGTACTAGCAAAGGTTTCCAGACAGTGATCTTGTATATTTTGTTCTAGCTATAGCAGCAAATTTACATTCCAATAAATCATCAGTTAAATCTATCGCAATGTCTCTATATCTGCTTAGTATATGATTGTAAACAGAATAAAATCCATTTACTTGTTTTATGATCAACTCTGAATCTCCCGTGATTAAAATTCTTTTCCCTCCTGAGTTCCTAATGATTTGGAGTCCTAAGATGAGGGCTTCATACTCAGCCATATTATTGGTACATTTGAAATTGAGCCTAAAAGCATGGCCTTCTGAGTGATTAGTCTCCATGTTGGTTATCCAAACTCCTGCTCCTGCTCCTAACTTATTTACTAAACAATCAAAGTCTAAATGCCATAGAGATTCATCAAATATATTATCATTATTTGGTGATTTTTTTTTCTCTATTAGTTTAGTTTAGATTTCATTGGTTTCAAAGTTACTTAAGATAAAATAATCAAGGTCAGTTGGTGTAGAGTAAATTGGGTAATTTATAGATCTTTTAGCACTACTGACCATGTACTTCATCAATGTTTCCCTATATAACTTTTTAGGCTGGCCAAAAACTTATATAGTAGCATAAGACATGTCCACTTATAGAGATCCCTGTAACTTTTCTCCCCATGAGCGAGAAAGTAACATTCCATATTTAGGTGGGATATAAGCTACTACATTTTCCATTAATATACTCTTACCAGGATATTGAACTACTATTACACACAAGTCTTTGATTAAACCTAGGCACTTAACTTTACTTGAATCAAAATAAAACAAATCTTTGTATGGCCTTGTAATTTCTAGATTGAGAGTTTCCATTATGGCTTTAGGAATTAGATAATGGGAAGCTCCTAAATCTAGCATGGCATTGTGTAAATCTGATCATGAATGGTAAGACTGATATAAAATGGAGGAACTGCTCCATCTGCATGTTTTCCATTCACATCTGGGCCAAAAATCAACTCTGGTTAATCATCATTTATATTTATGGAATCTTCTTCATCATTCATATTTAATGTTTCAGTTATGGTTGATTTATACAAGTCATGTTTTACCAATTCAGTCAAAGGAAATGGTATTTGAAGCTTTGCAATTTCTAATTGTATGTTGAATGTAGGTTGAGTTTTACTGATTGGAATCAATTCTTCTTTAGTAACTTGTTGTGGCCAGCAACAACCCCCTCCTTATTTAGTATTAGTAATAATATTAAATAAGTGGGGACCCTTAGCTTAAAAATCCAAAAAATTAATTGATGTTTGTTTTCATTTTTAATAAAACTTACTATCATTAACTTAAGAAAATTATTTGGAAAATCTTTAAATAAACTTAAGTTTATGATAGACTAGAATAAAATCTTTCTTTGAAGAAAATATCGCATTCATCGCAAAAAAGTATAATATATCTTGTGCAAAGCAGAATCTTCTAAATTGCGATAGCGCGATCCAAAAAATACGCATTAAAATATTTATCGCATATCGCAAAAAATATATTAATGGATATTTTTCACATGATACATTTTTGTGATATTGTGATTTCGCGATATTGCGATTTCGCGATGTTACGAGATTGTGATTTATGAAAGTTGCGATTTTTTATATGACGATGATGCGGATTTTCTGATTTGCGATATTTCGATTTGCGATATTGCAAAGCAAATCGTAGGATCGCACATTCTTAAAGCTCGTTGTACGAAGAAAATCTTTCCATCAATCGATATCTGTTATGCGCTTTGATGTCAAATTAATGAATGGATTGTCAATTATTAATGAAAGGGATTTTGTTTTGATTGAAAGGTTATTTCACGTTAAAATAATATATTTCATATGCCTTCAGCATTTAAAACTATTCCGTCACATTTCTCATATCATTATTCTCACAATTCGTAAAACCGCAGGCGCGGAGAACAGGAGACTATACAAGCAATATTAGAGGTATTATGGAAAGAAAACAGAGACTAGGAAAGAAAGCTCCGAGTTCTTAAAGTAAAGAGATGGCATCCTTGTACGCAGACACTGCTTGCAACAAAGACGCTGGCATCACCACTTGGGACGGTATGTTTAATCTGCTTGAAGAAGAAAACCCAAGGGTAATGGATGTTTCAGCTACTGCTGATCAAATAGTTTCTTGGAAAGCATCTCTTACGGGCGGCAACAATTTGCAGACATGACAGACCAAGAATTCTTCCATATACAGACATGGTAAAATGGGTGCTGGATAGCACTGATATTACGGACAGACAGTTCAAAACTCAAGGTCAAGAGCTCATCGGGTCATTCACTCCAGAAGATTTGAGGCTTATGTATCATTTGCCGGAACCTCAGGCAACTTACAACAAACAATATATGGAGAAATTTGCCAAGGAAAATGAAAATTTGGCGGAATGTACTAAGGAATGGTCTAGAAGAGATGAACCATTGAAAAAAGATAAACAAGGTATGTACAGTACTGGCTCACTCACTTCTCCATATTGTTTTGTTGCTGCTATGCTATGTAGGCTTTTTGGAAATCCTGACATTAATAAGTTTTTTCCTGAATGGCTTCCCTTATTGAATGCTGTTGTTAATGCTACCATCGTGGACTGGGCTAAAATATTGTCTGATAATTTAGCCACGGCTATTTTCAATTACCGGTCTAAACGGACTGTCTCTCATAGGATTTATCCTCCTTTTTATCTATCTGCCTATGTTATGGATTCAATCTACTTTGTTTCTAAGTTCCCTTTAATGGGTTGGCAATGGACAATTCAGGATCCCCTACTCATCCATGTTTATCACAAAGAATTGTGGGAATCAAAATTCATTCCTCATTTTTACAAAATTTGCCATGGCATAATGTTGCCTTTGTACAAAGTATTGTATAATAAGGATGCTCCAAGGTTATCCCCTGAAGCAGAAGTAGACATTCTCCCCGTCGCAAGATGGTTTGGAGAAGAATTGTTTACTTATGTGAGGGTTTTTGGAAGCTTTGCTTCTCCTCATGTTTTGCCCTTATATGTTCCGAATAAACTCATAGCTCGGGAAATTGCATATCAAACATGTGGAGACGGAGGTTTGACAAAAGAATTAAAGGATAAAAAGTATATGGCTGATTTCTTGTCTGCCACGTTTTCATTATTATTTGGAGATGTTAGTCAATATACATTTATTTCTGTGTAGTCAAAGAAAAAGTATTTTCTGGAGAATAAGATCTTTTTGATGATATGTTTCAAGAAAAATGTTCATTTAAAGAAATTTTGCATTTAGCTCAAACACGGTTCTCCCCAGAAGAATTTCAAGAGTTTAAAGTATACAGAGAAAGACGATTGACCACTATTCCTTTGGATAATTTGCGTTTGGAACCCGCAAGGGAACCAACTCCTAGTGTCAATCTCAGTGGTAGCTCAGATACAAAAAGGTCTAAATCAAAGTCTGGCAAAGAAACTTCTGAACGTTCTAAAAAATCTGATAATGATAAAAGTGAAGGCTCAATCAAGGATACAGCTCAATCAAAAGAGCTTTCACAAAAACAGACCTCAACCACTCCACAGTTGAATCTTCCACCTCTTAATGTACAGCAACCATCCAGCAGCACTCAGTTAGATAAAGAATGGGAATCATTTAATGATTTGATTAATGTTCAAGGACATAACATACAAACTCCTGTACAGACAGCAAAAGGTTTGATTACAGAAATAAGTGGCAATGTCACAGAAAAAGAACATATACCCATTACTCCTTCCTCTGAGCTTGTACTTAAAATAGAGGAAATTTCTCCTCTAGATATATTATATAGCCCACAACATAAAGCAATAGTAAGGAAGCAAAGAAAGAAGAGAAAATTAGAAAGTGTGCTCTCTACTGATGCAGAACAATTTGATGTTTTATGGAAAGATCCTACTACGGATCCCACTAAAAATATTACTAAATTATCTCAGATTACAGGAGCTTATGCCTCCGCAACTATTGACAAAGCATCTGAGGTACGGCTGTTATTAAATGAAAAAGAGGATCAAATACAAGTTCTACAACAATAATTGCAACAAGCACATGCCAACAGTGAAGCACAGATACAATTTGAAAAGTTACAGCAAGAGTTTCAACAAATGCAGATCGGATATCAGAAAATCTTGTCCGAAAAAGAAAAACAAATACAGATTATGCAAGAGATGCATAAAGACGACCCCAAGCTTACAGAGTTCATCTCAGAATCTATTTCTTTGAATAATCAACTACTGCAACAAAAAGATATATTATGCCAAAAAATCTTGCAATGGAACTCTTTTTGTCAAGAAAGTGACAAAATCACTAATCATGTCGTAGAATTACGACATGATTAGCTAATGAAAGAGTTACTAATTATTTGGCATGGAAAAAGACACAGGAAGAAAAAAGAGCAGGATCACCAATTATCAATGACAGTAATAAGAAAATACTCTTCAATAATTGGAATGCACAGATCAGAGAGACAGAAAAAGCAGTAGAGGAAGCAGCTACAGCAGCAAGTAACATGACTGATTGTGTAAATGATAATTTGCACAAAATTAATTTGATTTCAGAAACTATTCCAGGATACCTACCACAAGCCCAGCAATTGCAAACAGAGTGGAAACAGAAAACTGAGGAAAAGGAAAAATCAATTCAAGGATTGACAAAGTTAAATTGGGATTCTTACTGGATATATATGGTAAAACCACACAATCAATGCAGTGCTCTTAATTCCATCATTAATTCTGCTGAGAAGATCACGCCAACACTTGTCGATTCCGTCTTTTCAGGACAATTAAAATCTGAAGTCGATCAACCTCCTCTTCTAAAATCAATGCTGGATTCTTGCAAATTCAAAGACCAGATTCATAAGTAGTTAGTTAATAGTTTTTAATTTTAGATTTAGTTTTAGTTTTACTTTATTTTTGCATAGAAAAAGGACGGTCATTTAAACCGAATCCTAAATTTTTGTAATAAACTATAATTAGATTTAGTTAGTAGTATTTAAACCATTCTCATTCATTTAGAGAAGGGTCCTGAAATTTGTCAAAAACTGGTCCTCAGAACATGCACTTCTGCACCCTCAGAGGAGGTTTTGATGAATGAATGGAACGAGATTTATTGATATCTATGTCTAATATCTGCTACTGATGTTGCATTTATGTACTCTTAGTAGATGTTGGATTAAGAAGAGATAAATCATTATTGCTTCTAGCTCATGAGTAGAACCAGTTATAAATGTTACTTTTATCTCTTAACTAATTCTGTTTCTGTGTTAAAGTAATATTTATTTTCAGTTTTTTATATATTGATGCTTGAATGCTTAAGTTATCATTTGGCACTTCTGTACTGTGTTAACTATTTATTTATGCTTAGTGTATGAATAGTTTATTATGCGATATGTTTTTCATAACTGTTTCATCTAACTTTTTATATGAAATGGTTTATCTTTATTGACTTCTTTTCTTATAACAGTTGAACAATATTTATTATCAGTTGTTATTTGAAATTATTTTAGATCGCATAAACAAGATTACATCCCGGATTTAGTTTAGAATTAGATATTTCTGTTTAAATTAGAATACAATTTGCATATAATTAGATTAGAAATAGAATAAAAGAATTTTACTTAGGAACCTTTTTAGAGAGGAAATATATATTTTCAACACACACACACATATTGGGAAACTGGTCCCATTATCCCTAGTCGGACCCACTACACCAAACGGAAAAGGAGCTGCTAACCAAGGTCCGGACCAGCTGGGTATCCCTCTTGTTGTAGACCCGATTTTCAGGGCTTCAACATATTTGGCGCTAGAAGGAGGGCCACGAACTATGAATGGAAAGTAAATCTAAATCTAAATACCATTATGAGAGTAAATCACCCTCACCATCTCCCCCGACTTCTCCATCGCACTCAGAAATTTTAAATCTATATCCAGAAGTTGAAAGAAGAACAGACACTGCTACAAACCCTGACTTTTCAGAAGAATTTGCTATTGAACCTCCTGAAGTTGAATCTTTGATTCATAAACTTCAGCGATTTTCAATATCACCTCAAAGATCTGATAAATCTCAAGGCAGTGTGACTTCGCAATATAACCCTGCTCATCCTCTTACCAAATTACAGAGTGAGAAGCTTGGCATTCAGCCAACTGAATTACCTTTAACTGCAAGGAAAAGAGCAAGGAAATCACCTAAAGGGTCTAATAGCGAGACTCTTTCATCATCATCATCATCCATCTCAACCTCTTCACCGCGAAGTCAGCCATCCACCCCTCCACTTCAGAGCATTGTCCCTCACTCCACTAGAACTTCCACATCACCTTCTCAATCATCTATAATTGTAATATCTTCATCTTCCCAATCACAAACATCATCTTCTACACTTTCCTCTGTTAGTAGTTCAGCGATGGCCCAAATGCCATGGAATAATCCAGGGGCAGTCTTAATGCCTGCACCCTTGAGTCAATTACTAGCCCATCCTGAAAAATCGCTGCCTAAGTTTAACCCTGAAGCAGGCATGCTAGCAGAAGAACACATAAACAATTTTATGTTGTCCATAAATCTCAATGGAGTTATTAATGAAGATGATGTTGTCCGAATTTTCCCTTATACTCTACAAGGAGCAGCTGGATCATGGTATTTCTCATTACCATCTGGATCCATCACTAGTTGGGATATCTTTCAAAATCAATTTTTGACTAAATTTGGTGATGACAGGTCTACAGCGACATTAATCAATGATCTGTCTAATCTTAGAGCTGATTCAAAAGAACTTTTCAAGGATTTTAATTTACGTTTCAATAAATTGTTAAACAAAATTCCTACTGCTTCCAAGCCTAGCGAAGAAGTGCGAAGTGAATGGTACATTTTTGCTTTACCATCAAACATAGCAATCTTTGTTGATAGGGCTAACAAAACAAATTTAGCAGAAAACATGAAGGAGGCAATAGCAGTAGAGAAACATATCATTGCTCTAGATAAGAAAAATGCGATAGAAGAACGAAAAACCAAGAAGGTTACTTTTAAGGAAGACCCCAAGAAAAAATAATCAAAATATCCATTTGATTTAGAAGGATTGCATAAAGTTTTGAAAACTATGTCTAACGAAATGGTTGACATTAAGAAACAAGTGGCAGAAACATCTTCTAAAAATTCTTTCAAGCCTTTTAGAAGAAATCCTTCAACTGATCCAAAGCCACCAAATGCTATAACTAATGTTGAATCAGAATAAGAAGAAGAAGAAACTGCTACTGAAGAAACTACTGATGAAGAAGAAGTCGTAGAAGTACAAGGTATGTGGGATTTCATCCTTCCAGATGAGGAAGATCAAGAAGCATCCCCAGTTAGCACTCGAAGTAGAAATCAACTTGATCCTCCACAATCTACTCCTAAGTCAAAGAGCGCAAGCTCATTGACTAAGGATAAAGTTGCACCCAAGAAAACGACATCTAAACCAATTCAAACCAGCCCAGTCCAGACAGATTCATCAAATCCATCAAGAACACTGATTGTTCCAGATGAGATGGAGTACAATATCATAGAAGACATGAAGAAGACTAGGGCTAACATCACTTTTTATGAATTGAGCAAGTTAAAACACCAACAAAAGGTACTTTTGAAAGAATTACATGATGTACCAGAAAAACCTTTACCTGATCCTGTTATTTCTCAAGCTTCCAACGAGATGCGAAGACCTCCAGCTAATACGATTAGTAAAGTTGATCTAGAAAATATCGCTTTAATTGGAGGAAGGTCAAGATCTCATACTCCTCCATTTCTTCTTACTTATGAAGTTTTCAATAAAAAATTGCATAATTGTTTAGTGGATTCTGGAGCTTCATCTAATATTCTACCAAAATCAATATGTGCAAAACTGAACATTCAACCACAAAAATCTGTTGTGTGCATAGTCCAGCTAGATCGATCACAAGTTGAAGTGATTGGCGAATTAAATTAGGTTACCATAATATTGTCATCAAATCCAAAGGTATGTCAAGTCATTGATATTTTAGTTGCACATATTCCAGAATTTTATGGCTTAATTCTTAGCAGAGATTGGTCAGAAAAACTTCATGGATATTTTGCAACTGATTGGTCGCATATGTGGCTTCCTTACAATGGTAAACCAAATCAGATAAAGGTTGAACGAGAAAAACATCAGAAATACATAGTAACAGAACTTGAAGGAGAGAATGAACCAGTTGCATACAGCAGTAATATCATTGGAAATTATTCAGTTGATTCTTTCTTAGGAAATTTTAATGCTCATACTTCACCTTATTTAGAACATTATGTTTTATCTCAAATAGAAAAATTTTCCCAAACAGATAGTTCTAAATGTATTAATTTTGTAGATACTCCTATAAATAAATCTTTATTTTGGAAATTATTTTTTGATGGTTCTAAGTCTAATGAAGGAGCAGGAGCAGGATGCGTTTTGGTTAGTCCAGAGGGAAACAAAATTATGTTAACTTGTAGACTTGAGTTTGATTTCACTAATAACACCGCATAATACGAGGCTTTAGTCCAAGGATTATACAAAGCAATCAGATTAGACATCAAATATCTACAAGCTTTCGGAGATTCGGAAATTGTAATTAAATAGGTACGCAATACTATACATTGTTTATTAGGTCATTTAAAGCATTATCAATCTTTAGTCCAAGATCTGACTGAACACTTTATAGCGTTTAATATTTCATCAATTCTCAGAATTCAGAATGCTAGTTCAGACCTCCTAGCTAATGTAGCTTCCAAGCTCATTCCTGCAGAAGACTTTAGTCTTGATCGATTTTCAATCGAATTAATCTTTAGACCCTCGATTCCTGATAACGTTACCCATTGGAGGATTTTCAATGATGATCCTGATATTGTAAATTTTCTCACATCTGAAGGATCTTACACCAATCAGATAATTGATGAAGACCAACATGACAGACAATTGCTCCAAGATAGCACCAATAATGTTATGCCAAAATTAGTAGTCAAGTTAGAAGACCTTTATGATTTGAAAGATCGATTTAAAATATCTACCAATTCAAAATTGCAAAGTTCAACTTTGAATTATGAATTAGTAAATCTAGGAACTGATGCCAAACCACAGAATATCAACCTAGGCCTTGGCCTAGCTCCTGAAGAAATATTAGCATATGTTCATCTTTTGAAACAATATAAAAGTGTCTTTGCTTGAAACTACGATGAACTCAAAACTTATGACACTTTTATCATCCAACATACTATCCCAATGATCAATGATGAGAAACTTGCCCAACAAAAGTTGAGAAAGATCCACCCCAATCTAGAAAATCAGATCAAATCTGAACTCAATAAGTTATTGAAAGCCAAGATTATTTTTCCCGTCCGACATTCTAAATGGGTTTCCAATATGGTTCTTGTTAGAAAGAAGAACAGAGACATTAGAATTTTTATTGACTTTCGAAATCTTAATAAAGCCTGCCAAAAAGATAATTTTCCTTTGCCTCCTATGGAGCAAATATTACAGGCAGTTGCAGGATCAGAACTAATGTCTTTCTTAGATGGTTTCTCTGGTTACAACCAAGTGTTATTCCATCCTGATGATCAATTGAAAACTACATTCAGAACCAAATGGGGCACTTATGCATATCAAAAGATGCCTTTTGGTCTGATCAATGCTGGTGCCACATTTCAGAGAGCCATGGATATTGCTTTCAAGGGATTAGTTAACAAATCAGTGGTAATTTACTTGGATGATATAACTGTATATTCCAAAAAACGAAGCAATCATCTTAGAGATTTGAAACAGATCTTCCAACGTTGTCAAAGGTATGGAATTTCAGTTAATCTGAAAAAATATCTTTTTGCTTTGAGTGAAGGAAAACTTCTTGGATTCATAATATCAAAATCTGGAATTCATATTGATCCTAATAGAATCAAAGAAATTTCTGAAAATCCATTACCTCACAACAAGAAAGCTATGCAATCTTTTCTTGGTCAGATTAATTTTGTAAAAAGATTTGTGCCAGATTTTTCAAGAATTGTATCACCCTTGCAAGCAATGATTAAAAAGAATTCAAAATTCAAATGGGACAAAGATGAATATGAGGCATTCAATCTGATCAAACAAGCAATTATTAATGCTCCATCTTTAGCAACTCCAAATTTTTCCGATCCTTTTATTTTGTATACATTTGCCTCTGATAAATCTTATGCTGCAATACTCACTCAAGAAAATCAAGACAAAGCAGAAGCCCCAATTTCTTTTTTCAGTTCAAATTTACAGAGGGCTGAGTTGAATTATTCAGATGTGGAAAAACAATCTTATTCTGTTTTCAAAGCAATTAAATATTTCAGACCCTTTCTACTTAAAACCCATACAAAAATCATAGTACTGTTTCCAGCAGTAAGAAATCTTTTAGTCCAAAAATATGTGGGTGAGAAAAGAGCCAATTGGGTTATTGTCTTACAAGAATATGATGTTGAAATCAAACCGGCAAGTATTGTAAGAGGTCAAGGTTTTTGCAAAATACTAGCTGAAGCATCGCTTATCTCTGAAAAACCATCTGAAGAAATACAAACATATGAGGTAAGCCTAAACGATGTTGAATCATTATATGTTGATATCAAATTTTATCTGAAAAATGGATATGCTCCTCCAAATCTCGATTACACCAAGAAAATAGCTCTAAGGTTGAAGGCTAAACAATATCAGCTTGTAAATGATGTTCCTTTTAGAATGAATTATGATTATGTTCTTCTTAGATGTCTGGAGAAATCTGAAGCTGAAAAAGTCTTGCAGGAACTTCATGATAGGCCAGCAGGTGGACATTATGCTGGAGGTGCAACTGCACATAAGATCCTCCGTGCAGGATATTACTGGCCCACATTATTCAAAGATTCACATAGCTACGCAAGAAAATGTCAAATTTGTCAAACTGCAGCTGGAAGACAAAAGAAACCATCATTTCCATTACAACCAGTCAACATTGACCAGCCTTTTGATCAATGGGGATTAGACATAATAGGTGAGATCGTTCCTTACTCTTCTAAACAACATAGGTATATCATTACAACAACTAATTATTTTACGAAATGGGTAGAAGCAGTCCCTCTCAAGACTGCTAATGTCGAACACATCATCGAGTTCATAGATCAGTTTATAATCACCAAGTTTGGTTTACCTTCTTCTTTAATGTTTGATAATGCATCATATTTTTCTGGTAATGCTATGACTGAATTTGCACTCAAGAGAGGTTTCAAACTTAAATACTCTGCCAATTATTATCCACAGGGAAATGGGTTAGCTGAATCCACAAATAAAAACTTAATCAGAATAATCAAGCGAACCATTGATCAAAATCATAAAAATTGGCATAAGTCTTTAATATATGCTTTATGGGTAGATCGAATAACGCAGAAGGCTTCTATTGGCAGCTCTCCCTTTAATTTAGTTTATGGGAGAGAAGTGGTTCTTCCAACTCATCTAGTGATTCCTTCTCTAGCCTTAGTCCAATATATTGATGAAGTACCAACTTCTTCTTTACAATTAAGACAGATGGAAACAATTAAGTTAGAATAACAACGAGAAAAAGCCAAAGTAACTCATGCTCATCATCAAGCATTAGTTAAAGCTTCTTTTGATTCAAACATGATAACCAGAAAGGATTTTCAGATAGGAGATCTAGTTTTAAAATGGGACAAGGCTCATGAAGAAAAAGGAAAACATACAAAATTTCAACGAATGTGGCTTGGTCCTTTCCAAATTGCAGAGATCTTAGGTCCATCTACTTTTATGTTACAAGATTTAACAGGAAAAAGAGAGTCTTTACCTGTTAATGGGCAGATCCTCAAAAACTATTTTCAATAAGAGATTATTCTTCTATTTTGTATATTAGTTTTCTTTATTTTTAAATAAAACCAGTTGTTAACGGTTACATTTGGAATTCATGAAAAAGATACAAATTATCTGTTTTAGATTTTATTTCTTCACTTATATAATTAGAATTCTTTTTAGAATATTGATCATTATTATTCAAAGATACAGTTAAAAGCTTTAATCTAGAAATGATACTAGTTTCAACTTTGAAAATTTTGATGAAAAGCAACTTCTAGCAGGAAGATGTTTTATATCAGTTCAATGAAAGGTATCTATAAAAAAATGAAGATTCTCTGTAGAAAAGTTCTCTTCAAAAAACTCTATCATTGTCGTCCAGAACTATCTTAAGGAAACAATGACTTCCTCCCCACCTAGAAAATTACAATGTTCAGGGAATAATCCAATGATACACTTTAACTTAAAGAGTAAGAGGTCTCATCACGAGCCGACTTATCATGATCATATATATTATAGCTTGTTGACTTTGCCAATACTGCATACCACAACAAGGAAATGACTCAAGATTACTGCAATCAAAAGGCAAGGGGTCTCATCACGAGCCAGCTTGTTCAGCAAAGTTATATATCAAGTGAATGGCACTGTCATAAATTGGCTACCAAACCAAGACATTGTTCTTTAAGGGTAAAAAAGAAAATAAAAAGCAATAAGTGTGAATATGGATTTTTCTTTGAAAATTGTGTATTTCTCTAAGTGGGACACAGGATCATTGTTGGGTAACAAGTAACCCTGTCGAGGCTATAGACGCTTGCTGGCAGCAGTGGCTCTACATACGACAAATGAGCATATTTAAAAACTGATTTACAGAGAAAACTTTTGTTTTTATCTTTTTAAACCAAGTAATGACTGATATAGATACAAAGACTAGCTTGAGGAAATGAATAGTCAAAGTTGAACATAGAAGAAATGAAATATCATTTATAGATTAAAACATAATGTACTTTGTCTTTTTATAATAAAGTTTGATTTTCTGGAAAATTTTCTGTTTTGAAAAAGTTTAGAAAATCCAAAAGAAAAGCAGAGATAACTGGTTCTTCCAAGTGAATCGCTAATTGTTGTGGCCAGCAACAACCCCCTCCTTATTTAGTATTAGTAATAATACTAAATAAGTGGGGACGCTTAGCTTAAAAATCCAAAAAATTAATTGATGTTTGTTTTCATTTTTAATAAAACTTACTATCATTAACTTAAGAAAATTCTTTGGAAAATCTTTAAATAAACTTAATTTTATGATAGACTAGAATAAAATCTTTCTTTGAATAAAATATCGCATTCATCGCAAAAAAGTATAATATATCTTGTGCAAAGCAAAATCTTCTAAATTGTGATAGCGCGATCCAAAAACTACGCATTAAAATATTTATCGCAAATCGCATATCGCAGAAAATATATTAATGGATATTTTTCACATGATACATTTTTGCGATATTGCGATTTCGCGATGTTACGAGATTGCGATTTATGAAAGTTGCGATTTGTGATATGACGATGATGCGAATTTTCTGATTTGCGATATTGCGATTTTGCAATATTGCAAAGCAAATCGCAGGATCGCAGGATCACACATTCTTAAAGCTCGTTGTACGAAGAAAATCTTTCCATAAATCGATATCCGTTATGCGCTTTGATGTCAAATTAATGAATGGATTTTCAATTATTAATGAAAAGGATTTTGTTTTGATTGAAAGATTATTTTACGTTAAAATAATATATTTCTTACGCCTTTAGCATTTAAAATTATCCCGTCACCTTTCTCATATCATTATTCTCACTTAATTCGTAAAACCGCAGGCGCGAAGAACAGGAGACTATACAAAGCAATATTCAGAGTTTTATGGGAAAGAAAGAGAAAGCTCCAAGTTCTGGAAAGAAAGAGAAAGATCTGAGTTCTGAAAGTAAAGAGATGGCATCCTTGTACACAGACACTGCTTGCAACAAGGACGCTGGTATCACCACTTGGGAGGGTATGTTTAATTTGCTTGAAGAAGAGAACCCAAGGGTAATGGATGTTGCGGCTACCGCAGGCTCAAGTAATTCTTCTGAAGCGTCTCTTACAGAGCTGGATTGTTCATTTTTACACCGGGTAGTAGCAAGACCAAGAATTCTTCCATATACAGACATGGTAAAATGGGTGTTGGATAGCACTGATATTACGGACAGACAGTTCAAAACTCAAGGTCAAGAGCTCATCGGGTCATTCACTCCAGAATATTTGAGGCTTATGTATCATTTTCCGGAGCCTCAGGCAACTTACAACAAACAATTTATGGAGAAATTTGCCAAGGAAAATGCAAATTTGGCGGAATGCACTAAGGAATGGTCTAGAAGAGATGAGCCATTGAAAAAAGATAAACACGGTATATACAGTACTGGCTCACTCACTTCTCCATATTGTTTTGCTGCTGCTATGCTATGTAGGCTTTTTGGAAAGCCTAACATTAAGAATTTTTTGCCTAAATGGCTTCCCTTATTGAATGCTGTTGTTAATGCTACCATCGTGGACTGGGCTAAAATATTGTCTGATAATTTAGCCACGGCTATTTTCAATTACCGGTCTAAACGGACTATCTCTCAGAGGATTTATCCTCCTTTTTATCTATCTGCCTATGTTATGGATTCAATCTGCTTTGTTTCTAAGTTCCCTTTCATGGGTTGGCAATGGACAATTCAGGATCCCCTACTCATTGATGTTTATCACAAAGAATTGTGGGAATAAAAATTCATTCCTCATTTTTACAAAATTTTCCATGGCATAATGTTGCCTTTGTACAGAGTATTGTATAATAAGGATGCTCCAAGGTTATCCCCTGAAGCAGAAGTAGACATTCTCCCCGTCGTAAGATGGTTTGGAGAAGAATTGTTTACTTATGTGAGGGTTTTTGGAAGCTTTGCTTCTCCTCATGTTTTGCCCTTATATGTTCCAGATAAACTCATAGCTCGAGAAATTGCATATCAAACCTGTGGAGACTGAGGTTTGACAAAAGAATTAAAGGATAAAAAGAAAGCCATCTGGCCACAATTTTCTGTGTCCTGCGGAGCATTTTCATTATTTGATGTTGGTCATGCGTTTAAGGAAGTAAACAATGTTACATGTTTAAAATTTTTTAAGTTTCCGAGAATGCTATTTGATCCATATGGTATTGTCAAGGATTTCACCATTGTAGTCAAAATAAAAGTATTTTCGGGAGAAGAAGATCTTTTTGATGATATGTTTCAAGAAAAATGTTCATTTAAAGAAATTTTGCATTTAGCTCAAACACGGTTCTCCCCAGAAGAATTTCAAGATTTTAAAGTATACAGAGAAAGAAGATTGACCACTATTCCTTTGGATAATTTGCGTTTGGAACCCGCAAGGGAACCAACTCCTAGTGTCAGTCTCAGTGGCAGCTCAGATACAGAAAGGTCTAAATCAAATTCTGGCAAATAAACTTTTGAACGTTCTAAAAAATCTGATAATGATAAAAGTGAAGGCTCAGTCAAGGATACAGTTCAATCAAAAGAGCTTTCACAGCAACAGACCTCAACCACTCCACAGTTGAATCTTCCACCTCTTAATGTACAGCAACCATCCATCAGCACTCAGTTAGATAAAGAATGGAAATCATTTAATGATTTAATTAATGTTGAAGGACAGAACATACAAACTCATGTACATACAGCAAAAGGTTTGATTACAGAAATAAGTGGCAATGTCATAGAAAAAGAACATATACCCATTACTCCTTCCTCTGAACTTGTACTTAAAATAGAGGAAATTCCTCCTCTAGATATATTCTATAGCCCACAACATAAAGCAATAGTAAGGAAGCAAAGAAAGAAGAGAAAATTAGAAAGTGTGCTCTCTACTGATGCAGAACAATTGGATGGCCTTCACCTCGGGCTTCAAATCCTTCAAAGTTGTTGTCCAATTTTACAAATTGCTATAAATATCGATATATACAATGAACTGTGAATCTGGAGCTCTATGAACCTTCTATGTTGGATCAGAAAGAAGAACAAGTCCTACCTTCTATATAGGATCTAGAACTAGATGTTGAAGTAGAGTTAACAAAGGACACAGTTTTGTAGAAGGGGTCCAAAACTACAAAATAAGGGAAGGAGGACCTCTCGGAGATTGTGTTGAAAGGACAACTTCTAAGCAAGGCTCAATGGTGCACCAGAGAGAAGGTGGAGGGAAAATGTCCTCACCTCATTAAGTTAAATCTTTTGGGGACCAAAAACCTCCCAAAATGGGGAGGTATGATATGGATTGGATGATTTTATTGATTATCATCATATTGATTATTTCATAGTGAAAAAAAATGTAATTAACTCAGGACCATTTTTACCAATGGGAACCAATTAGGAAAATTGGGGTATGAAACCTTCTGGAATTAGTTTGAGGAATCAAACGAATTTTCATGAGTAAAAATTTATCGATTAAGAGTGACAACCCCTAGTATTATTCTACACATAAACACTTTTCCAACGATGCAAAAATCATCTAAATCAAAGTTTGAATGCAAAATTTATGCCACCTGAATGTTGAACTTCTTGTTTTCACCACCATGATTCAAGAATGTGTCACGGTAGTCCCCATTATTCATGGAAAATGGGTTAGCTACGTGATCATAATAAAGAATAATTTAGAAGAGTCCCTATTATAACTCTAGTTAATATTTGAAGGAGTCAAACTTAACCATAGTCTATCGAGTTGTGTTATAATCAAGCCACTAGGAGGACAAAGGGCTCCATTCCATGGGCATGTGTTTTCCATAGGTGAGCAGAGAATGAGAGAGTGGATAGAGAGGGAGTAAAAACAAAGAGGGTTTGTACATTGTAGCATCCCATAAGCCATAGTCTCACTTTTGCATCCATTTCCATTCAAAGAAAGAGAGAGCAAAGTAGCCTCAACTTCCAACTAGGTTTTCTCCTAAAATGGTTTTTGAGGTCATATCTTGGAGTTTTTGGGGTGACTTTTGGAGTTATTAACTTATTATTTTTATGCATTTTCTATATTACATTCATAAAAATAGTTAATAACTCCAAAATTCTAAGGAAAATAACCCTCATAGTATAGATTTCGTATTTTAAGAAAAAAATTATCAAATCTATTTTGATGAACTATCCAATGGAATATTCATGGTAATTTATGGATCACTAAACCTTCTAAAGATGGTCCCATATCCCATCAAAAATTATTTGAGGCAAAAGCACACTAGCATAATTAGTTGATTGAGTTTTTCCCTGACCCATAAGGTGTTTCACTCTTCCTCATAGGTACAGGCTCCCATGAGATCATCAAATCAACTAGCTCGCATGTCCCACCAATGAATTCCCTATCAATCATAGCATGCAACAAATGCATTAGTGATATGATCATAAAACATAATCTCATACAAGATAATCCACATTCTAACTCTTGTGTCATGAGAACATTACATCATTATTATCACAGAATTATGAATAATAAGACACCACATGCTCACGCGTGTTAATATTAAACTTCTCATCATTTAAATAAATAAAACAAACAAAAAAACAAAAACAAACCCACATGTCATCACATCATGACATACCATCATAAAATTATAATATCAAAATATTTGTTTTAAACACGTAACATTACTTCAACATAACAAATGGAACCATATGTAAATATAACCTTATAGTATGACACCATCAATACGATAGCCTTTTCAACACAAATCACATAGAGAGAAACAAACCATAATAATTCTTATCATAATTAATTAAACAAAATCAAATTCATTAATATGCATAAATAATGAATATACTTAAATATTTGAACAAACTTGAGTAATGAATAACTTGAACTTCATATCCTTCCTTGTGTAAGTATAAAATTCAATAGTATTAGCACCATGATCCCATCGAGATCTCAATCCTTTTATATTCTTCCAACAAGGAAGTTGGAAATTTACAAAATATGCTCAAGTTACCCTATTAATATGCTATATTTTAGAACGGGAAAGCAGGAACCGAAGGGGTTGTTTTTCGTAAAGAGAGTAGCAATTTGCCTGGGGCCTATGTGTATTAACAAAAAAACAGGAAGAGTATTAGCATTATGGCAAGGTTTGGAGTTGGCCTACTCTAGAGGGATTAGACACTTGACAGTCTTCGGAGACTCCAAAATAGTAATCCAACAGAGGATTTAATGTCGAGGAAAAGACGATCAATTTCTACCCTCGGTCTTGCATCGAACCATGTTGGTGGATCAATTTGACAAAACAGAGTACTTTCATATAAGGAGGAACCTCACTGCAGAGGTAGATACCACGGAAAATCAAGGGATACAATTAAAACCAGGAGAATTAAGGGTGGATAATGAGGAATCAACATTTAAGGCAATTCCTTAATGATGTGAAAGAAATCAAAATTGATTTGGTTTTTGAGGCGCATTAAGCATAGGAGAGTGAGTCAGTTAATTAAGATAATGCAGTGGCGTCCTTGTGATTTGGAGATTCGTGCTATTATGGCCACCAGAAGCGACGAAAAATCCATTCAATTCCTCATCATGTTGTGTCGCAATTTAGGTGCACATTGAAAGATATGGAACGTAGTTTATTGGAAGCAAAGGAGCTTCTCGACGTTCTACTTTCTAGGATGGCAGGGGCTGTGGATTTTATAATTACCCTAATTTTACGCAATTTCGATATGTTCATGGAAAAATCCATGGCTCATAATGCGTTTCTCTCTCAACGGCTAGGTCTTCTAGAGTTAAAATTGGATCGCCTTCAGTGGGCATCTGAAATGCTTGAAACTAGGTCTTCTAGAGTTAAAATTGGATCGCCTTCAGTGGGCATCTGAAATGTTTGAGTTTCAAGTCGATAATATAGGGAGGGTTGTAGAAGAGAATGGCATAGCGGTGCGCAACCCAATGAATGAAGGAAATCGGGAGCAGTTCGTGATTTCAGAGCAGATAGAGGAGGATAATAGCAATAGTGTTGATGACCCTGAAAACAACCTCAAGCAGCTCAACGAGGAAGCAACTGGAGTCCAGGTCACTCCTACCATGGAGAATGTGTAGTTTAAAAAGTCCTTAGTTTTTGTTATTTTATGTCGATATGCAGTGTTTGATGGTGTTTTTTGGAGAATAGTAATATGTAGTTCAGTGGTTACCCATGATGTAATGTTGTGGAAATTTTGGATAGTAAGAAAAGAATTTCTGGCAAACCTTGTACAAGGTTCTAGTCTTCAAACCAGCTCTTTATCATGCCTAAGAATATTTATTCCTTTTTTTTAAATTATGTTCTATTTTTGAAATTACCATTATTCTTTAAAGTATCAATATAAAATTTAAATTCCATGATCACTAAACATATTTAAAAATTTAAATTCCATGATCACTAAACATATTTGTTTATTTATTCCAATATCATTATTCTCAATGGCACACAAACACTAGGTCATCATTTTTTAAGTCCTTTCTCACGCTTATTCCACTTGCAAAAAGGGATAATTAGTTCCTAGTTCAACAATGATTCATCCATCACTTCAATAATTATCACTATTCACTTTCAAAAATATTGGTTCATCTTGCCTTGTTGCCAACTCAACACCACTCGATCCACCCTTCTTCAAGTTGGACTAGGGATTCTTCTCTTCCCCTTATGGCTCATCAAATTTATATTTAGTTTAGTTTAGAATTTCGACCATGAAACCACTACAACCATTATAATCCACAAAGAGACCACATATGTTTGGTGTGGCTTGGTAATAACTTCTTTCAATGGTAATGACACAAACTTGATAAGTTGCTCCTTATTAAGTCCCACTTTGTTATAAATTCACTCATGAAATAATGAATGCAGTCAGCCAAGAACACCCTATATTACTTGACTCTCACTGTTTTGTCAATTTGTGCATAATCCTTCTCAACGTCTTGCTATAGAACTTTCAGCAATATGTCTTCTTACCATTCAATTATTATCCTTAATCATTTAAAAAATAATCCTGATATATCATAGTTAGTTGTGAATGTTTTAAGTGCACAATTCCATATCTTGACACCTTATAACTATATGAGTTACCAATATGACCCTCACTAGTCATCCTTGATCATCATTTATGTTGTTCAATCTTGTCATTTAAGAAAGCGACCCCTTCAACGTTTGTACATAGATATACTCTAGGGTTTAGTACATTTTGTAGTTCTCGTAGCATTTCCATGCTATCCATTAGGTGTGCATAAGAGACTTCTATGAGGTTTAATTATCCACCCTCAATTCTTATCAATCCCATAGTGTTGTTACTCAGTTTTCCCACTTCGATTAACTATCATGAATCTTTCTTGGACTAGAATACTACCATTATGCTAAGTCATTTTATCGTTTTCCCCCTTCACAACTTCCATCATGTTTAATCTAATGTCACCTACTTTATATTGCTCCTAAAAAAAATAATCATGTTTATAAACTTCAGTAATTAATTGATAATATTTTCTTCTTAACCATCTTCATTCTTATATATTTTACACACTTAATTAAAAACAAAAACAAAAGTGTAACATATATAACTAAAATGATCAACAATTATTAACTAAAATAAATAAAAAATTAAAAAATATTTAAATGAAGATGCCAAATTCTTTTGCATTTCTTAATATTTCAATACCTTTCATATTTATTTCAAAAAAAATAAATAAATAAAAATAAAAAATAAAAAATAAAAATAAAATAAAAATCATAATGCAAATTTATCATCTATATCTTTAAAAACAACCCCTTCCCTCCCAAATAAAAACATAACAGATGCATGGGAAACATCATCATTAAAACACTTGCACTTTTAATTTTAAACATCAATTGGTCATTATATCCTCTTCGAAATACTTCCGAATAATTTATAAATGAGTAGCATGCCATATTTAGAAATGATAGGGAACTTGCTTCTTTCTTTCTTTCTTCTTTTGTTAATCATCACAAAAATTTTATTAAAGGATATGTTGGAAATACTGAGAGGGAGGTGAATCAGTGTTTCTTTCCAATTGTTAATTTTTTCCAGTTAGATTCTTCACAATTAAAGATAGAGATGTGTATAATAATAATATTATTAAGGATTAATAAGAACTTCAATCCTTTTTCAAATAATTGAGTACAATAGATGTGTGAGGGCACCAACCCTTCAATGAATCAGGCACCAACCTATTACCAACCACCAACTTGGACATTGATGAGGCTCCGACCTCTAGGGCTTCGACCCTATCTTTTCCAAGGCACCTACCTTGCATTTATGGGCACCAACCCCTACGAAACCAATCCTTCAGTTCGTTTAATAAAGATGAATAGGTAACTTACTTGAATTGCTTCATAACTGATAGTGCTTCACTGCTCCAAAATTATCACTTCACTGTTCATAATTTATGCCTTCAAACTCATCACTGGTTCAAGTCTGAGGGTATAGAATGTCCAAACTCCTGGTTGTGCACCAAGTCTGAGGGTATTGTAATGGTGACTGCTTGAGTGAATGTGATGGTGGTTTCCTGCCTGTAGCTCCTTGCAAGAAACCCGACCCCTAAACACAGTTTTGTCCACAAATACGAGCTCCACCAAAACTGTAATATCCCATAGATTTGGGCTCTACCAAGACAGTGATGTTCTTAGATCCGAACTCTTATAGCCTTGTTTGCTGCAGATGTCAAGTAATCTCATCCTTTTTCTAACCCAACTACAAATCTTCCTTGGCTTCTAAGTCTCCTACCTCGGTCTCCCTTAGTTCACGAGGTGTGAACTGGAAATGATTATCTTCTGTGATTTTCGCCGAATTGGATGATTAAAATGAGAAGATACGACATGTATTTATATTGGTCTTGCGTGAGGAGACACGTCACTGAGGCAGGGCGACATTGGGAGCTAGGACAGGTCAGCAAAAAACAAATAATTATTTCACAACTTCAAAAATCAATATCTTTCTAAACACATGGATTTTTTGGGCATATGAGGGCTCATATGAAAGCTAAAATTATGCTCTAAATTATGGTGAAGGTTTCATAGAGAAATTATTCCTCCAAGGTAATGAAAAATAATTTTTAATGTGGCTGGTCATTTACAAGTGCAGAAATAGAGGTAGGGCAGAATGTCTTGGGCTTCTTCATGGTTTGATTCTCCATCATAGCCTTCTTTATCATAAGGTTACCATGCCATAGTGATATGTGTCTTCATGTAGTCCTCCATCATCCAGAAGATCATCTTATCCTCAAGTACGATCAATCATCATTATTCATCATCATCTAACATCTTATTGCCATCAATGACAACCTAGATTAACGATCTCCCCCTTTGTCATTGATGGAAATATTCCATCTCCATCTTTTTCTCCCCCTTTGACATCAATGGGAAAAGGTGTACCAACGTACTCCCCCTATCATGTTGCTCCCCCTGATACGCTATTATTTTTCTTGGTTTTTTTCTTTAAAGTGATGTAAGAGCAATGACCCCCATCTTCTGGCGAAGATATTCAAATGCCTCTCGTGGAAGGGGTTTTGTAAAAATATCTACAATTTTCTCCTTTGTATTGACATATTCCAACTTGATATTTTTTTCAACAACTTGTTCACAAAGAAAGTGATATTTTATTGGATTATGTTTGGTCTTTGAGTGCATTACCAGATTCTTTGAAAGACTGATGGCACTAGTGTTGTCATAAAAAATAGTGATTGGTTGCTTAGTTTCTACGTTAACGTCCTTCAGAGCTTCCTTCAACCATATTATTTGTGTACAAAAATCAACAGTAGCAATATATTCGGCTTCAGCTGTAGAAAGAGATATAGATGATTACTTTTTGCTCAGCCAAGATACAAGACAATCTCCCATAAAGAATGCATTTCCACTGGTACTTTTTCGATCATCCACGAGTAAGATGTCACAATAAGATTTGAGCTCTTAGGATACCAAAGACCCATATCAGCCATTCCTTTTAGATATCTGAGAATTCTCTTCATTGTTGCTAGATGGGATTGTTTAGGATTCGACTGAAATCTTGCTACCATTCCTACTGCTTGCATAATATCTGGTCTTGTAGCAGTTAAGTATAGGAGAGCTCCAATTATTGACCTGTAAAGAGTCGCATCTATAAGAGGGGTATAATCATCTTAATTTACAATCTGTGGTCATCGGTGTGCTCATAGGTGCACAATATTCCATCCCATATCTTTTGAGCATGTCTTTAAGGTATTTTTCTTGAGATATAAACATGCCTACATAGGTTTGAGATATTTGTAGCCCAAGAAAATAAGATAGCTCGCCAATCATTGACATTTCGAACCTTTTATAAATATTTAGAGCAAATTCATGGCTCATCTTATCATCATTGCTAGCAAATATTAGATCATCAACGTATACAAGAGTGATCAGAATTTTTTCCTCTTCCATCTTCGTTTATAGATTGCTACCTGCTACTCCCTTTTTGAAACCTTCTTATTGTAGATAGTGATCCAACTTTGCATACCATGCTCTAGGGGCTTCTTTTAATCCATACAAGGCCTTTTTCAGTTTGCATACAAATTCTTTTCCTTCAGCAAGATCAAATCCTTATGGTTGCTCCATATAAACTTCTTCCTTTAGATCTCCATTTAGGAATGTTGATTTTACATCCATTTGATAAACCTTGAATCCGTTTGAGCAAGAAAATTCCAAAAACATTCTTATGGCTTCCAATCGAGCTACTAGTGCAAAGGTTTCTTCGAAGTCAATTCCTTCAATTTGCGAGTATCCTTTGCAGACAAGTCTGGCTTTATTTCTGATGATTTGTCCATCCTCATTCATCTTGTTTTTGAATACCCATTTTGTTCCAATTATATTTTTATCTTTTGGGCGAGGTACCAGTTCCCAAGTTTCATTATTTTCAATTTGAGACATTTCTTCTTCCATGGCCTTTATCCAATAAGGATCTTTACTTGCTTGAGAAAAATTTTCAGGTCCTATTAAAGATAATAGAGCAACATCATCTTTTCTTGGAGTGTTTGTCATCCTTCTTCGAGTTTGAATTCCTTCATCTATATTTCTGATAACTTGTTCTTCTGGATGATTTTTTTGAATAAATTTTATCTTAGAAGGAGTTTTTGAAGGTTCACTTTGAGGTTCGCCATTCTCCTATTCTTTTTCAGGTTCTTCTTCTTCACTTTCTTCAAGGAAAGGTTCAACTTCATGACCTTGAATTCTCTTTTCTGGAAGGCCTTCATCAATCTTCACATCAATGCTTTCCACTATTCTCCGTAGACGATTGTTGTAACATTTGTAAGCTTTGCTTCTTGTGGAGTATCCAAGAAATATTCCTCCATCAACCCTAGAATCAAATTTTCCTGGTGAGACATCGTTTATTTTATGAAGCATTTGCTTCCAAAAATACTGAAATATTTCACTGAAGCAGGTCTTCCTTTCCATAATTCATAAGGATTTTTTTCATTATTTGGTCTTAGTTGAGTTCGATTTAAGGTATAAACTGTCGTCCCAACTTCTTCTCTCCAAAATTTTGGTTGCAAATCAGCTGCTAGTAGCATTGTCCTTGCCATTTCTTGAACGGTTTGTTGGAAATGTTGTCATTGATGGCAAAGGAGGAAGCAGAAGCAAAGGAGATGACAGCAGAGAAGAACAGAGGGAGAGTATATTTACAGGGATCATGAGAAGAACAGAGGGAGAGTATATTTACAGAGACAGAGCAGCAAAAAGAGAAGCAAGCAGCGCAAAGGAGACAGCATAGATGGCAAAGGAGACAGGCGAAAGAAGACTTTTGAAATGAAACGGTCAAGCAACAGAGGCTAAGAAAAATACAGTGAAAGGAGTGCAAATTTGGCAGAGCAGCAGAAATACAGTGACAGGATATGTATAGTAACAGGAAATACAGTGACAGGATATGTACAGAGGTAGAGAAACAGTAGAGCAGTGGAGGCAGAGGCAGAGCCATTATCAAACAGTGAAATGATCAACGTTGAATTAACGTAATAATGAAATAGGCTTCATATATTGAAGCGCTGAAGAAATAAGAAATAAACCCTGTGGTAAGGAATTGTGAATCGAAATGCAGAAGATTGGTAATAAACCCATGCGATATAATATGTGGAAGTGTCATGTTGAAGTGTTGACGGAACAATGGTTAATATATGAAAGGAGTGAATGAACCCGTAGAAAAGGGGCGGAGGCGGAACCCTGAATGAAGGTGGAACCGTGAAGGAACAGTAACCGTGGTTTCAACCCTCAGAAACCGGCTGTATCGCGCGACAGATAAAATGGTAAGCGGATTTTTGTGAAATAACGTGATATGAGTCTTCACTCGCCACGTGTCCAAAGGCGGTATTACAAAACCGGGTTTATCGCGCAACTTTGGAGAAATAACATACGTCCATCTAATTTGCGCGATATTATATGACCACCGTTGGATTGTCAGCAGGAGCGTGATAGCTTATTAACCGTCGGATGAGATGGGTAGGTTAACACTGCGACCCAGTTTCATTGAGTGGGTTTAAGAACTACATCTCGTGCAAGTGTGTAACACGATTACCGTCGAATAGGTTGTATGGAGTGCGAGAACAAGTGAATCATTGGATCCAAGCGGAGTTGTGTACACGTTAAGCAAGGTACGTAATATGTTGCTGTGGGCCCAGATGTTTTGTAACATGATGCGTTGGTTTGTTTGGAAGCCAGAAGTTAATCATCTGTGATAAAATCAAAGGTTATATATATATATATATATTGTTTGATATGGGCCGAACGAGCTATAGTTATTGGTGCTTTACACAACGTCAAAGGTTTGTTAGGGGGTTCTGGACCCGATACAGTTTAAACGATGACTTTCATATTTTGCTTGAATTCCGGCCTAATCGCATTGGAGCGATTCACCGCATTGGCACATCCAAATGAATAGTGTTACATCGCATCCGAGAAATGTGTGGTAGCGGAGCATGACAATAGAAGTTTCGATTGTGATGAAGATGCGGACCCGACGGGTCTATGAACTATGATTCATAAGTGCTTGAGTTCCGGCATAACAGCGTTTCATCGCATCGGCATTTCAACGTAAACAGTGTTTCATCGCATCGGCATTTCAACATAAACAGTGTTTCATCGCATCGGCATTTGATCGCAATTGGAAGTAGTCGAGGAGTGATACATCGCATCGGAAAGTTCAGCGAGTGGGCCTGTAAGGGCATTCTGTGTATTAAAACGATCTCCTAGTATTATATCGCTGAAAGTTACATAAGTTATATAATATGGCAGTTTATATGTTAAAAACAATTCTTATCATGCCGAGAGTTAAATTGTGATATATGAAAAGGGAAGTTACATATGTTTATATTGATTAAAGCTGCATGTTGTTAATCAATCGGAGGCAGAAAGGTCAAACACGATCTAAAAATAGCCAAACACGATCACAGAGAAAAGAGAAGTCATTCAGAACCAAGGAAGACAGATGGTTAGATGGAGTTTCATTGTAATCGAATGTAAGTATTTTTTTGATGATTTATATTGTTGTGATGCATTGGCAGTCTCTAGAGAGAACAAATATCCCTTTGTAATATTAAATTTAGTACATACGGTTATATCTTTACGAGTGGTGGGAAAATAAATGAGAAGGCGAGAAGACTATGAGGTATGGCTATCAGCTAATTCAAGAATACAGACGGTCACAAGAAAATATTTATAAATAATATCATCTTGATATGCGAAAGAGAGGTTAGAGAGAGTAAGTATAGAGGTAAGTACGATTGAAATACAGAAGATAAAGGAAGAGGAGCGAAGAGATGCTACGAACGGAAGTGATATTTGAGGGTTGGTGCCCTGGAAACCAGTGGTGAGAGGAAGTAGGAGATTGGCTTTGCATCACAACAATAATAAGATGTGGCTTTCTCCCTTTATGGGTTTCCACTTATATCTGTTGTCTCTATCTGTGTTGCCTGTGTGCTGAGATGATTTACCAAATCTACTTAATGTTTGCTGCTCTCATAATAAGGTTGATGTCACATTAATTTAATACTTGCTGCATCATATTAAGACTGTTCATATACTAAGGTTGGTCATAAAAGTAAACTGTAAATAAGTTGATGAAAAATTTAAAAAGCTCATGTATGTGTTAAACTGTTTCACCCCCCCCCCCCTCTCATTTTAACTAAGAATTCAACAATTGGTATCAGAGCCAAGTTCCTTTTGTACCAGTTTAACCACTGAAAGGAGATCCTAGGCCCCCGGGATGGGCTGATCGAAGGAAGATCAACAAATCAACCCCTTTCTTCTTAGTGCTAATTATGCCTTACGGAAAATCGGAATGAGAGCATATATAATACTGCTCTAGGGAATAGAGGTATGGGCCTGTTTGTAGAATTTGGATATGCCCCAAAGGCAATGACCCGAAGAAAGCTAAAAACAAGAATTTGTAGCAAATGCAAAGGCCATGAATGCGTCTTAAGTGGACTTTGTGAAATTTGGTATTAAAATAATGCACGGTAAGACTACCAAATATGTGGGACACTCTAGAGAAATATCCATGAGAAATAAAGAGTAAGGCGCCGGACTTCAAGTATATAGAGCCAGTTTGAAAATTTAAAAATGAATGATGATGAAGATGTTGGTAGCTTCTTCTTAAGAGTTGCAGAGATTGTTAACAATATGAAAGCTCTTGGAGAAACCATACCAGAAAGTATAATTGTGCAAAAGATTCTAAGATCTCTTCCGTCCAGGTTTAATCCCAAGGTGTTTGCAATAGAAGAAACAACTGATTGGGAGACCTTGACTATGAACCAGTTACTTGGAAATCTAACAGCGTATGAGATGAGACTCCCACAGAAGAAGCCAAGTACGAGGGAGGCAGCTTTTAAAACAGAAAAGAAGAAAGAAGAAAAGGAAGATACATGTTCTTCCTTTGATGAAGAAGAGGCTAAAGTTGTCAAGAAACTGGATAGAGGCTCAGGTAAATATAAAGGTAAACTTCCTTTCAAATGCTTTAACTGTGGAAGAGTCGGACACTATGTTGCTAAGTGTCCTCACAAGAAAGTAAGGAATCAGGCTCAAGAATCAGGGAAAAATACATCAAAGAACTGGCAGAAAGGAAAGAAATTTAGTAGAAAATCCTTCTATGCTCAACAAGACAGCAGTGCATCCGAAGACTCAAATGAACCCTCAAGTGAAGAAGGAACCTCTGAATTTTTATTGATGGCCATAGAAGAACTTGAAGGACTCCTGCTAGAAGATGAAGAAGAAGAAGGTGAAGTTGACCTTGAGGGGGAGCTAAGAAGTTCCCTGGAGGAGATTGATAGACTCAAAATGAAGTGTAGAAAACAAAAGGACATTCTTCTCAAGTATGTACGAGAAGAACAGAATTCAGAAGTCCTCATGCAGCTAAAGATAGAGCTTGAAGAAGCCAAGAAGATAAAAGACATGCTACTTAAGAAATCAAGGAGAAAACTCAGGAACAAGAGAAGTTGGAAGAAGAAGTAGTATGTCTCAGGAAGAAATTAGAAAATGCTCAAAGAAAAGTGGCTATAAATTTTTCGCAAACAACAAGCTCTGGTAAGTTGAACGAAATTCTGGATGCTCAAAGATCTCCTATGATAAAAACTGGAATAGGCTATGAAGGAGAATCAAGTAAAAGCAAAGAAAAAGAAGATAGAGAGATTATTTTTGTAAAAGCAAAGAAGGATGATGAAGCAACTCAAATAATCCCTACAAAAGAAGAAACATGTAAGGAGGGAGACAGAACCCAGAAGAAACCTCTAATAACAAAAAATGAAAGAAATACTCAGCCAACAGAAAAAGATTCATATACCCCTGAGTATGTCAAATTTGGAAGCCATCAAGGGAGATTCTTCCCTCCTATGAAAAATGCCACCTGTTATGTCTGCCACAAGCTGGGACACATTGCTGCATACTATCATGCAAAGAGGAGTAATTCAAACCAGCAAAAGATGCAAACGGTGAAGACACTGTCTCAAGCAAACAAATGGAGAAGACAACCTTACCTCAGGTATGCAAATATCTTCTATGGTTATTGTTTTTATTGTAAGGAATTTGGCCATAAAATCATTGAGTGTAGAAAATATGGACAAATATTGATATTCAACACCTCAAGGAGGTTTATGAATTAAAGAAATTTTGTTCATACTTACAATTCTGCAAAAAATATGATCAAATTTTGTGTATGCAATAAAATTGGACATGTGCCTTCCAAATGTCCTCTGAGAGAATGTGATTCATCATCTCACAAAAGATACCAACCAAAAGGATGCTTCCAGTGGAAAAATAAGGTGAATAAGTGTGACCTAGCTCTAACTGCTCAAGACCTGAAAATCCAATGGTATCTGGACAGTGGTTGCTCAAAACATATGACTAGGGATAGAAGCAAATTTATAACTTTGGACGAAAATAAAACTAGTAATGTTACTTTTGGAAATGATAAATCAGAAAAAATCAAGGGAAAGGGCTCAGTCAGCTTAGATAATGGCAGAGGTAAGGCCCAAGATGTACTATTTGTAGATGGCCTGAAAGAAAATTTGCTGAGTGTCAGTCAAATGTGTGATAAAGGTTGCGAAGTTCTTTTCAGAGCACAAGACTGTGAAGTCAGATCAAGCACCACAGGTAAGACTCTGCTCAAAGGTGTTCGAACAGAGAGTAATGTTTACATAGTGAAAGAGGAAGATGAAACATGCCATCTTAGCAAACTTGAGGAGTCATGGTTATGGCATAGGAGATTGGGACATCTCAGCTTCGATCATATCATCAAACTGAGCAAGAAGAAAGTTGTCAGAGACATGCCAGAAATAAAGAGGCCTTCTAATACCATATGCAAATCATGTCAATTGGGCAAATAGACCCGCACATCCTTTAAGGCCAAAGATGAGTTATCAACAAGAAGACCACTCCAACTTGTGCACATGGGCCTGTGTGGACCTGCAAGAACTAAAACACCAAGTGGAGAATCCTAATTCATGCTGATAATAGATTATTTCTTTGGAATGACATGGGTTTCATTTCTCAAGAATAAATCGGAAGCTCTGGAAAAATTCAAAATATTCAAAGCTTTAGCAGAAAATCAGACAGGATGCAAGCTAAAATGCATCAAATCAGACAGAGGAGGTGAATTCACAAATTATGACTTTGTAGACCTATGCAATGAACATTGGATAAAGAAACAATTTACTATTGCAGGGACACCTCAGCAGAATGGAGTAGCAGAGAGACAAAACAGGTCTTTACAACAAATATCCAGAGCCATGATGCAAGAGAGTAATATTCCTCAAACCTTCTGGGCAGAAGCAGTACACACAGTCGTGCATATCCTGAACAAATCTCATTTAAGGCCAAGCAGTGACAAGACTCCCTATGAACTATGGCATGGTAAACCAGCTTCAATCAAGCACTTTAGAATCTTTGGAAACAAGTGTTACATAAATAATAATGATGAAAACCTTGGGAAATTTGATGCAAGAGTAGATGAAGGGATATTTCTAAGATATGCATCCAAAAGTAAAGGGTACAGGTGCTACAACAAGACTCTTTGAAAATTTGTAGAAATCATTGACGTGAGATTTGATGAAGAACTTCCAAACAATACAAGAGGTACAGACTACAACAGTGTTTCAGACAATCATGAAGAAGAAAACCAAGATGATGAAACAAGCAGGACAACAGAAGATGCAGAGCTGAGCTCGAAATCCCCCTCAAGATATACTCAGAAGAACCATCCTAAAGATCAGATCATTGGAGACAAGAGAGTAGGGGTCCAGACAAGAAGGCAGCTAACAGAACAGACAGAAGAGGTATACATAGCCATGCTATCACAAATAGAGCCAAAGAAATTTGAAGAAGCCAGCAAGGACAAGTCTTGGGTGAATGCTATGAATGAAGAATTGGACCAAATTGAGAAGAAAAATACCTGGGAACTAGTTCCTAGACCCACTGAGAAAAATGTCATAGGCTCAAAATGGGTATTCAAAAATAAAATGAATGAGCAAGGACAGGTAATCAGAAATAAAACCAGACTTGTCTGCAAAGGATATTCACAAATCGAAGGACTTGATTACGATGAAACATTTGCCCCTGTAGCCAGAATGGAAGCTATCAGAATGTTTCTGGCCTTTGCATGCTACCAAGACTTCAAAGTATATCAAATGGATGTGAAATTTGCATTTTTGAATGGAGAGCTAGAAGAAGAAGTCTAAATGGAACAACCAGAAGGCTTCTCATTAACAGACAAAGAAGACTATGTATGCAGACTAAAGAAAGCTCTATATGGACTAAAACAAGCTCCTCATGCTTGGTACTCAAGGCTGGATAAATACTTGAAAAAACAAGGCTTTAAGAGAGGAGGAGTAGACAGCAATCTATACATAAAAGCCCATGAAAATGAACTCCTGATTGTTGTAGTATATGTTGATGATATTATCTTTGGAAGCAACAGAGATGAGCTAGAAAAAGGGTTTGCTGAGGAGATGAAATCAGAATTTGATATGTCTATGATTTGAGAGCTTAGTTTCTATTTAGGACTTCAAATTCAGCAAAAGAACACAGTTACATTCATCTCACAGGAAAAATACTTAAAATAAATGTTGAAAAAGTTCAAAATGGAAGACTGCAAACCTATGTCAACTCCCATGATCACGGGATGCAAGAGATGTGCTGATGATGGATCTGCTGACATAGATCAAAGACTCTACAGATCCATGATAGGAAGTTTGTTGTATCTGACAGCATTAAGACCAGACATCATGCTAGCAGTAGGACTAGTGGCTAGATATCAAGCAGCACCTAAACAAAATCACCTTCTAGCAGTCAAAATAATATTCAGATATCTACAAGGAACTGCACAGTATGGAATTTGGTATCCAAAAGTCAAAAGCTTCACTTTGACAGCATACACAGATGCAAATTGGGCCAGCTGTGTGGATGACAGGAAAAGCACAAGTGGAGGTGCATTCTATCTAGGAGAAAGTCTGGTGGCATGGCTAAGCAAGAAACAAACATCTATTTCTCTATCTACAGCAGAAGCAGAATACATAGCAGCAGCAGCATGTTGTACACAAATCATGTGGATGAAGCAAACCCTACAAGACATGGAGGTAAGCATTGATGAACCTATATCAATCAAATGTGATAATACAAGTGCTATAAGCATATCAAAAAATCCTTTGCTTCATTCAAAAACTAAACATATCCCAATCAAGTATCATTTTCTCTGAGAACAAGTAGCTCAGAAGGTAGTAAAGCTGGAGTATGTGCCAACAAAATAACAGACAGAAAATATATTTACCAAACCACTTGCTAGAGAACCATTTGAATATTTGAGAGATAGACTAGGGGTAGTATATGTAGATGCTACTCTCTGATATGAAGAGAAAGCATAGTTTCAGGGGGAGAACATAAACGAAAATATCATTCCAGGGGGAGATCAGTTAGCATGAAACAGGTCCTCAAGATCAGTGCAACATGGGCGAGAGTTAAAAGCACACTGAAAAATGAGCAACCCCTTGCCATTGATGTCAAAGGGGGAGGAAGAGCAAGCAACAGAAATTTAAAAAAAGGGGGCGGGCGGGGGGGCCTAAAAGGAAAACAAAGGAAGTGTATTTCCATCAATGCCAAAGGGGGAGACTGTTGGAAATTTTGTCATTGATGGAAAAGGAGGAAGCAGAAGCAAAGGAGAAGACAACAGAGAAGAATAGAGGGAGATTATATTTATAGGGAGCATGAGAAGAATAGAGGGAGAGTATATTTACAGAGATAAGGCAGCAAAAAGAGAAGCAAGCAGCGCAAAGGAGATAGCATAGATGGCAAAGGAGACAGGTGGAAGAAGACTGTTGAAATGAAACGGTCAAGCAACAGAGGCTAAGGAAAATACAGTGACAGGAGTGAAAATTTGGCAGAACAGCAGAAATACGGAAGTTTATATGTTAAAAACAATTCTTATCATGCCGAGAGTTAAATTGTGATGTATGAAAACGGCAGTTACATATGTATGGCAGTTACACTGCGACAGTAAGAAGGAAATCAATCAGAGCCGAAAGGGCCAAACACAGTGACAGAAAAGACAAACACAGTCACAGAAAAGACAAGCGCAGTGAACGAAGAGGTTGAATGAGTGAGCTGGAGTTTTCATTGTAATTGAATGTAAATGTTTTTAATTGATTTATATTGTTGTGATGCATTGGCAAGTCTCCGGAAGAGAACAAATATCCCACTGTAATATTAAATTTAGTAAATACAGTTATATCTTTCTGAGTGAGCTGGAAAATAAATGAGAAGGCAGAAGACTAAGAGGTATGGCTATCCATTTCGAATTCCTTAAGGAATACAGACAGTCACAAGAAAATATTTATAAATAATATCATCTTGATATGCAAGAAGAGAGGTTAGAGAGAGTAAGTATAGAGAATGCAAAGTACAGAAGATTGAGGCAGAGAAGATAAGGAAGAGAGGCGCAGAAAGAGATGCTACAGAACAGAGTTGATATCTGAGGTTGGTGCCTGCAGAAAAACAGTGGTGAGAGGGAGTCGAATCTTGCCTTTGCATCACAACAATAATAAGATGTGGTTTTCTCCCTTTATGGGTTTCCACTTATATCTGTTGTCTCTATCTGTGTTGCCTATGTGCTGAGATGATTTACCAAATCTGCTTAATGTTTGCTGCTCTCATAATAAGGTTGATGTCACATTAATTTAATACTTGCTGCAACATATTAAGATTGTTCATATACTAAGGTTGGTTATAAAAGTAAGTTGTAAACAAGTTGATGAAAAATTTAAAAAGCTCCTGTATGTGTTAAACTGATTAACCCCCCCCCCCCCTTCACATTTTAACTAAGAATTCAACATGGTTCATTTCCTTCTTTCAACTACTCCATTTTGCTTAGGTGTCCTAGCAGCAGAGAGTTCTCTTTTGATTCCATGCTCTTTACAGAATTCATCAAATTCTTTTGAGGTGAATTCTCCTCCTCTATCCGTTCTAAGACATTTAATCTTAGATTCTTTCTCATTTTCAATGAGAGCTTTAAGATTCTTAAAACATTCAAATGCTTCGGATTTATATTTTATGAAATATATCCATATCATTCTAGTATATTCATCAACAAATAGAGTAAAGTACCTTTCACCTTGAAGAGTTGGAGTTCTAGTTGGCCCACATAAATCTGCATGAAAGATTTCCAGAGGTTTTGATGTTGAGAACTCCTTAGTTTTTTGGCTAGTTCTGGTTTGCTTTCCATGCTGGCATGGGCCACATACAACTTGATTTGGCTTGCACATTTTTTGAATGTCCCTTACTGCATTAATTTTGCTGATGTTGACCAGGTTATCAAAACTTGTATGCCCCAATCGCTTGTGCCATAGCCAACTTTCATCTGTTTGACTTATGTAACATTTATCTCTTGGATTTTACTAAGAATGTAAACAATGTTATCTGGTGTTCTTACTCCTTTCACCACAAGTTCTCATGAGGATGAGTCTCTTATTTCACAATTTTTAGTACTGAAGACAACATTATGTCCTTGGTCACAAATTTGGCTAACACTTAAGAGATTGTGTTTCAGCCCTTCTACCAGCAAGGTATTTTGAGCCTTTCCTTGTCCATTGACACGGGTAGCATTTCCTTTTCCAGTGATTTTAGCGGATCCGCTTCCAAAGGATACATTTCCATTTTTCTTGTTTAATGAGATAAACTTATTTTGGTCACCTGTCATATGTCTTAAGCATCCACTATCCACGAACCAATGATTTTCTTCACTATGAGCACATAGAGCTAGGCCACATTTATCAGTTTTGAGATTTACACTTTTAGCTTCCTCCCCTTTTAGAGGGAAATTTTGTTCTATGATCATAGTTATTACATAATGAGCAAGATGGAACAAACTTAGCAAAAGGATCAAAGGAATTGTAAGTTTTTATTTGTCCTTGTTCTTTAGGACCACGTAGTTGTTTGTTTGATCTTTTAATCTTTGTGTTTCATTCTTATGATCCTTGCAATGCTTAGCTTGATGCCCAAAGTTTTTACAATAGTAACAATGCCCAAGAAAAATATTTTGGTACTTGTTGTAATAGCCATAGCTTGAACCAACATTCTTCCTTGGAGTTGCTCTTTCTTCAATTATTGGTTTTGAGATGGAATTTGTTCCTGACAAGATGACTTTTCTTCTTTTGGATGGCAAGAGAGTATGTCAGCATAACTCCTTGAATTATTCTTTGTGCTTGATGATTCTCCTTTGAAACCAATTCCAGATTTTTCATGTTGAGTTTTTTGAGTATTAAGAATGTTATCAAGTGCTAGAGAGCTTTGCCAACTCCTTTTGACTTGCTCCAATTCCTTTCTTAGATATATTATTTCAGCTTCACGTTTTTCACAGATATCATCCTTTTTCGCTTGCTCTTTTTCTATTTTGAGAGAAATTATCTTCTTTCGTAGATTCTCATTTTCTTCAATGGCACTCATTAGTAATCTATCCATGTTTCCTTCATCTTCCAGTTCTAAATCATCATCATTTGTAAATGCCATGAATAACGTTTCTTTGCTTCCAACATAGTTACTTTCCTCATCTGATTCATCATCACTTTCTTCGTGATGACGCATATTTCTAGTTGATTTCTTTTTTATGACCACAAATTCATCTTCATCAGACTCATATTTTTTGGAAAATAATTTCTTCTTATTAAACCCTTTCTTTTTTACATCATCCTTTTAGAATCCTCTTCATCATCACTATCATGTTTATGAGGACATTTTGCAGCGTAATGACCTATTCTTCCACATTTGAAACAGATAAGAGTGTACTTACCTTTTAGCTTAGATCCCTTCTTAAGTCTTCGTACAAATTGAGCTAATTCGGTTTCAGCATCAGATTCATCATTGTTGTAATTCCATCATTTTCATTTTTTTGTTGATTTTGAGGCTTTGAATGTTGCTTCTTTGAAATTTGGACTTCCTTTCCTCATATCATAGGCAATGAGAATTCCATGAATTTCGTCCATCTTGAGAGTATCTAAGTCCTTCATTTCTTCTATGGCACTTACTTTGGAGTCAAATCTGTCAGGAAGCGATCTCAGGATTTTTTGAACAATAGTATGGAAGTTAAAGCTTTGGCATTAGCAATGTCAGCTTTTCTTTCGTCTGGATCAGTTGGAAGACCGGAGGGAGCTTTGTACCCATCCAAAACAGAGTGCCATACTTCAAGACCAAGAGACATTAGATAGTAGGACATCCTCTTTTTCCAAAAACCAAAAATTGTTCCATCAAAGATAGGAAGCTTCCATGTTGCTTATATGTTCTTCATTGTGCCTAAGAATCCTTCTTCCAGTTGTTAGGCTGATAATGAAGAATTTGGCTCTGATACTATTGTAACTCCTAGAGACAGCCTTGATTTGTATAAAGACCAGTGCCTAGGACATCTTAAATGCAAGGAGCATATAACTCAACTGATTGGAGTTGACAATGTTAAGCTCTCATGCTATAATCACTCAAATGAATGGTTTTAATAAGGGTGGAACCAAGACCCCAAAGCTAAACACAAAAACTATGAAAATTGTATAAAATGAGTATAAACTGCAATAATTAAATGCATTAGACAGCTTTAAGAAAGAATGTTGTAAAGGGGGCCGACTTCTAAAATGAACACACAAATATCAAGTAATATGTGGGTGATGACTGTGGTAGAAGATGTAGTAAGATATTAACTATAATCGGGCTTATTCAAGGATAAGAATCCATATATCTGGACAATTTCAAAGACAAGAATCCATTGTAGTTAATATAGGAAGAACGGTGAAAGATATAGAAAGTGAAATAAAGTATCCTGTCTTAGCCTATTTAAAGTGCTATGTATGAGTAAATATGAGTATCTGTAATGATAAATTCACATTTAAACATGGGAGCACTCGCATTCCAGAGCATTAGATACAAGAAATGTGGAGAGATGCGAAATGAAAATTTGTATTAAAAACATAGAGAAGGTTACAAACTGTGAATCACCCAGAGCGGAATCCCCAATTTCAAAAAAGCTTCTTATTATTGAGTCCCTTCGGGATCTTCAAAATCAACTATCAAAATTCATACCAAATACATACAGAACACTCGAACTAGTGAGTCCTTTGGAAAATCTGGAACCTTTTCTTAGTGTTTGCTTCTTTTTTTTATAACCACTGATTCCTATGCGTGAGAAGATATTTTAGAGAAATATCTTCTCCACGTGCTGGTATGTTGTTAAAGGTCTAAATCAAAACAAAAATGATGATGAGGAAAAACTTCCTCTCATCATCTTACAATGCAGGCCTAAAGCCGTTTCTAACTGAAATGTAACAATTGACTGAACTGAAAGTAAAAATTGCGGGAGTAAATCTAAAGATTTCACCCGAAATGACAAAGTGAAGAGAATATATGGTAAAAATACCACACAAGCCCCGTCATGACTTATCATTGTTGTTTGATGAATTGGAACCATTTCTGATACTGGAGAAATAGATACCGTTAGTCATGGGAAGGACTGGTCTTCTGCGCTGGAGCATTGGGTACTGCCAGTAGTGGAAAAATTGGCCTTTTGTGTTGGAGGGTCCCATAGAGTGGCTAATGGTCATGATCCATTACCTTGGACGTGGAATTGCCTCTCTGCATATTTTTCTCTACTTCCTGGGCGTGGAGGATCGTCATCCTCGGCCTCGAGCCGCTGTGATTGGCTATGAGACGGCCATGTGTACATTAAAAGGCCATGAAAATCTGCACAGATAGCAAACAATTTAAATAAATCCTGCGATGAGGGGTTTGACTACTTCAGATGGCTTGGGTAAAGCTGGAGGAGCAGTGCAGAGGTAAATAATGCAGCGGGAGCATTTTCATGGTGAAAACAGGGTTTAAATATGATTTGGCACAAAGCTTATGCAAAAGGCGGTTTTGCGGAAGACCGGAGTGGTTTTCGCACAGGCGGAAGGCGGTAAGCGGTATCGAGCTGGAGGCACGCGATACGGTTAGGTGGGAGTCGTCCGATCTGGGAAATCCAGATCAACGGCTACAAATGCACGCAATGGACGTACTTGCGCGGCCGGGTGGGACCGGAAATGACGTCAGGACTTACCTTACCATTACATTCACAGTGCCAGGTGTCTCCATGGTCGGGCCCGCCAAGCATTCCAGCGGGGTCTTGTAGCGGCTCTAAGCCCGCGGTCATCACCCCACGAAAAGGCTATCTCGGGTCCCACCGTATGCTACGTCATCACCATTCCAGGGGGGAGCCTCCGCCTTCCCCCTGTCATCCTTGATCCCCCCGGAACTCTTCACGCGCCTTTCTTCCTTTGTCTGCTCAGAATATGGGAGGGTCCCGCCCTACCTAGCTATCTTGAACCTTTATCCTCCTTTGTTTCGTGTAAAGCTTACCGCAAGGCTAGAATATGTATATGATGCCTTGTCCCCTTTTTATATGGATTTTCATTCACATCAACCCATTCGCTCCTTTAAGTACTTCTCCCTTTTATGCTTTCGGGTGATCCCCCTTTATAAGTTTCTTAGGGCTAAGGTGGTGAATGATATAACAACATTGGCTCCATTTGGGGATGACACGCTTGTCCTTGAACATGTCGAGAACTCCGCAGACCATCTGTTAGCCTCTCTCTGTGAACACGACTCCTTGGCACCTTCTCTTCTTTCTTCATGAAAACTCAAAACAGCAAACATCATAATAAAAGCAACTAAATAATGTACAATATCATATAGCAGACCTTTCGGCTTGAATCAATACTGGAAAAAGGGTTTTAAGAATTTCCCATTCACAGGGGCTTCGAGCAGATCACCCTACAAATTTTCCAGCCTGAAGGTGTTGTTTCCTCCTTCTTCAGCAATTTTGAAAGGTCCGAACCATAGAGGATCGAACTTTCTGTGCTTTTCTTTTTCAGCCCTTCTTATATCCCATCTTAGCACCAAATCTCTGACCTGCATCTCTTACCTTTAGCGTGTTGATCGAACAGGTCTTTCATTTTCTCTTGGTACTCAGTCAACCTCTGATTTACTTGAATTCGAGTCTCCTGCAGCTCTACTAACTGATTCATCCTTCTAGTAAGATTGTTCGGTTCCTCTTGACAATCTTGCATGAACCTAGCCACAGGTAAGGCCAATTGTATCAGGAAAACCGTTGCTCTACCATAGACCAATTCATATGGAGATTTTCATGTTGAGCTCTTACTAGTGATTCTATTTGCCCATAGCGCGAACTTAAGCTGTGAATCCCAGTTCTTCTGATTTTCATTTATGGCCTTTTTCAATGCCCTCACTAAGGTTTTATTTGAGGATTCTTCCAATCCATTCCCCTGTGGATAATATGCAGTAGAGTGCCCTAATACAATATTATACTATTGGCAAAACTGATAAATTTGGCAAAATTAAAAGCCTGAGCATTATCTGTGACAATCTTAGCAGGACAACCAAAGCTTGAGATAATGTTATCTTCCAGAAACTTGATCACCATTGTGTCTGTAGCATTCCTTGCTGGCACAGCCTCTACCCATTTAGTGAAGTAATCGGTGGCTGTTAATATCCACTTGTGTTGCTCTCTTGAGGCAGGATGAATTTTGCTGATGAAATAAATTCCCCGCTGCTGGAAAGGTTCTTCTATGTACACTGGGATCATAGGCAAAGGTGTGAACTTCTGCCTTTCAGCAAATTTCTGACATTTTTCATAGGCCCTTACCCGAGCATAAACATCTCCGAAAAGTTTGGGCCAGAAAAACCTTGCTTTCAGAATCTTGTGTGTCGTCGCC
This sequence comes from Pinus albicaulis, assembly GCA_034641835.2. NCBI lineage: Eukaryota > Viridiplantae > Streptophyta > Pinopsida > Pinales > Pinaceae > Pinus > Pinus albicaulis. The sequence continues at coordinate 546,581,644 of CM076571.1, forward strand.
CTCCAGCTGTAGTGGCCACCACAAATACCCTCGTGGAATTCTGCCATCACTTCTTCTACTTCATTTTCTGTGAGACATAAAAGTAGTATGCCCGATGGGTCTCTCCAGTATAAACATCCATTTGCTATGATGAACTTCTAAGATTTTAGCCTCAGCGTTCTATACTTTGTCTTGTCGCAGCTGGGAGGACATCTAAGATTCAAGAGGTACTCTACAATTTCCTTGTACCATGGACTGAGAAGGTACTTCATATGGGTCTTTTGTGTAGCGGTTTCTATTCCGCGCTGCTCGTCTGCTCTTTTAGGATCTTCATTGGCCACCATAGACAAATTTATCCCCAAAGCCTGATAGTTTGTTTCAGAAAGGATCTTGGCTAATCCCTGTCCCTTTATTAGCTTAGTGGGACTCCAACTCATACTCTTGTATCTTGGCTATCCATTTGCCTCTCTTTCCTTCGCTATCTCCCTGAATCAAGATGTCTTTTACAGCCGTTGTGGGTACAAATGCAGTTATGGCTGACTGCAATACATACATCCGAAAAGCCTTCAGGGATTTGACCAAGGCATAAGCATGTTTCTCCAGGATGTTATATTTTAGCTCAGCATCGCGAAGCACTTGGCTGAAGAAGGCGATAGGCTGCTCATAACCTTCCTCATTTTTCTGCAATAATACAGCTGCGACAGTGTGGGGAGATGCAAACGAAAATATCATGAAAGGTTTTGCATAATCAGGTCCTGCCAATACTGGGGCTTCTGCGAAAGCATTTTTTATTCTGTTAAAATCTTCCCGTGACTCAGGAGTCCATTTTACTTCATTATCCTTCTTCAGCATCTCAGTTATGTGTTGGACTATCTCTGCATAGTTCAGTATGAATCTTCTCAAGAAGTTGATGCGTCCAAGAAAAACTTGTACCTCTTTCTTGTTTCTGGGCAAGGATATACCATTAATGACTTCTACCCTCTTCAGGTCAATTTTCACCCCTGCCTTTGTTACAATATGCCCCAATAGTTTACCCTCTTCTAAAGCAAACAGAGATTTTTGAGGGTTTAAGGACAATCCATACCTACGGCACTTGTCAAAGGTTCTGCACAAGTGCTCTATATGTTCAGCATCGTCCTTTGAGAAGACTGTGATGTCGTCCAAGTAGACCACCACGAATTTGTCTTGTTCCCCCATGAAAACAATGTCCATGGCCCTTTGAACTGTAGCCCCCACATTGATCAATCCAAACGGCATTCGAGCATACATAAACGTTCCCCAAGGAGTAGTGAATGCAATTTTCTTTTGGTCCTCCGAAAGCACTGCTACTTGATTATACCCAGAAAAGCCATCCATCATAGACATCTTTGAAGATCCTACCACCTTCTGCAATATATGGTCCATCTTGGGTAGCGGATAATTGTCTTTCAGGGATGCTCTGTTCAGATTCCGAAAGTCAACACACAATCTTATTTCTCCATTCTTCTTTCAGACTGGGGCCAAGTTGGCCACCCATTCAAAATATCTTAATGGCACAATAATTTTAGCGTTCAACAGTTTCTTAATTTCCTTTTATATGGAGGGAAGGAGTAAAGGATTGATCTGCCTTAATTTATGTTTGTGTGGCTTAGCATCTCCCTTTAATGGAATTTTGTGTTGGATAATGATAATATCAAAGGTCTTCAAATCTTGATAGGACCAGCCAAAGACATCTTTATATGTCTGAAATAGCTTCCGATATTGCTCTTTGTATTCTTCGGGTACCTTATTAGACAATTTCACAATCTTTGGATCGGCCTTGGTGCCGAGGTTCAGGTCATCTGCCTGATTTTCTTCAACAACCTTACTTGGTTGTATTGGGACATCATTCTTATAGAATAGTCTCTCCAAAGGGACCAGTCCTCTGGGTATTACATTCCCTTTAAGCTGCAGCACCTTGTGCCCAGCCATGGTATCCTGCCATTTATTCTGAGGAAGGTCCTCAGTCTCCTCACCAACATCTATGTCCATATTGGAGAATTCTCCAGCAGTCTCCATGAATCTTTTTACCTGCTCTTCGTCTTCAAACACCTGCCAGTGTTAGACATTGTCAGGGATGGAGGGACGGTAGAGAAATTCTATTTCACACCTCAGGAGGGGGTTCTGAGGTGGCCAAAAAGTGTTTGCAGCTACTGCAAGAGAGTCTGCCATTTTGTTCTAGTCTCTTGGCATGAATTGAATATTAAATGATAATAATAAATTCTCTACCAAGTCCCATACCTCATTTCTGTAAGCCCTCAATCGTGGGTGCTTAGCCTGACATTGATTTCTTACTTGTCTCACCACCAGTTCTGAATCTCCCAAAACTTTCAAGCTTTGAATATTCATATTCTTTGCTGTTTGTAGACCCAGGAGCAATGCCTCATATTCAGCCACATTATTCGTGGCTTTGTATTCCAATTTGAAAGATAATGGGACCAGTTGTCCAATAGCGGAGATCAAGAGAACCCCAGCTCCATTCCCTTCCTTTGAGTTAGCTCCATCAAAGTGCAAGGTCCAAATCCCACCTTCTTCATTACTAGAAGACTGATCATTCTTTACTTGACAGAAAGATGGCTCCTGCAAGTAATCTTGGTCTTCCTCAAGCATTAGACAAGAGAACTCACCCTCTTTGTTATACACCGGTGAATTTACTGAATTATCAGCTTTAGTGACCATCTTCACAAACCTTGTTTCCTGGTATAATCTCCTTTCTTGGCCTCCAAACATAGGGATGATCGCATAGGTTAAGTCCAGCTTTATAGATCCTCTGATTTTCATACCTCATGACCTTGATAACAGCATCCAAAACTAAGCTAGGATTTCAGCCCCTACTATGTCCATTACCACGCTCTTCGCTGGGATTTGGGCTAGATTTACCACCAAATCTTTGATCATCCCTAGGCATTTGACTCTCTTGCAATCAAAAGAGTAGAGATATTTATACGGACGAGTGATCTGCAGTCCCAATTGCTCCATCACCGACAGAGGTAATAGGTCATGGGATGCCCCGGAATCCAGCATACAATTATGCAATAACAGGTCGTGAATTACTAAGGAGACATAGAAAGGAGGAGTCGCAGCATCTAACTCCTCGACATGAGGACCGAACATGAACATAGGCCTTTCTTCTTGAAGGTTTAAACTATCTGGGATTGGGGCTGCTCCTTGAGGAAGCATGAAAGAAGACACTTGAGACTGGTAGACTGGTTGTTTCAGTAGTTCAGTCAAAGGGGCTGGGATTTTAACTTTTCCAGTTATTTTTGAAGATTAAAAGTAGAGGGAGACTTCTCTATGAGACTTTCCTTTGGCTCTTTACTCTCAGCTGGAGGTTTTTCTTCCTTTAGGATAGGCTTGACTTTTGTATTTGAATTAGAGGCCAACTTAGAAGAGGAAGGAATGGAGTCATTAGAATGTAAAGGTTCAGTTATAGGTCTCTTACCTTTATCTCCAAATTTTTGAACAATTGTATCCTTCTGAGGCATCTCTTCTTCTTGTTCTTGTGTGCGGGTTCTCTTTCTAGAGGACCTGAGATCATATTTTCTATGAAACTGTGCTTGCATGAAGTCTACAAATTGTTTACAGTAATCATCGATCTCTGGATCTTCAGCAGCACTTGTTTTTTCTTCTTCTTCTTGCAAGGAAAGCTCCAGTCCTTCACTTTCTTGCAAAGAAGACTCAACTTCATCACCATTTGAGTAATCAAGATATTGATCATCTTTCCCATCGGGGATGTCTTCGGTAGGGCCATCCATCTGCCCTTCCAAATACAGCGGGGGTTGTATGTGATCTTGCTGCTCCTTCTGATCTCTTTGTAATATTTGTAGAGGAGGTTTTCTGTATTGGGGGTTAAATCCTCTGTTTGGAGCAGTTTGGAATGGCTTGGAGGATGAGTTCTTTGCCTCGAGCTCAAGCTTCACTAGCTTGCTTGAAATGTTCTTGATCATTTTTCTCATCTCCTCTATTTTTTAATCTGCTACCTCTCTATCTTGACCGGAGGTAGATGCTTCTTCTTTCCCTCTCCATCTAGCATCATGGTTTGGCCTCCCTTTTGATTTACCTGTAGAAGCAAAGTTGGCTTCCACTTCCAATGCATCAGTCTAGGCTTCATCCAGATTAGCAGACTTCCTTTCTCTTAAAGAGAATCTGAATTCTGACTCAAAGGCTGCTACAAACACCACTTTAGCAGCGGTCTAGTGAGGCTTCATTTTGGCTGGGAGACTGGTATATAACTTATTAAACCTCTTGATGAACTCGAACACATCTTCATTATGCCTCTTTCTAAGTGCATTAAATTCTGTAAGACATTATCCGTGGTCCTTCTTCTCTCCTTACTTCTTGATGAAAGCATTTTCCATCTCCTCCTAGTTATTAATGGAATGGTCTCCTAAGGTCTTGAACCATTTTTTGGCCTCTACATCTAGAGACTGGACAAACAATCTCAACACCACGTCCAGATGTTCAACATTGAAATTTTCTGCGAAGGCGCAGAAAACTTCCAGGTGTTTCCGAGCTTCAGTGTCATTTTCTCCATTGAAACGAGGTAGGATCTTTAAGTAATCATGAGGCATGTTGTTCAGGATCTGAGGAAATTCCAGGGGGGCATATTTGTTCAGTAGGAAGCCAGGAACAACCATCGGAGGCTGTGGAGGTGGCGGGAGAGTGTGATGTGTAATAGGAGGTGGTGGAAGAGAAGTGTGTATGAGAATGGGGATATATTGAATAGAGGCTTGAGTGGCTGATTGAACTGTGGGAATATGAGCAGCGGAAACCTTTGTGACTTCTTTAACTTCTTCAGCTTCGGGAGTGGGATGCAGAAAGAAGCTTGTGGTATCTACAGATTCAGCCTCATCTTTTACTTCAACATTTTCAAGGGAGGAGCTATCAGAAGTATAATCAAGGGTTCTTGCAATATAATCAGGACCTAGATCTTGAGCTAATTGAGAGGAGGATGGAGAGTATTCCAGGGATAATCTGGGAATATCTGTATACGCTGATTGTCTTTCTCTCCAACTTCTCTTGTGCAAAATATTCTCTAGATCAGACACTGAAGGTGTTCTCGACTGTGATGTATCTGACCTCAGGTGTGGCTTTCGGGAAGCCAGGACTACAAATAGATTTATCCTTTGAAGGACAGTGGAGTGGCCAAGGTGAGGGATCTACAACTCCCAAACCTTCCTGCTCACCTATTCTGAAGGGTGGATTAATATTTGTCGAGGCCCAGAGATTTAGCTCTTCAAATTATTTCCCTGGCAGCGGCTCCAGAAAGATGTTGTAACTCCTAGAGACAGCCTTGAGTTGTATAAATACCAGCGCCTAGGACATCTTAAATGCAAGGAGCATATAACTCAACTAATTGGAGTTGACAATGTTAAGATCTCATGCTATAATCACTCAAATGAATAGTTTTAATAAGGGTGGAACCAAGACCCCAAATCTAAACACAACAACTATGAAAACTGTATAAAATGAGTATGAACTGCAATAAGTAAATGCATCAGACAGCTTTAAGACAGAATGTTGTAAAGGGGGCCGACTTCTAAAATGAACACACAGATATCAAGTAATATGTGGGCGATGACTATGGCAGAAGATGTAGTAAGATGTTAACTATAACCGGGCTTATTCAAGGATAAGAATCCATATATATTGGGCCTATTTAGAGATAAGAATCCATATATATGGACAATTTCAAAGACAAGAATCCATTGTAGTTAATATAGGAAGAACGGTGAAAGATATAGAAAGTGAAACAAAGCATCCTGTTTGAGCCTATTTAAAGCGCTATGTATGAGTAAATATGAGTATCTGTAATGATAAATTCACATTTAAAGATGGGAGCACTCACATTCCAGAGCATTAGATACAAGAAATGTGGAGAAATGTGAAATGAACATTTGTATTAAAAACATAGAGAAGGGTTACAAACTGTGAATCACCCAGAGCGGAATCCCCAATTCCAACAAAGCTTCTTATTACTGAGTCCCTACGGGATCTTCAACATCAACTATCAAAATTCATACCAAATACATACAGAACACTCGAACTAGTGAATCCTTTGGAAAATTTGGAACCTTTTCTTAGTGTTTGCTTCCTGTTTTTATAACCACTAATTCCTATGCGTGAGAAGATATTTTGGGAAAATATCTTCTCTGCGTGCTGGTATGTTGTTGCAGGTATAAATCAAAACATAAATGATGATGAGGAAAAACTACCTCTCATCATCTTACAATGCAGGGCTAAAGTCGTTTCTAACTTAACTGTAACAATTGACTGAACTGAAAGTGAAAACTACGAGAGTAAATCTGAAGATTTCACCCGAAATGACAAAGTGAAGAGAATATACGATAAAAATACCACACAGGCCCCGTCATGACTTATAATTGTTGTTTGATGAAGTGGAACCACTTCTGCTGCTGGTGAAAGAGATACCGTTAGTCGTGGGAAGGACTGGTCTTCTGCGCTGGAGCATGCGGTACTACCAGTAGTGGAAAAACTGGCCTTTTGTGTTGGAGGGTCCCATGAGTGGCTAATGGTCATGATCCATTACCTTGGACGTGGAATTGCCTCTCTGCATCTTTTTCTCTGCTTCCCGAGTGTGGAGGATCGTCATCCTCGGCCTCGAGCCGCTGTGATTGGCTATGAGATGGCCATGTGTACATTAAAAGGCCATGAAAATCGACACAGATAGCAAACAAATTAAATAAATCCTGCAATGAGGGGTTTGACTGCTTTAGATGGCTTGGGTAAAGGCAGAGGAGCAGTGCAGAGGTAAAGAATGCAGCGGGAGCGTTTTCATGGAAAAAACAGGGTTTAAATATGATTTGGCGCAAAGCTTATGCAAAAGGCGGTTTTGCGGAAGACCGGAGCGGTTTTCGCGCAGGCGAAAGGCGGTAAGCGGTATCGGGTTGGAGGAACGTGATACAGTTAGGTGGGCGATGCGTGTCCTCACAAAAACTGCCCATTTCGCGTCGGAGTTGCGAGTTGGGGCGATGCTGTGAAATGAATGCAAAAATGAATGGGAGTCGTCCGATCTGGGCAATCCAGATCAACGGCTGCAAATGCAGGCGATGGACGTACTTGCACGGTCGGGTGGGACCGGCAATGACGTTAGGACTTACCTTACCATTACATTCACAGCACCAGGTGTCTCCGTGATCGGGCCTGCCAAGCATTCCAGCAGGGTCTTGTAGCGGCTCTAAGCCTACGGCCATCACCCCACGGAAAGGCTATCTCGAGTCCCACCGTATGCTACGTCATCACCATTCCGGGGGGGAGCTTCCGCCTTCCCCCTGCCATCCTTGATCCCCCTAGAACTCTTCATGCACCTTTCTTCCTTTGGTTGCTCGGAGTATGGCCAGGTCCCGCCCTGCCTAGCTGCCTTGCACCTTTATCCTCCTTTGTTTCGTGTAAAGCTTACCGCAAGGCTAGAATATGTATATGATGCCTTGTCCCCTTTTTATATGGATTTTCATTCACATCAACCCATTCGCTCCTTTAATTATTTCTCCCTTTTATGCTTTCGGGTGATCCCCCTTTATAAGTTTCTTAGGGCTAAGGTGGTGAATGATATAACAACAGATACCAATTGTTAGAAATACTAAGAGGGGGGTGAATCAGTATTTCTTTTCAATTGTTAATTTTTTCCAGTTATATTCTTCACAATTAAAGACAAAGATGTGTATAATAATATTATTATTAAGGATTAATAAGAACTTCGATCAATTTTCAAATAATTGAGTACAATAGATGTGTGAGGGCACCAACCCTTCAATGAATCAGGCACCAACCTATTTCCAAGCACCAACTTGGACTTTGATGAGGCTCCGACCTTTAGGGCTTCAACCCTATATTTTCCGAGGCACCTACCTTGCGTTTAGAGGCACCAACCCCTTAGACACCAATCCTTCAGTCTGTTTAATAAAGATGAATAGGTAACTTACTTGAATTTCTTCATAACTGACAGTGCTGCACTGCTCCAAAATTATCACTTCACTGTTCATAATTTATGCCTTCAAACTCATCGTTGGTTCATCATCCAAACACATTTTTTCATGGGTTCATTTGCTATCTATTTGTCTCCACAGGTCAGAAGCATTTCTCCTTAGATAAAACCATATTTGTAGATTTCCCTTTAATGTAAGTTAGCCTTCCAACAATTTGAAAGGATCACAGTCTTACAAGGTAACATAGGTCCAAACATTTTTGGCTTATCACAGTGTTCCAACAAACAGTTAGGTGCTTCTTTCATCACAGGTCTGAGAATATGTCAAGGGTATGACAAATCCGAAATATAGTGCAGCTCAACTGGTCTAAAGTTGTGGTTGCTTCTTATCACAGATTTACCTGAGCCACATAATCAGTGTACTAATCTGAGCCACGGAATTATTCTAAAGTCAAAGGGTATAGAATGTTCAAACTCCTGACTATGCACCAAGTCCAAGGGTATTGTAATGGTGACTGCTTGAGTGAATGTGATGGTGGTTGCCTGCCTGTAGCTCCTTACAAGAAACCCGACCCCTAAACACAGTTATGTCCACAAATCTCAGCTCCACCAAAACTATAATATCCCATAGATCTAGGCTCTACCGAGACTATGATGTTCTTAGATCTAAGCTCTTATAGCCTTGTCTGCTATAGATTTCAAGTAAGCTTGTCCTTTTTCTAACCCAATTACAAATCTTCCTTGGCTTCTAAGTCTCCTACCTCTGTCTCCCTTAGTTCAGGAGGTGTGAACTGGAAATGATTATCTTCTGTGATTTTCGCCGAATTGGATGATTATAATGATAAGATACGACATGTATTTATATTGGTCTTGCATGAGGAGACACGTCACTGAGGCAAGTCGACATTGGGAGCTAGGACAGGTCGGCTCAAAAACAAATAATTATCTCACAACTTCAAAAATCAATATCTTTCTAACCACGGGGATTTTTGGGTCATATGAAGGCTCATATGAAAGCTAAAATTATGCTCTAAATGATGGTGAAGGTTTCCTAGATAAATTCTGCCTCCAAGGTAATGAAAAATAATTTTTAATTTGGTTTGTCATTTACATGTGCAGAAATGGAGGTAGGGCAGAATGTCTTGGGCTTATTCATGGTTTGATTCTCCATCATAGCCTTCTTTATCATAAGGTTACCATGCCATAGTGATATGTGTCTTCATGTAGTCCTCCATCATCCAGAAGATCATCTAATCCTCAAGTACGATCAATCATCATTAATCATCATCATCTAACATCTTATTGCCATCAATGACAACCTAGATTAACAGGATAAGCATGATCACAGATATAATTGTTGGACCAAAAATTGGTTCCAGAAAACTAAATACCACAAAACTATCCCAATAGCAACCTCTTACAATAGTGATTTCGTACCAACAATAAAAACACATGTGTATATTTATATAATAGTTCAACCTTCAAGATTGACCCAAAACTAGGAACCATAGATAATATTGTTTAAATTGTTGTCCAGAGTTGCAAGAAGGAACAACAAGAACATCACATTGCAAGATATTTGCAAAAACAACTACCAAAAACCATATATTGTTTGATATGGTTACCACAACTTTTTGGTGATGTGTACCAAGAAATTCCAAACCAAAAAGATAACTTGTGTTGAAGACGCACATCAATCTGAGATGACAACTAGAGAAAGCGGAGAATTTTCCAATGCCAGAGAAGAAGTATTAGGTTGGGCATTAACGACTGCAGGAGAATCGGACAATACCTCTGGCTCTAAATCCGGAAGGAAAAAATTCTCCACCTTGTGCACACAAGCTAGGATATCATCCAAACTAAATTGAAGATTCTGGAGCATTCCCTTTCTATCCTCCTTCCCTGCAAAGAGTTGGTAATTATCCACTTGTTTGTCATGCAAAATCATTCTAAAGAGTATGTCCAACAGTTGATGAACGGCCATGGAATGAAGGAAGTAGAGTCATCCCTTCTGAAATTTTCATGGATCTGGAATCCAATTGAGGTCCTCTAACCCAACCTCTAAATCTAAAAAATACAAATTTTCTCCAAATTCTTTTGTCTCAAGCATTTTGATCTTTGTACGAACCTCATTTGGCACCGAGTAAAAATACTTGGCGACAAAGTTCCATTGAAAGAGATTCCTTCATCGAGGTGTTGAGTTGTCACCTCCTCCCCTCTGGCTAGGCATTCTTTGTCTAGGTTCCATTATGGTATAAATGAACTGACATACCGTTATACTTTCTAAAATCACATATGAGACTATCGCGCACCCAAAAAGTTGGATTGTAAAACTTAAACAAAACAGTTATGACCTCAAAGTTCACACCACTAAGTGTAGGGAAAAGGAAAGAATCAAAATATGGATAAGGGTTCGAAGCTTGAGGATTCAAAATTAGAGTATGAGTAGAAGAAACTTGGGGTTGACGACTACAACGATCCAGGTGGGAGATACCTCTATGCGAGATCGAAACCATTTCCAAAGGCCAAATATGAAAGTAAAAAACCAGAACAAAATCCCAGTAATAAACACCCAAATAGGACAGGATTTCCTTAAGAAAACCTAAGGAAGTAATTTTCCAAACCTATACAATTCCATAATTACAATGTAGGAGGAACTTAAAACAAAAAACTTGCAAGTTTTCAATCCCAATTTCCCAAAAAACCCTAAAAAATGAATACCAGATAGATTATCTAACTAGGTACCAAAATCCACATACTAGAACCATATAGTTGAATAATATCCTTGCAAAATCAGTCCCTTGAAGCGCCAAAGTGGATAGAACTGAGACAAGCTCAATCACTGGACTTTTGTTTGTATTATGTAGAAACGAGATAAAAAAACATGGACATTATCCAAAGGATCTGAGAAGATAAATGTAGACTAGATTAATGCACTTCCCCTACAAAGAGCATTGGGTCTCTCAACAAAAATAAGCAACTGCAAACTATCCTCCTCAAACCTAAATAAAATTACTGTGAAATGGGGATAGATTAACACAGTTACCACCCATTTGTCACATTTCACACTCTTGTACTCTTGCAATGCATAATACTAGCCATTGTAGTTATAAAAAAAAGTATTGAGGAGTGACATAAGAACGAAGATCCATCACCCTTCTGTTGTGGTCTCATGGAATGCCATATGGTAGACCTAGCACACAACTTAACAAAAACATTTCTCTCAAACTCTTTCCCATCATTAATGGTTGCCTCTGCAATTATCCCTCTGCAAGCCATACCTTAATCACTAGCACACACCATTAACCTCATCCAGTGTTTCTATGAAACTAAATACCTTTGTGATACATGAAGCTTAAATCCTTTCACTCACCAACCTCCATGCATTTAAGGTGATTAGACAAAGGTTGGTTTGAGTTGCTCATACCCCTGTTTGACATGCCCCCTATCTTGAAGAGAGGGACAATTGTCATAGTTGGCACACACTTCAAATATATAACATTTAATGCAATGTACACACCCCCATCGAGGAGCCCCAAATTTGTATTTTTTGCCTTATATTACCAATCATGCTTAAAACTTGTAGTGTTTGGTCCCCATTAGAAGGACATATTACTATTCAATCAATACTCTCCAAATGTATCCCCACAAAACCTGCTTTTCCTTCGACTTGGATCCATAATGCATCTATTAAATGAGAAATGCCCTTTTTTACAAGACAATAATCAAAACTATCTTTAACCATATTTAGAAGATGATCCAAAACTGAAGGCTTCCTATGTCAAAGTAACTCCCCTACTTTGTTGATTCTCTCTTGCAACGAAAGCCTTTAAGTTTTGAACCACGTCTAGTCTTTCTTGCATAGGCCAACGCAAATCAATATTAGTATGTGGTGACGCACAACCCACATTTTAAGATAGTATGTAATTCCATTGTCGTCACATTTAGTATGTAAAACAATAATATACTCCTTTCAACAAAGAAGCAATATTAGACACCAAGCCTTCCAAGCGCTCGCTATGCACATTTTTGGAAATCACTTTTCCATTTAGAAGCTTTTGAACACAATTAACTGCCATTAAAGAGTCATCAAAAATCTATAAAATCTTATATCTTTCTCTGTTATATGAAGTCTTGTTTCCAATGCCATGAATTTCGCATCATTATTACTCATCAATCCACAATCCATAACGTATATTCTCAAAGGATCAAGTTTTTCATGCTCGAAAACACTTCCATAGTCAGCATTACCCGGATTACCTTTTGAAGCCCCATCAATTTTCAATTGAATAAAATGCATGGGTGGATTACTATGGTAGGAGTTGGCTATCATTGGTGTTAGCGAAGAGATTGTGGGTGATGTAGATGTCATTATCTTATCCAGACTAAGATTGTGAAGAATAAGAGCTTATGTTTCATCAACCTCCCAATATTGTCATGTCCAGGAATAGATCAAAAGAGTTTCTCTAACATTCGTAAAAATTTGATCTTGAATCTTAACTGGATTTCTCTCCTCCCTATATATTCTATTATTTCATTCCTTCCATAGATTCCACAAAATAAATCCAAATGTAAGCTTCCAAGCTCGATTATTTATCGGATTCTTGAACTTCTTTGTTAACCATTGACTCATAGATATATGAGAAATTTGAGGAGCCTGGAAGTTTAACAAAAAATTAGAAAAGAGCCACCAGAATTCTGTTGCGAAAAGGCATGATATAAATAAATGAATGATTGATTCCTCCTCTTTACCACAAAGATACCAGATAGACTGTCCTTCTACCCCATGCTTTCGAATTTTTTCCTAAGTCACATTAAGGAAATTTTGAGGTCTAAAATGAGCCTCCTAAAGAAATTATAAAATAATAGTGGAAATAATAAATAATGTTATATTACATCATCAAATTTTAGAGGGAAAAAATAAAAAACTACTTTTTCAACTTATCTCCATATGGGTTTACTCAAATTTCGAGCGATAACACTCGTTAGATGCAGAATTTGATTCATCATCCAAAGAGTATCCATGTTTCATACTTCTGATGGACCTGTTATACGAAAAATGAGAAATACATGAAAATCGTGATCGCAATCACGTTTTTTCATGTATTTCTCATTTTCATGTATTCAAATCCATCGAATGTATGCAACATGGGTACTCCTGTAATATCCCAACATTGGGAGAGCAGCAACATAACACAAAAATGGAAATATGCAGAAATATCAATGGATCCAAAACATGAGACAAACATAGAGCCATTCCATTATGAATATAACATAAAAATAGGTACAAAGTCTTGAGGAAGAGATCACTCAAGTGGGGCAAACAAGCCTCCCATGAAAGCATACACCTAAATCTGAAATGTTGCTAATACAATAAAGTACAGGAATGCTATAATTGCGTTGTCTAAGAGAGAGTAACAGAAAGATAGAAATATATATAGTTTTTGATACAATGCTCCAAAAATTCTAGGACTAGAGATCTATGCTCCAAAACAGGTTTCCAAGACAACCCAGAAAAGGTTTCCGGAAATACCCAATATACAAAATAACAAGATATGGCCCTAGGGCTGAATAATCTCTCCAATTGAAATACTGATAGGAGGTGGCTGATATGAAATATGAAATGGTTGATCCTCCTCTAATAGATCTCCTAAATGAAGGGCCAATCCCTTGAAAGGAAACACAACTCCTCCAACTAGGGCAATAAACCCACTACTGCAGTTGCTCTCTAAAATAACGTAGTCCTTGAGGGAAACTGCGATGTAGCTGATGGTAGCTACTTGGCCTCCTTCCAAATATGGAAATGATGCAACAAGGACTTCCTCACAAGCCTCCCGAATGAAAGGATGACTCCTCCAATGGAAAACTAGCTCAGAAATGGGGTCTTTCAACCCTCCACTGCTACAACCCTGCAACACAACACAAATATAGAATAGATTGCGTTGTATATGAAGACTAAAGCTTGAGAAAATGCCAGATAGTGGTAATGCAGTTCAAGATAACCTCTCTCAAGTAGGCACTCTAAGTCCCCCGAGGATGAGGGTGGGATTTCCCCTCGGAAACACCCTTGTGCTAAACAGCACTGCAGACCCTACTAAACAGCAAAAGCATGCATAGAAATGTCGCATGACAAATCCATATCTAAAACTATTAAAATCAGTAATACCAATCCATATTTTCTAGTGTTGCCATCCTCTTCCTTTTATGCTAGGTGAGCATCTTCACCCTGGGTCCCACTCATTAAAATAGTTACTATCATGCAAACACTCTTCCTTAATTACTGCATTGTCCTCCAATAATCCTCCACTATCTCCATAACAGCGTTGTTGATTTGGTCAACATTGACCTAGTCCACATGCTTTAGCCCCTGTTCACACCTTAGGGTGCTTTATTAAGCTGAAATGATCATCCACATTCATATGAGAAGTGGTTTTATTCTTTATAAAGAGATTTATGGGTCTCCCTACCCACTTATTTGCATATCTAAGTGACAAAACAAAACTTTAATATTCCAATTAGCTGCAAGCTAAATTTGGAATATTACAACTCCTTAGATGAGAAATTAAATTTTTCATCCAACGAGTACTCCCTCTCAAAATTTGAGTAAAACCTTAGGGGGATAAATTGAAAAAGAAGTTTTATTGTTTTATTATTTTTTAATCTTTTTACTTTTTTGCCCCAAAAATGGTGAATCATCATTCACGGTTGACATCATCATCTTGAATCGTATTGGTTCTTATAAATTTTATTTTGATTGTACATTTTTCGTAGGAGACCTGTTAGAAAATTATATATTACAGAGCAATGGAACACATAAAAATATGTGGAAATAAAAACACAAAAAAACATATAAAACAAGAGAGACATGGATATATGTGGTTCACACAACTTGGGCTACGTCCACGGAGAAATACCCAGTCCTTCCTTTATATTATCCAGCAAAATGAAGAGATACAACCTACCGCAAATCCATTGTAATATCCTGTACTCTCTCACACAGTCCCCCTTTCTCTTTCTCGCTCAGAATACACACACCACACACAGCCGCAATACAGTTCTCTCATATGAACCAAGGGGTTGCCTTCTAAGGGGAAAAAAAAAAAACCTAAATTAAACATAACTTCTACCGGAAAATCATTCGCCTAATGAATGGCCCAAATTGACTACGAAATTACAATATTCTACAAGGAAATTTTACATCTATTTTTAGCTTCGGGGGTGCTGCCCCCAAACCCCCGCGAGGGTGATAAGTCCCCCCTGCGTGGAGGGGTGTACAGTCTTCCTGGGGTATACATCTAGCTGAAACAAAGAGCTCTAAATCAAGATGATAATCAGGCTCCACACCCAACAAGACCCATTTTAGACATCGAAAGTTCTCTAATGAGAGTCTATTCCATGCAATTATTCATAAGAATGTTGTTATTTTAGGCCATCCAAATTATATCCATATATCCTTCCACTGATCTGAAATTGTGAGAACAAAAAATTTCTTATACAGAGATTGACAGTAGGGGGTTTTTACTGGTTATTTCACCTTTACTAGAAAGGATGAAACCAGAAGCTCCTGGCCCACAAACTGACTCTGCCTAAAGAAATAAAATGTAAACACTGAAATAGATCCGATCAATGAAAGTATTTGTTTATGTGAAAAGTATTCATTAATCAAAATTTTATGTGTGAATAAGCAAGTTCAAGTATTCTGCAAATGAAGTAATGTGGTTTGAAGTTGAACTAATTAGTTTTGTTCACTATATAACGCTGCTTGGGAAAAGTGTACTTATGAAAAGTTACGCAGAGAATGTAGCGAAATCTGAAATATAACAGAAAAAATGCACAGCATAACAGTAAGCATTTGTTTAAGCAGTTCACCCCTCTCTTGGGCTACCTCTGCTGGGTCCAAAAGCCTCTAATTAGGCTTTTCCCTTTTTCATTAATGCTCAAAATATGAATTACAATGTGTAGAAAGTCTCAAAACGAAAAATAAGCTGTAAATGCAGAAACAGAGGACTGAAATCAGTATAAATCGACTATTCATTCACCTCCAATGGATAAGTATAGTCTAACACAGCTGATCTTTCATTAGGCCCTGGTGGCTCCACAACCAAAATCGTTGGTAAAATCATTGATAGAGCACCCTGATGACTCTGCAACCTGTCCCAGCATCTCCAGAATGCTTCAATACCCCCAAATCAAAAAAAAAAAAAAAATTGTCCCAAAAGGACTTCCCTAGCCAAAGTTATGGTCAAAACAGTATTTGCCCAATATTAGGCAAAAATCCCACAAAAAGTGGGCCAACTTTAGTTAACTGCGGATAAACTTGGAGTTCCGCCTAAAATGGAGGAACCAGCGCTAAATTAGGCAAAACATTTTATGTTTAGCATTAAACGCTACGTTGACGTGGCCACATGCAATCTTATCCAAACATTAAGCTGTAACCGTTTGCTGTTAAACTTTGGGTTCTGGTTCCATTGGTGGTCACGTGGAATGGTTTGAATGGGAAGAGGGCTAGCCGATGCCCCTCCGTAACCTCCGCTCACCACTTGTATTGAATCACGTGCTCCTCCATTAATGCCTTTTAAAACCCATGTTGTTTTACTTTAACCATACGTTATGCCATACCATTTGACATTTCGTGTGCCAACATAATATCACACGTTGAAATTTAGATTTGGGTTTAAAACTTTGCATGTTGGGTTTTAACATATGCCATGAAACCTTTGATATGTGGGTTTTTAACCCTTTTTCATTTTTCGAAATTTATTAATATATGTGTTGTTTAATAATTAAATTTTAATAAGGTTTAATTTAATTTAATTTTGTTTAATTAATTAAAACATATAATTAATAATATAATATATGATTAATAAAAATCATATAAATATTAATAAATATATAATTTAATTAATTAATTAAACCTTAATAAAAAACAAAATTATCCCAACACAATATATTAAAAAAATTTCTTTCAAAATTGAAAGTTATTGGGCGATTTCAAAATGCAATATCTCCTCCATACGGTAACGGATTTGAGTGCCGTTTGCGTCTACAGGATCATTTTTCTGAGCTCTTTCCAGTCAATCTGGTTCAGACCAATTCTGAGCAACTTCATTTTTTAGCATTTTTCTACGAGAGACTTGATCTGATCACCCTCTAAATAATAGCTTTTGGACCTCAGCTTTGAATTCATAGCGATGATGTGGACAACGATTCTCTTCACCTTGGTGTGAGAATCTACCCGATTTCATCAAATAAAAACTTTTGAGAAAATGATGATATCCCTGCGAATCAATTGGTGTTAAAGGCTGCTGAGATTGACGGAGTCTATGATGTAAATGATTGTTAACGAGAACAACAATTGTAATCTGTAGAAAAAAAAAATTTCTACACTGATCAAACTTCCAAGAAGACTTAAAATAACTTTCACCTTGCAAACTGTTCCCATGGCGAATTCGACCATTCTGAAACCAACTTTTTCCCATGTTGAATTGTGTGTCCTCCTTGCTTGAACTGCTTTGCTTTGACACTTCATTCACTGCATTGGCTGATCCAAAAGGTAATTTGTGCAACATAACATCATCTTCTTTCAAAGACAAACTTTTATTAAACTGAGACAAATCATTAGCAACATCATAAAAGAAGATACTCAAAATGCGGTCGTTTTCAACATTAACAAAGTTGACTTTGACTTGCATTAACAGGTCTTTTCAGTGACTTGCATGGAGTAAAAGAGATTCGACTCTTTTTGTGAGCTCTCACAATTTACTCTTTACCATCTTTGAACAAGTGATACTTGTTTTCATGGCGATGAAAGATAGCCTTCTTGTCAAATAAGTAAGGACTTCCCAAAACAATACTTGAGATATCAAGCGGCACCACATCAAGTTAAACTGTGTCAATAAAATGTGCAGTTATTGCAAAGTGCAATATGCACTTTCTTGAGACTTGCAAATTAGCATCCTTGCATATCCATCCAAGTGGATAAGGTTTCGGATGTGGAATGGTCTCAAGTTTAAGCTGCTTGACCAAGTCTTCAGATATGAGATTAGCTTGTGACCCACTATCAAATAGTGTGTCAATTTTTGTATGTTTTGAAATTACCCTCATATGTAAAAGCTGTATCCTCCTCTTTTCATCATGAGTATCTTTGTGACAATTCAAAGAGCTAGAACTAGGAATTGTGTCTTGCACCACTTCTTTCCCCTTAATCTTCTTTAAAACCATGGCTATGTTTTTTGTCTCATCTCCTGAGTCTGACCCTAAGTCTTGCTCAACTGTTGCTATAGTTTTCTCCTTTTCTTTGGTCTTGTTTTTATTCTTGAATTTTTCTGGTTTCAGTTCAAGATGAATTTTCCAACAATGACCTTCATCATGACTTGTCTTCGAACATTTCTTGCAAAATAACTTTCCTTTTTCTTTTCTTGAATTGCAACTCTCTTCTTTCCTTTGTTTTTTAAATTACTATCCTCATCAAAAATATTTTTTCCTCTATCTTTTAAATGTGTAGCCTACACACAGACTTCATCTAAGCTGGTAGGATTAAACATTAGAATAGTATGTTGCAAATAATTGTGCAAACCTCCTATGTATTTCAACAAGGTGTCTTGATTTTCAAATGTACTCTGGTCTCTCCTTCTAAACTCTTGGGTATAATCTTGCACATTTTGACCCTTAAGTTGCCTAAAATTTTACAATTCATGATTGATTTACGAATATGAGCAAGAGGATAAAGCTGTTTCTTAATAGTAGTACTAAACTCATTCCAAGTTAGAGTTATCTTACCATGTTTTTTAATTTCCTCCCTGGTCTTGGCTTCCCACCAAACCAAAGCTGCTCCATCCATTCTCAAAGAGGCTAATTGGATTTTTGTGTCATCATCATGCAAATTCTGAATTCTTAGATAGACTTCCAGCTGTCTAATCCAGTGATCCAATTTTTCTGCATTCACATCACCATTAAACATCGGCAACTCAAACTTCACATCAAGCTTTAACAAAGGATTTTTAAGAGATGTTTTTGTTTTGTGTGACTGATTAACAAAAGTTAAAGAGGATGATGTGGAGGAAGAGGATGAAGATGGAGATGAAGGATCACCATTTCCTCCATTCCCTTTCTTAGACTCATCTTTGTCTTTCTTCCCTCCTGAAGAATCTCCTTCTTCTTTTTGGTTTCTTGACCCTCCTCCAGCAATCCTATCATTTCTCTCCTGGTATAGAATCCTAACCATCACAGTCATGTCCAATAAAGCTTTTCTAAAGACTCTTTCTTCTTCCTTGGGATCCATTTCCTCATGTACTTCTCCTTCTCTGGAAGACATGTTTGTGGCTGATTCTAAGGCTAATGAGGATGAAATGGAAGGTGGATATGATGGCACTCTAGCCCTCCTTGGTTGAGGATTAACTTGTCTCTAACCAATTGACCTTCCCCTCTTTTCAATTTCAGCCTAATAAGCATCAAATTTTGCAGAATAACACAATATTCTTGCACAAATTTCACAAACTCTTAAGCAAAACCTAGAGCTCTGATACCAATTTGATCTGAAATTGTGAGAACAAAGAATTTATTATATAGAGATTGACAGTAGGGGGCTTTTACTGGTTATTTCACCTTTACTAAAAAGGATGAAACCAGAAGCTCCTGGCTCACAAACTGACTCTGCCTAAAGAAATAAAATGTAAACACTGAAATAGATCCAATCAATGAAAGTATTTGTTTCTGTGCAAGTATTCATTAATCAAAATTTTATGTGTGAATAAGCAAGTTCAAGTATTCTACAAATGAAGTAATGTGGTTTGAAGTTGAACTAATGAGTTTTGTTCACTGTATAATGCTGCTTGGGAAAAGTGTACTTATAAAAAGTTATTGTTTAATGTAGAAGAATCTGAAATATAACAGCGAAAATGCACAACATAATAGTAAGCATTTGTTTAAGCAGTTCACCCCTCTCTTGGGCTACCTCTGCTGGGTCCAAAAGCCTCTAATTAGGCTTTTCCCTTTTTCATTAATGGTCAAAATATGAATTACACTGTGTAGAAAGCCTCAAAAAGCAAAATAAGCTGCAAATTCAGAAACAGAGGACTGAAATCAGTATAAATCGACTATTCATTCACCTCCAATGGATAAGTATAGTCTAACACAGCTGATCTTTCATTAGGCCCTAGTGGCTCCACAACCAAAATCGCTGGTAAAATCACTGATAGAGCGCCCTGATGGCTCTGCAACCTATCCCAACAGCTCCAGAATGCTTCAATACCCCCAAATCAAAAAAAAAAATCGTCCCAAAAGGACTTCCCTAGCCAAAGTTATGGTCAAAACAGTATTTGCCCAATATTAGGCAAAAATCCCACAAAAAGTGGGCCAACTTTAGTTAACTGCGGATAAACTTGGAATTCCGCCTAAAATGGAAGAACCAGCGCTAAATTAGGCGGAACATTTTCTGTTTAGCATTAAACGCTACGTTGACGTGGCCACATGCAGTCTTATCCAAACATTAAACTGTAACCGTTTGTTGTTAAACTTTGGGTTCTGATTCCATTGGTGGTCACGTGGAATGGTTTGAATGGGGAGAGGGCTAGCCGAAGCCCCTCCGTAACCTCCGCTCACCACCTGTATTGAGTCACGTGCTCCTCCATTAATGCCTTTTAAAACCCACGTTGCTTTACTTTAACCATACGTTATGCCATACCATTTGACATTTCGTGTGCCAACATAATATCACACGTTGAAATTTAGATTTGGGTTTAAAACTTTGCATATTGGGTTTTAACATATGGCATGAAACCTTTGATATGTGGGTTTTTAACCCTTTTTCATTTTTCGAAATTTATTAATATATGTGTTGTTTAATAATTAAATTTTAATAAGGTTTAATTTAATTTAATTTTTTTTTAATTAATTAAAACATATAATTAATAATATAATATATGATTAATAAAAATCATATAAATATTAATAAATATATAATTTAATTTATTAATTAAACCTTAATAAAAAATAAAATTATCTCAACACAATATATTAAATAATTTTCTTTCAAAATTGAAAGTTATTGGGCGATTTCAAAATGCAATATCTCCTCCATACGGTAACAGATTTGAGTGTCGTTTGCGTCTACAGGATCGTTTTTCCGAGCTCTTTTCAGTCAATCTAGTTCGGACCAATTCTGAGCAACTTCATTTTTTAGCATTTTTCTACAATAGACTTGATCTCCTGATCACACCTCCCAAATGGGAAGCTTTTAGACCCTCAAAAGATTTCTGATTATTGAAACTGATGATGTGGAGACTGATTCTCCACTCTTCCACCCTTGAATAACTGAAATCTACCCGATTTCATCAAATGAAGCTTTTGAGAAAATGATAATCTGTCTCTGGAATCAACTGATCGACCATTGCTAAGATTGACGGAGTCATGATGCAAATGATTAAAATTTGCAGAACAGCAATTGTAATTTGCAGAAAACAAACTTTTTCTACACTGATCAAACTTCCCAGAAGACTTAAACTAACTTTCACCTTGCAAACTGTTCCCATGGCGAATTCTACCATTCTGAAACCAACTTTTTCCCATGCTGAATTGTGTGTCCTCCTTGCTTGCACTGTTTTGCTTTGACACTTCATTCACTGAATTGGCTGACCCAAAAAGTAATTTGTGCAACATAACATCATCTTCTTTCAAAGACAAATTGTTATCAAACTGAGACAAATCATTAGCAACATCATAAAAAGGCGAATGCTCAAAATCTGGTCGTTTCAACATTAACAAAGTTAGACTTTGACTTGCATTAACCAGTCTTTTCAATTGACTTGCATGGAGTAAAGAATATTCCAGCTTCTTTTTGTGAGCTCTCACAATGTACTCTTTCCCATCTTTGAACAAGTGATATTTGTTTTCATGGCGATGAAAGATAGCCTTCCTGTCAAATAAATAAGGACTTCCCAAAACAATACCTTGTAGAAATTTCTATTTTCCCACCCCGGTTTTCAGTTTCACCTTATTACTCCAAAATAGTTAAATGCCCTTTCCCACATCCATACATTTAACAAGCTGGAAAATAAATTTTGCTGAAAACACAAATTCTAGAAAAATTACAGAATGCTGGAAAATGCAGAAATAAATATCAGCACACATAAAACAGTGATTCACACATTTTGACACATATATTTTTGGTCAACATGACCCTGGAAAAACCCCCTACAACTCTTGGGGAAAACCAGTTCGAAAGCTCCTTCTTATTTCTGGAAAAATGCTTTTTACAGTGATAGAAATATTCAGCAAAATAAATAATCAGCAAACAGACTTTTACAACTTATCTCTTTTTCCGTGTTTAACCACCGCCTCTAAAATGTGCAATAGCTGGAAACAGCAATGTTAATAAATGTCAGATGTCTCCTCCCGATTTTCTGCCTGGGAATCCGCAATAAATGCAACAGACAAGCCCTAAAACTAAAACAAAGAATAAATGTTGTTGTCCAAAATCCTCGATTTTGTTTAAAACACAAGACCATTGTGACTCTGAATGTTCTCCGTTTGCCTGATTTCAGGTTAAAATTTGGGCATTCGACTTCGTCAGATCATTTCCAAAAGACGGCTTCTTTCATAGAAAACGAGCCCAAAATCACACGTGTTAACTCAACAGACGTGTCTGGCTGAATGCCGCTCTGAAAGTGTGCCAAGTTGTCGCTCCTCTTCCCCACTACCCAAATAAATCTCCCTTGCTCTCTTTGTTTCTCCTTCTCTCAATCAAGCCATGAAAGACCGAATGATCTTTTCCCTCTTTTCCTCCTTTAACCTAACCCTAAATGACTTTTGGGGAATCCCTAAATCCAATGGCTGAGATTAAATGTGCATTTAAATCTCACTTTCTATTTTTTAATTCACCCCACTTTAATAAAGACCCTCTTAGTCATTTATTTCCAAAGTCACTTTTCACTTTCTAATTTCACATTGACTTTATTAAAGCCACTTTAAAATTAGACTTAGTAACTTTATCACTTATAAAGTCACTTTTAAATTAGATTTGACTTTATAACTTTATAAAGTCACTTTAGTAACTTTATCACTTAAAGTCACTTTAATTAGATTTGACTTTTATAAAAATTATAAAGTCACTTTAGGAGAAAAATTAAATCTTTTGACACTTTACCCTAGGAAGCAAAGATCAAAGCCTTAGAGAACCACCCGTCCTCTGGAGCATCAAATTTCAACATACCTTAAGATATCAAGGTAACAAACACATCAAATCTAACTGTAATATTAAAATGTGCAATTATTGCAAAGCGCAATATGCACTTCCTTCAGACTTGCAAATTGGCATCCTTGCATATCCATCCAAGTGGATAAGGCTTCGGATGTGGAATGGTCTCAAGTTTAAGCTGCTTGACCAAGTCTTCATATATAAGATTCGCTTGTGACCCACTGTCAAATAGTGTGTCAATTTTGGTATGTTTTGAAATTACCCTCACATGGAAAAGCTCTATCCTCCTCTTTTCATCATGAGTATCTTTGTGACAATTCAAAGAGCTAGAATTGGGAATTGTGTCTTGCACCACTTCTTTCCCCTTAATGTTCTTTAAAACCATGCCTATGCTTTTTGTCTCATCTCCTGAGTCTGACCCTAAGTCTTGCTCAACTGTTGCTACAATTTTCTCCTTTTCTTTGGTCTTGTTTTTGTTCTTATATTTTTCTGGTTTCAGTTCAGGATGAAGCTTCCAACAATGATCTTCATCATGACTTGTCTTCGAACAGTTCTTGCAAAAGAACTTTCCTTTCTCTTTTCTTGAATTTGCAACTCTCTTTTTTCCTTTGTTTTTAAAATTACTATCCTCATCAAAAGTATTCTTTCCTCTAGCTTCTAAATGTGTAGCCTGCACACAGACTTCATCTAAGCTGGTAGGATTGAACATTAGAATAGTATGTTGTAGATAATTGTGTAAACCTCCTATGTATTTCAACAAGGTGTCTTGACTTTGTAAGTCTACTCCAAGTAGAAGTGCTCTCCTTCTAAACTCTTGGGTATAATCTTGCACATTTTGACCCTTAAGTTGCCTAAAATTTTGCCAATTTATGATTGCTTTCTGAATATGAGCAAGAGGATAAAACTGTTTCTTAATAGCAGTAATAAACTCATTCCAAGTTAGAGTTATTTTACCATGCTTTTTAATTTCCTCCCTGGTCTTGGCTTCCCACCAAACCAAAGCTGCTCCATCCATTCTCAAAGAGGCTAATTGGATTTTTGTGTCATCATCATATAAATTCTGAATTCTTAGATAGACTTCCAGCTGTCTAATCCAGTTATCCAATTTTTCTGCATTCACATCACCATTAAACATCGGCAACTCAAACTT
Source organism: Pinus albicaulis (assembly GCA_034641835.2). Lineage (NCBI taxonomy): Eukaryota > Viridiplantae > Streptophyta > Pinopsida > Pinales > Pinaceae > Pinus > Pinus albicaulis. Next base: position 546,605,929 of record CM076571.1, read on the forward strand.
CACATCAAGCTTTAACAAAGGATTTTTAAGAGATGTTTTTGTTTTGTGTCACTGATTAACAGAAGTTGAAGAGGATGATGTGGAGGAAGAGGATGACGATGGAGATGAAGGATCACCATTTCCTCCATTCCCTTTCTTAGACTCATCTTTGTCTTTCTTCCCTCCTGAAGAATCTCCTTCTTCTTTTTGGTTTCTAGACCCTTCTCCAGCAATCCTATCATTTCTCTCCTGGTATAGGATCCTAACCATCACAGTCATGTCCAAGAAAGATTTTCTAAAGACTCTTTCTTCTTCCTTGGGATCCATTTCCTCGTGTACTTCTCCTTCTCTAGAAGACATGTTTGTGGCTAATTCTAAGGCTAATGAGGATGAAATGGAAGGTGGATATAATGGCACTCTAGCCCTCCTTGGTTGAGGATTAACTTGTTCTCTAACCAATTGACCTTCCCCTCTTTTCAATTTCAGCCTAGTAAGCATCAAATTTTGCAGAATAACACAATCTTCTTGCACAAACTTCACAAACTCTTAAGCAAAACCTAGAGCTCTGATACCAATCTGATCTGAAATTGTGAGAACAAAGAATTTCTTATACAGAGATTGACAGTAGGGGGCTTTTACTAGTTATTTCACCTTTACTAGAAAGGATGAAACCAGAGGCTCCTGGCCCACAAACTGACTCTGCCTAAAGAAATAAAATGTAAACACTGAAATAGATCCGATCAATGAAAGTATTTGTTTCTGTGCAAAGTATTCATTAATCAAAATTTTATGTGTGAATAAGCAAGTTCAAGTATTCTGCAAATGAAGTAATGTGGTTTGAAGTTGAACTAATGAGTTTTGTTCACTATATAACGCTGCTTGGGAAAAGTGTACTTATGAAAAGTTACTGTTTAATGTAGCAGAATCTGAAATATAACAGCGAAAATGCACAACATAATAGTAAGCATTTGTTTAAGCAGTTCACCCCTCTCTTGGGCTACCTCTGCTGGGTCCAAAAGCCTCTAATTAGGCTTTTCCCTTTTTCATTAATGCTAAAAATATGAATTACACTGTGTAGAAAGCCTCAAACGGCAAAATAAGCTGCAAATTCAGAAACAGAGGACTGAAATCAGTATAAATCGACTATTCATTCTCCTCCAATGGATAAGTATAGTCTAACACAGCTGATCTTTCATTAGGCCTTGGTGGCTCCACAACCAAAATCGCTGGTAAAATCACTGATAGAGCACCCTGATGGCTCTGCAACCTGTCCCAACAGCTCTAGAATGTTTCAATACCCCCAAATCAAAAAAAAAAAAAATCATCCCAAAAGGACTTCCCTAGCCAAAGTTATGGTCAAAACAGTATTTGCCCAATATTAGGCAAAAATCCCACAAAAAGTGGGCCAGCTTTAGTTAACTGCGGATAAACTTGGAGTTCTGCCTAAAATGGAGGAACCAGCGCTAAATTAGGCGAAACATTTTCTGTTTAGCATTAAACGCTACGTTGACATGGCCACATGCAGTCTTATCCAGATATTAAACTATAATTGTTTGCTGTTAAACTTTGGGTTCTGGTTCCATTGGTGGTCACGTGGAATGGTTTGAATGGGGAGAGGGCTAGCCAAAGCCCCTCTGTAACCTCCGCTCACCACCTGTATTGAATCATGTGCTCCTCCATTAATGCCTTTTAAAACCCACGTTGCTTTACTTTAACCATACGTTATGCCATACCATTTGACATTTCGTGTGCCAACATAATATCACACGTTGAAATTTAGATTTGGGTTTAAAACTTTGCATATTGGGTTTTAACATATGCCATGAAACCTTTGATATATGGGTTTTTAACCTTTTTTCATTTTTCGAAATTTATTAATATATGTGTTGTTTAATAATTAAATTTTAATAAGGTTTAATTTAATTTAATTTTTTTTAATTAATTAAAACATATAATTAATAAAATAATATATGATTAATAAAAATCATATAAATATTAATAAATATATAATTTAATTAATTAATTAAACCTTAATAAAAAATAAAATTATCCCAACACAAAATATTAAAAAAATTTCTTTCAAAATTGAAAGTTATTGGGTGATTTCAAAATGCAATATCTCCTCCATACGGTAACGGATTTGAGTGTCATTTGCGTCTACAGGATCGTTTTTCCGAGCTCTTTCCATTCGATCTGGTTCGGACCAATTCTGACCAAATTTATTTTTGAGCATTTTTCTACAAAAGACTTGATCTCCCGATCATCCACATATTTTTCTACTTCGGCCTCATATGCTCTACAAAAATTGCATCGGCTTCTTTAACTGTAAAAGAGCCAGAGGAATGGGATCCCCATCTTAATATATCAAGTTCTTTTAAGAGTCTGATTGTCCTTTGTGAAAGTTCATTTTGTAAAATAACCCCAAGGAAGATTTTGTACAAAGCCAATCTTGCTTCTGTTTCCATTCCCGCTAAGGGTGTCCATTAATTTTTGCTTACCAATAGTCAACAACCTTAATAAACCCCATATGTTCCAAAATCAATTGATTATCCTTAATATTAGGGTGATCTTTCAACCTTCGCATATGCTTCCAGGCTTCATCCCAGAAAAATGCTTTCTTCTCTAATTTGACCTCCCAGAAAATTGCATCTCGTAATAAATACTCGTTGTTGATCGCCCAATTCCATAAACTAGAGCCTATACTATTACCATCATATTGAAGCATGTCTTCTTGTTCATGTAACTCTACATATTTCCATAACCAAATTTGGATCCATAGTTTCTTGCCTCAAGTTATCCATTGCCACCAAACCTTAGTTCCAAAAGCAGTGTTCATCATTTCTGGGTCTCATAATCCTAAGCCACCAACAGCTTCAGATAAAATGAGCTTGTGCCAACTAAGTAATGACCATCGCTCAACTTTTTTGGATCCTCTCCACAAAAAGTTTGTCCATAGGGATCGGAGATTATCTGCAATGGTTTTTGGAAGAGGCATGGCCGCTATCTGATATATCGGAATGGCTTGGAAAACGGACTTAGTTAGAACCAATTATCTTGAAAAATTAAGGATTTTGAAAATCCAATAAATCTTCACTAATAAATCTTTCCACCACGCCGTTCTTTTGGAAAATAAGACCAATGGAATCCCCAAGTATTTAACTGGGAATTGACCTCGTTGGAATGCCAAAACTTTTGTAAGGTGTATTTGAACAGTGTCCTTATAATTAAGGAAAAGTATGAGTCTTCTCCTAATTTATTACAGTACCAAGATCCTCAGCAAACAGGTTCAAAATCTGTTGAATTCCTCTAACTTCACAAAGAGTGGGAAGACGTAACAGTGAAATATCATCTACAAATTGTTGGTAAATTAGTGGAAATTCATTCCCAAACAAAGGAAGACCTATAATATATCCTTGTGTTTGGAAATTTTTTAACAATCTGTTGAAGCCTTCCATAGCTTTTATAAAAAGAAAGGGAGATAAACGATCACCCTATCGCAAACCTCAAGAGGACCGAAAGGTAGAAGATGGCGACCCATTGATTAAAATTGAAAAGAACGGATAGAAAATGGGAGAATAAACCCATGAAATTAATTGCGAAAACAATCCAATGGCCTATAAATTTGGAGCAAATAATTCCAACTTAAACAATCATAGTCCCTAGATAAATCTAATTTAATTAACATACCTGGTTTTTTTGTGGTCTTTAGGGAGTGGATAATCTCTTGGGCTGTATAAATACCATCCATAATTTGTTGCCCCTCTACAAAGCTTGTTTTTTTTGGTGAGATGAGAGAGGAGAGCAGAGTTTTCATGGGCTTCATCACAATCATACATATAAATTTGTATATAACGTTGCATAAGCCTATGGGACGGAAACCCTTGGGATCTTCCTAACGACCTTCTTTTGAAATGAGGGTGATAAAATTAACATTCATCCCTCTCCATAGTGACAATTTTGGGAAACTTTCACTTGTTTGAAATATATGACAGAACTTTTTTGTAAAATCGTTATTTTTACATTTTTTTACACAATTTGAATACCAACTTTCACTTGTTTGAAATATGTGACATAAAAAAAATTTGGGTAAAATCATTATTTTTATATTTTTTTACACAATTTAAATCCCCAAAAATAAGACTTTCATGCAAATAAATAAGAATATCTTTATTTCTCTCAACTTGATAGCCTATGCATGAAAATATGCATCATGCAATAAAATAGAATGATATATAAATATTACTACTTTTATTTAATTATATTTAATAATTTGTAAATAATATGATATATAAATATTTTTTATTTTTTATTTATATTTTAATCATTTATAAGAACAACAATGTAAAATAATGAAAGAATGGACAAAGCTCTAAAGCCCCTTGCAACGGCTAGGGTTTTTCCTTGTCGGTCGATCCATGTTCACATTACATGGATCTCCTTGTAGATCTCTGTAGCGTGGATCCCACATCTCAAACAATGGTGAATCTTCATGATTCAACAACAAAAAACAGTATCTTTTGCATGAATGGCAGCTAGTTCGGCAAGCTCTTGCTCTTGGGAAGCTCAAGCCACAATTTCATATAGTGCCATGTTGAAATCCAGATCTACTCTTTTGGTAATTCATGAAGCTCCTTCCTATGAATCAAGGTTTGGTCTACAAATTTAATGGGTTATGGCCGCAATTAGCTTATCTCCACTAGTGGATTTATGATTCATGGAATCCTTTCCTGACTAATGAACTCAATTTTTACCCTCTGGCTTAGGGTTTTTTTGTTGTTTTTTATAATATCAAGGATAAGAAGACTATTTGTGAATCCAAGCCCTAGTTTTGTGGTGGTGTTGCTCTCTTCATGCAACCTTGGTCTCCCGTGTTTGATCCGGTTATGGTGTCAATCTCCACGACTCCAATATGGGTAAGGTTTATGAACCTTACCTTGTACCTTTGGAATCTCCCATACTTATCTTCCATTAGAAATGCATTAGGGAGTTTTTATTGCCGCAAGCCAAAAACTAAAAAAAATATGACTGCTTATGCTCGAATATCTGTGGAGATGGATTTCAATAAGGGTTTTCCTGTTGAGATAAATATGACAAGTCCAAAGTATGTATGGGTTCAAAATTTTGATTATGAAAATGTTTCATTTCAATGTCGAGTGAGTTATGAAACAGGGCATCTAATCAAAAATTGCCAAGCATTTGCAGAATAACAGAGTTCAAAAAAATAACTAGAGACCCAAATGGTGGGAAGGAGCTCAAAGCAAACATTATACAATGTACAAAAAAGAAGAGACTTGAGGTAAGAAAAAAGAAAAATACAAACAAGAAGAAGTTCTTGTCAAAGGAAATCCACTGAAGAAAACGAAACCTAGTAAGGAAGAAGTGCATGTCAATGAGGGCCTTCAGATTCAGCATGAGTGGAAACATATCAAACCCTCATAAAAGTCCGATCCCCCTTCGAATCCTCAAATAATAAACATGGAAAAGCAATTTCTTGGGCAGATCAGGCAAATGAGGAAGATCCTAAAGATGGCAACGCTCCCTCACTGATTGATGACCCATCATATGTAGCAGAAAGCATGGGTTGGATTCAAGTGAGGAAGAAGGGAAAAAATATTTTCCCAAGGAAAACAAGAAACCACTCAAAATCAAATCAAAAAGTAGTGAAAATGGAATGTATTTTGGAAAAAAATTAGCTGAAAAAGAACTAAAATTTTTGTACCATGGGGTAATCACTTGAAGAGTTGGATTTAGCCACCGTGCTCAATCTCAATCCTGCAAGAAATATTGGTAACATTGAATAAATACAATAGTTTTGAGCCAGATCCCAACTTTCTCTATTAATAAAACTCGCCTGAACCCTTATCAAATTTGGCTCACCTGACACAATCTTATTGTCTAATCATCTGAGCTCCTCATTTCATGCGACTAAGCACACTTTGTTGCCACCAAGTATGACATTCAATGCCATAGTCATCGTAATTCATAGTTCCACCACTGCCAACAACCTTGGACACAAGGATATCAATTGAGTCAAAGCAATACCAAAAGCTAATCCCACTGCTCTGATGGTTCATTCCTCCCCTTAACGCAGAAGTCTATGTTGTGAGGAACATATTATAATGGCTCATTCCTCTAAGCCATGGTTGCAATGCTCCAATTCTTCTAGCTCTCTGAGCATAATTGAGGGAAGGGAAACCCTGATTGTCAAAGAACTTTGCCCCACAAAGCTCGCAACTTCCCTCTTAAATATCGAATGGCAACCCGATTTGCTCTACAACAAAACCAACTGGAGCGCTCTATAACGATGAAAAGGAATGACAAAAACCCAACGGATTTTCCCCTGGGCAGGTTTACCCTTTTCTCATCCTAGTTTTTTCTCGAGTTCTTTATCATTAGTGTTTTTGCTTGGACCTTTACTCGCTACAGTGCCTTGGCCTCCTATTCATATTTGTTGTTTTCTAACCGCCCACACTTATGTGGATATCTCTACCTCTCATGGCTCTTAGCTCTACACAACGCTCCTTCTTACTAGTACTTTCCTTTGCTAGCACCCTCTAGGCCAATCTAACTTGTGTTTGACAGCTTACATTTGTTCGGGGCACGAACCTGCCCTGTTTTGTTCTTATTTCCTTTTGCCTGTCCAGCTTTGTCTCTTTCCTGACATATTCCCACCTATTCCTTGGCCTTTCTCTCATCACCATGCAATCATCGTGCCATGCCAGTGATCCCATGTCTACAAGGGTGCAATATACTATCAAGAGTGTGTCAGTCGTAGCAAGACACAAACTCATCACAAAGTGGAGGAAGCAAAAACTCGCTTTTGAGAGCTTAGCCAATCCCATATTCAAGAAGAACTCACTTGTGCCAAATGCACATGAAACAACCAAAGACACCTCTCAGACACAGAGGTACTAGCATATTTAGTTGATTAGGTACCTGATACAGGGCACACATAAGGGCATTTCAGTCAATATATGCACACGGTGGTCTTGTATAGGAACATGAAATTCCTAAGCAAGGTTCTCCTAGATCAACATGAGAAGCAAGAGGACCTTCTCTCTATAGAACCCCTGCATCGACACATGATGAACATGGATCAACGATTGGATTGCATCAAAAGCACCTTGGCATCCCCCACTACTATTGGATACTCATCGGGCAGCAACATGGAGTCCATCCAAGTTGTAGCAATAGATTCATACCCCTCTTCCTACTCTCCTCGTGCATGGTATGTTTTTGGTTTCTTGGTTTCTTGTTTACTTGTTTACTTGTTTTTCTCTTGTGGCCATGAAGGACCAACCAATGTAAAACCCTCAAACTCTTTCTTATAATCTCTTTATTTTAAAGGCAATACAAATTTGACTCCACAAATTTAATCAAAAAATAAATACTATACACTAAACAATATAATGCTTTTTTTTAATTTTAAGAAATATATATATATATATTGTGTGTGGGGGGGAGGAAAACAAATAATTAAATTTAAAATAAAATCAATTCACAAACATTAAAACACTAAAAATCAATTCAATTATTATTGACGCGCATAGAGTCAATAGGAAATCCGCAAGACTAGTTGAATGGCCTCAAAAATTCTATTGAGTAGATACTTTATTAGAAACATCACCCATAGTTAAAAAAATCTTAACTGAAGTGGTTTGGTGATTTTCATGTTTCCCCAATTGTGTGGGTTCAAGTTTCCAGAGACATACATGTTAGTGGCATTTATGAAAAGTTATATTCTATCATGTTAGCGGCATTTATGAAAAGTTATATTCGATGTAATAGTGGCATCCAATTTTTCGAAGTTAATAATTCTCTAAAAATTCTCATTATTGTTTAGAAAAAACAACTGTGACTTCAATCAAGCTTTGAATTCTTCAAAAGCCATTCACTTCCATTACCAAAACATTTTTTTTCCCAAAAGAACTTTTCAATGTCTCTTACAAAATTTGTAGGGAGAATAACTTGCAAAAAATCTTCAATTTATTTTTATTATAATTTTTTAAGCAAAAAAAAATTGAGATATTTATTTAGTAAACAAGCCCAAATTTCCTTTTAAATGTGTATTAAATAAATGAACCAAGATTGTCTCGTCACCACATTTTTCTTGCTTCATGTCCCTGACGATGGGTGAAGGGTTCACCCAAAACATCAGAGGTTTCATAAATTATTAACACAATTCGCCATAAACATTTTCTTCATTACACATTTTTCTTTTCTATCGTAAGCTTAAACATAGTAAATTGTCAACCGCTATACTTCTTAAAATTTCACAAACGAAATTCCATAAATAAATTTTCAAAATTTCCATTATTTTCCCACTTCTCATCTCAATGATATAATCTTAGATGCTCAACATCATAATCTTATAGTTTTTTCTAAGAGAGATGTATATGGTTTTTTTATTCCGTTTAAGATGGTTTTCGTTATCTTTTCTATATATAAAAAGGCCCTGATTAGGTATGGGTTCTATGTAAAGCAATCAATTCAAAAATAAAAACCATAAACAAATGGTTAAATCATAAAACCATGGGCATGGAGACTTTATATACTTGCATCCCCACTAAGGGATTGTTCTGCGTGCAGAAGATGTGTTTCATAGCTTTTCAGCATTGATTTTGAAATAGGTTTAAAACAACATTTTGGTCTCAGATTCACAAACAAAATTACTTAACCATGATAACCTAGAGGGTTAATGCAAAGATTTTTAAAAGAATATTGTTTAATTATTTTGTTTCGAAGTTTTTGCTCGAAATTCGGTAAACAATTTTTGGTCATATTAGGAATTTAAAATGCATTTTTGAATGCGTAAATGAATTCAACACCATAAAAGGCCCCTAGGGCACTCAGAGTATGAATAATTCACATCTCAAGCTTGTAATTCCAACAAATCCCCGTTGGACTTCAAACAAAATCAATATAACAATATACCCAAAAAAGTTCCAAAACTTAGAACAAGTAGACTAAGACTTTTAGAAGTAAGCTTTGACTAATAACTTAACATGCATACAAATCTTGGTTCCATATAATTGCAAAAGGGCTCATAAACCTCAACAATTGCAAACAAACTCTGATACCATATGTAATGGCCCGAAATTAAAACATATATAAATATGAAATTACTTACCAAAAATTCAAGACCATTAATTGTTACAGTTAAAGAATATTTCATTAATAATTACGTAATCCATCATTGCAGTGGGTGGTGAGAACTTCGGATAACTTACAACTTTGTATGGATTGAATTAATGTGCACCAACTTTGATCCAGCAAACTGCAACTAACATGTTGGGGACAACTCTCCACCCAACTATAAGTTCAGCTACACTATGTATTTCTATAACTGGCCACCTCCAAACCTTCAATCCACTAATTCTTCCACTATGTATTTCTATAACTAGCCACCTCCAAGCCTTCAATCCACTACTTCTTCAAGTGAATCCTTCTTATCCCAAAATTCTCCCAAAAATAAATTGTCCCACATCCTCCCAATTAAATATAACAACTTATTCTAAAAATAAGATACATTTTCATTTACATAATCCATGTATCATCATGCAATTATTATTATTGTTTAGTTTTTCTTTAACTTGGTTAGTTTTTCCCATAAATTTACTTTAATTTTGCTTAGTCTAATTTTTAATTTTTGTTTTCTAATTTTTTTTCTGATATTCATTCTATCATTTATTTTATTATCATCTTCATTATTATTAATTCCATAATATAAAGCATTACATACATTCATTTGAACCAAATAATTAAACTCAAACTCTTTAACCATTCAAAGGGTCCAAATCCAAAAATCATTTTGACCAAAATCTTAACCATTGAAATCTCGTCCAAAGAGCAAGTTTCACTTTCTACCGTCTAGCATCATTCCTAGCTTATCGCCTATCTAAGATAGGCTCCCTATGAACACAACACAACAATAGAGAATGAAGTTTGACCCGCCATCAAAGATGAGCCCATCGTGAGAAGTAAATGTTACATCTTCCATCTTCACACATAGCATATCCCCCAAGGAATGACAATGTCAGGTCATCTTAACAACCAGGAACTAGGTGTCAATGTTCATCCTCGGACCTGGGCATGAGGCCATCTTGACAACCAAGAACAAGAAGTCAATGTCGTTCATCGAACTAGGCTCGTGACAAGTTATGGTAGGCAAAATTTGTAACTGGGCAACTCCTCTCGATCACACCATAATTGTTAGCGTGACATGAGCTGAAATGACAGAAAACATTTGTGTCGGAGAGTAAAAGCACTTTTTAACTGAGATCAATGAGTGAAATGTCAATTCCTATAATCCAAAAGCTGATGAAGTTCGAGAGGGTCTAGATGTAAAGAATCAGCAAACACAGTGCCATGCGTGTGCGCGAGAAAAACAAGGATAAAATGAGGTCACTAAATGAAATATCACATAGCATAATATATTTATTCTTAATGCCAAAACAAATGACGCACCTTTCTTTTAGTTTGTCGTCTTGGTTAAAATACTTCATTCAAGAGCAAACGTTCATGGGATTTGGGACAAACAAAGGTCTAGTTGGCTTTGTATATCAACAACGTATTAAAGGCCCGGGAGAATTTGATTTGAATATAATGGTTTTGTTGGAATAATGCATACATACCAGATGGAAAAATATGCTCGGTAATAGCAAACAAAACGCCTTAATATGTTCATATAGGTTTTGATTTGGCGTTAAAAAGCATAACAGTTGTTTTAGCCAGCATACAAATTTCAACAAACGAGACCACTAAAGCAGATCAGAGTCCATGATCTACTCTATGGATCCAATAATTTAGACAAATACATTGACTTTATTAAAATCCCTTGGTATTTGTGATGGTTTTCAAATATTATCGACCCGCACGTACCACCTTATTCTTTTTTGCAAGGAAATTATAATTGAGCATCAAAACCTGTCACTGGCTACATTGTAATAATTTTAAAGCGAGATGCTAGCAATGACACCTGGTACTCCTCTCTGAAGTAAAAATTGGCCATCAACGCCTGTCACTGGCTATTAGGTACGAAACTTACAGTAAGGAGCTAATCGTGGCACCTTTTTTAGATTGGATTTGAGAAAACAAAATTCTCATTATGATTCAAGGTATGATTGACTTTGTTTCATCACAAAAATATATTAATGATTCAATCGAAATGTAAACACTTCGAAAATATATGCAAATACTCGCTAATCGTGGCACCTTTTTTAGATTGGATTTGAAAAAAAAACAAAAATATATATTCGCTAAGGTATGATTGACTTTGTTTCATAACAAAAATATATTAACTATTGAATCGAAATATAATCGTTAGCAATGGCTGCGTGCTTTCCTTAAATGATGTTTCGTAGGGTTGGAACCAGTGTTTTAAAAACCGGCCGGACTAACTCAGATTCGACCAAGCCTACCGAGCCAACCCACTGGCCAGACCGGCTCGGTAGAAAAACCAGTCCAGAGGCCAGTTTGTGACCAAACCAACCCGCTCGTTCGAGTCTGAGTTAGACCGGCCGAGCCATGGACAACCGATCGCAGACCCCACAAACGGTCTAAAACAGACCTCAATTCGGAATTTAATTCGATTTTAGGGTTTTGGTATGCCCTCTAACCCCTCCCAAGCCTATAAAAGCTACCCAACCCCTCTCATTTCCTCACAACTATCTCATTGCATTTGAGTGAGCATTTGTGAGGAATTTGTGAAAAGTTGTAGAGTTGGTTTTTGGCTCAACGTGCTAGTACAGTTCCATTTGAAAATCTTGATGAGGAGGAGGAGCCATGGATTTCCCACTCTGAGCCAAAGGATCTTGCATTGTCTAGCAGTTGCCCATAGTGACTAGTCATGTTTTGTTGTAGAGGCCATGTTAAATTTGGACAACTAGGTCCAAACTCCGAGTTGTGCTACTCAGATGACGATCCCAATATTTTTATTGAATTCCTTTTTAGGAGAGGTGCAAGATTGATCTAAAGATCACCTTGATCGGATGAGCAGAACATGTAATTTGAATTTATTCCACTTATGTGCTAAGTTGGCCTGGAATATAATATAGACTTAAATGTCTTAAAGAACGTGTCACACACCCCCAAAGATGCCTACATATTGGAGAGACTTGGAGTTCATTATACACACAATGTGTGGAGAATTTTCCTCTCTCTTGATGGCGATGGAGCTGCGTTCTTGGTGCTGCATATTTGTGGAGTATTCTTTGTTTGAGTTGTCTTGGGGTTGTCTGTGACACGTTTCGCTGAATGACCTATTGGAGACTTTGCTACTGATCGCCGTAACGCCACCATTCATTATCTCTGTTTTGGGTTGTCTTTTATCGATCTATTGATATATTCTATCTGCTTCAGTGTTTTGCCCTAATCTGAAATGGCATAGAACATGTTCTCAAATTAACATGGTATTAGAGCTTAGGTGAAGACAAAGCCCAATTTGTGTTGAAACAAGTGCAACACTTACAAAAGAGAAGAGCTCGTTGAAGGTTAAGAAATCTATGAGGGGCTGCAGCAACAAAAGGACATAACAACAAAGGGTTTATAGGGTTGTTTGAAGTCCGTTTTGGGTGACCGACTGTAAAAAGAGAGGCCGAGGTCCCTTGGAAGAAGACCGCAGCCAAAGGGATTGTTTTAAGGTTGTTGAAGGGTGGGGCATGGATGAAAAGCCAATCATACAAATATTAGGACACAGAACTGCAGCCCAACGCAAATTTATCCGGCAAAGTTATTTTCAACTGTACAAAGAGGATCTTTTGAAGCGATTATAATCTGAGCGTTCGAGTCACTTTGAGAAAGTTGTATTCCGTTGGGTACTAGATCCTATTGAATGTGATGCGGTCATATGTCATGATGCAATAAAGAACTAGAATGCAAAGAATATATCCCTTTTTGAAATTTCCAGTGCTCGATCTTCAGTTGAACTATTGATGGTGAGGCAAGCATATCATATTCTGTACAAAAAGTCTCTCTCGAAAAAGGCTCCTGCCGTAGCCCTTTGAGGTTTTGCCGTAGCCCCCTAGAGGGCTGGGTCAAATTAAAAGTTGCATGAGCCTACGCAAATTGTGTGGCATTGTTTGCAATGGTTTTTTTCGTCAAATTCTCCAACAAAGGTCGAGCTGGTTATACAGCGGAAGACTAGTTCGTTTTGGCACATAAGATCAAATCTAGATGGCCGAAAATTGCGTCATCCCAGCCGACTTGTATTTCATTTGCAAAGCGTGAACCCTTCAGCCGAAGAACAAAAAAAAAAAAAGAGTTATCAGACGCCGAGAATGATGCCAAGGGAACCTACGCATATTTTGGTGAAATTATAATTTTTGAAGACCATTGTCATATTAATTTTGAGGGGGAGCCATAAGGGTTGAGAAGCGGCCATTTAAATTGTGAAGGGTTGAATTTATTAAAGTTTCTAGACGTTGATATATTCACCGGCAGGCGAATTGGAAGTAAAATTAAGCCAACAACCAAGCAATTTATGAGCGATTGATTTTTGAGAAGTGGCTTTGCTATGGGAATCATTGATGCATTTGGAAAAGTGCACACGAAGAGTCAAGGACAATTTTTTACAGCAGAATATAATTTTCCACAGAGTGTGATTTTCCCTAACTGGCAGAAGGTCGAATTACCGTTACTGTAGCAGACCTGTCAAACAAGGTGGATTGGGGACCTGAAGGGTTTACGAGTTGCTTCAAAAAAAAAAAAAAATGAGTGGGATAGACTCATTAATCTCAGAACAGAGGATGAGTTTCATTGCTTTTGGAGAGTCGCTTTTCTCCTTACAATTGGAAGGAGCAGCGAAGATACAAGGACTATGTTCAATGCCAAAGAGAAATCGGTCCCCTCAGGTTGAAGTGCCACGTCAGATCTAGGCGTGTTACTCGTGTTGGACGTGTCTACACCTAGGAATAGCAAATTCTAGAGTGGTTGAGCCGTTTGCTCGTTTGCAGAAACATCCAAGTGTTAAACATAGCTAATGGTCTTTGCTTTGGTGTGAATCGAATTCCCCAGGAACGTCTTCTAATCAGTGGGCTGAGGAACCTGATTTATCTAAGTTAAAGGGTCGCATTCACTTCAAGACTGTTGTGCAAACAACTTAGATTTATAGAGAGGCCTTGGAAGAGTTCTATTCTGCTTGTTGTTACAAGAAAAAATCACGGGACCTATTGCAATCTCAGATCTGTGACATACTTCAGCTCAATTTGTGACTTATGACTGTGCTAGATCTGAAAGGTATCATATAAGGTGTGGACTAGCATGTAGAAGGGTAAATTCAGTGTTTGGGACATCTATACGATTGGTTCCTAGATCTGTGCAATTTAGGAGACAAATTGCAGAACTGAGACCTGAAAAATTGAAACCCTAAGAAGCAGTTTTTTTTAATAAAATTGGAAGAATCTTTAGAGGGTTGACTGTAGAAGCCCCTGGTGCAATATTATGAAATAGTGAGATTATTGTCAAGATGGACAAATCTGTAAGCCCTAGGGAGAGTGACAAGAGAAGTTGATTTGTCATAGAGTTGGGTCAATTTGGTAGCCTTAGGGGCAGTGTTCTAAAAATGACCAAAAGAATGACAGATGGGCAGATCTGGAAAATAAGAAGCAGTGCAGGATCATGAAAGGAGGAATCATGATATATTTTCCCTGTTTGACAATGACATATGGCAGAATATGTATGACTATGAAGTTTGAAATCTTCAATACCATATGGCAGTATGACAATGATGAAGAAGATAATGATGGGTATGATAAAATTATGAAATCATCGTAATCAGCGATACGACAGTGATGATAGTTCTGTAGCCGCAAATTTGAGGAGCTAAATTTGTGATTCTATGTCATTTTCATTATGACAGTGACACAGACAGACACTCATGCTTACGAATGATATATGCATAATAACTATATGACAGTATATGGCTATTGGATGGCTTTGACTGTGGGAGAATAAGACTCCTTTCCAAGTTGGTGTCTGAGACGCCCTCATTTAAAATAGATGTCTTCTCTCACAAGAGAAGCTAGCATTAAGAAGGAGAATACAACTGTATATGCTCTTGAGCTAATATCATTGATGAAAGAAAGAAAACCCTCATGGCTCAAGGGTATATGACTTCAAGGGGGAAATTCCGGTAGAAAAACAAGAAGTCATATAAATACCAGAGGTATCTAGCTACCATGAGTACAATATGAACCTGGATCATTTGAAGACGCTGCAAAGCATCAAGTCTGCAAGGATGCGAGGGTGATGTCTGGGATATGGTTCCTAGACCACAGAACAAAGCTGTTGTCACCTCGATATAAGATCAAGCATGGATCTGATGGGAAAATGTGTTGCCTGAGACTTCTCTAGGAAGGCACTGATCATTATTGCACTCATAATCTATTATTTCCCTTGCTGCTACACAAGGATGGAATCTTCATCAGATGAATGTAAACACTGCTTTTTTGCATGGTGTGATAAAGGAAGAGGTGTATGTAGAGCAACCTCTGGGGTTCAAAGTCCAGGATCGAAACACCCATGTCTGCAGGTTGAAGAAAGCCCTCTATGGGTTGAAGCAAGCACCCAGAGCTTGGTATGAGAGGATAGATAGCTACCTGATGAAGCTGGGCTTCACTTGTAGTAATGTTGATCCGAACCTTTACTTCAAGGTTGATAGAGAGAAGCCTCTCATTTTGGTGATGTATGTGGACGACCTCTTCCTGACAGACGCTGACCCTCTCATTCATCAGTGCAAGAGGGAGCTCGCTGCTGAGTTCAAGATGAAGGACCTAAGACTGATGCACTACTTCCTAGGCCTGGAGGTATGGCAGAGAACTGGCGAGATTTTACATTGTGAAGCCTCTGGTAAGATCTAATATGGTGGACTACAAGTCCGTGTCGACACCGATGAAGCTCAACCTTAAGAAGTTGAGTGGCAGCGTTGCTAGGCCCGTAGTAGCAAATCCCACTGAGTATCGTCAACTCATAGGGGCTCTGATGTTCTTAGTGAACACCTGTCTAGATGTATGTTTCGCAGTGAACATTTTGAGTCACCATGTGGTTGAGCCTCATCACTTTCACTGAGTTGGTGCCAAGAAACTCTTGAGATATCTCTGTGGCACGATAAACCATGGGCTGAAATACACTGCCGAGAGCATGACACTCCTTGAATATATACCAATGCCGATTGGGTTGGCAGTGTGGTGGATCATAAGAGCACATCTGGATGCTACTTCACAAGTAGATCTGCTTCGGGCAGGGAGAGGAAGTCAATAGCCTTGAGCACTGCAGAGGTCAATTACATTGCAGCATGTATGGACCGTTGTGAAGTCACTTGGTTGCGAAATCTCTTCAGTGAGCTGTTCGAGCATGTGCTAGATGCCACCATTATCCTTTGTGATAACCAAAGGGGGATTCATTTGTCATAGAATCTCGGGTTCCACGATTGATCCAAGCATGTTGATGGCTGGTACCACTTTATTCGAGATATGGTACGGCGAGGCGTTGTAAGGCTCGATCATATAGGAACTGATGAGCAATTCGCGGATATTCTAACAATGCCCTTGGGGAAGGTCATGTTTCTAACCTTCCGTGAGAATCTTGGAATCATGGAACGACCCTATTTGGAGAGTCTTGTTGGACGATGAGCTCTGGGAGCTCCAAGGGGGTTTTGGGGATAGCTTTGGTGCTATAAACAACCATAGGGCTAGGCTTGCCGAACACAGTTGGTGTGCTTCCACCCCACCATGATGATATTGAGATGGTTTACCTCTCTTTGATTTGTGCCTCGTATGCTTCCTACCCATGGAGTTTCGGACTCATGGGAAGTACATCTCATTTGGCCAATGAGGTGGGAAATGTGAATAGAAACCATAGCAAGACTGATGGACGCATCGAAGATTGTCATACTCTCTATGTCTAGTATGGCACGTGTCCAACAACTTGATCTGGGATCAAGTTTAGTGAGGTTTCGGACCTCCAACTGACTTCGAGTCAATGAAACTAACTTCGGGTTAGTATATGACTCTCTCGAGTCCTAGTGAGGTTTTGGACCTCCAACTGACTTTGGTTCAGGTAAACCAACTTCGGGTTGGTATGAGACTCTTTGTGAGTCCTATAGACGTTTCAGACCTTTGGGTTGAATCTGTCAGCCGAGCACGATGCCTTGGTGACTGACCCACTTCTGTTCTGAAATAAAGAAGCCAGCAAAGCAAGTTACGGCAGGATGACGCACGATGTTTGGATTGCACTACTGGACAGAGTTCTCCCTAGTTGAGAGGGAGTGTTAAATTTGGACAACTAGGTCCAAACTCCGGGTGTGCTGCTCAGATGACAATCTCGATATTTTTATTGGATTCCTCTTTCAGAGAGGTACAAGATTGATCTAAAGATCATCTCGATCGGATGAGCAGAACATGTACTTTGAATTTATTCCAATTATGTGCTAAGTCGGCTTGGAATATAATATAGACTTAAATGTCAGTTGTGAGGTTTTGGACCTCCAACTAACTTCGGGTTAGTATATGACTCCCTTGAGTCCTAGTGAGGTTTCGGACCTCCAACTAACTTCGGGTTGGTATGAGACTCTTTGTGAGTCCTATAAACATTTCGTACCTCTGGGCTGAATCTGTCAGCCAGAAACGATGTCTTGGTGACTGACCCACTTCTGTTCTGAAATAAAGAAGCCAGCAAAGCAAGTTACGGCGAGATGACACGCGATGTTTGGATTGCACTAGTGGACGGAATTCTCCCTAGTTGAAAGGGAGTGTTAAATTTGGACAACTAAGTCCAAACTTCGGGTTGTGTTGCTCAGATGACGATCCCAATATTTTTATTGGATTCCTCTTTCGGAGAGATGCAAGATTGATCTAAAGATCATCTCGATCGGATGAGCAGAACATGTACTTTGAATTTATTCCACTTATGTCCTAGGTCGGCCTGAAATATAATATAGACTTAAATGTCTTAAAGAACGTGTCACACACCCCCAAAGATGCCTATATATTGGAGAGACTTGGAGTTCATTATACACACAATGTCTGGAGGATTTTCTTCTCTCTTGATGGCGAGGGAGTTGCGTTCTTGGTGTTGCGTATTTGTGGAGTATTCTTTGTTTGGGTTGTCTTGGGGTTGTGTGTGACACATTTCGCTGAATGACCTATTGGAGACTTTGCTGGTAGAAGCATCCTACTGATCGCCGTAACGCCACCATTTATTATCTCTGTTTTTGGCTTGTCTTCTAATGATCTATTGATATGTTCTATCTGCTTCAGTGTTTTGCCCTAATCTGAAATGGCATAGAACATGTTTTCAAATTAACAAGCCATTTAGAGCCTCTTTGGTTATGTGTTTTTGTTCTGAACTCTATATCATGTATGTATTAGACAGTGCACTCGATGCCATTTTGATATATTCATGAGCCTACTTTGATCATATGTTGTCTTTTGTCTATATTCTAATGCTTTGTGTTTGGAAACATGAATGAAAATCTTTAAAATTATGTTTTTTAATTAAAAATATATAAATAAATAAATAAAATAAAATAAAATAAAATTAATATTTAATGTATTTTTTACCAAGTCCGAGTCCGAGTCGACCCTCGGCCGGTTCAGAACCCGAGTCGGAGTTTTAAAACACTGGTTGGAACATGGAAGCAAAGTACAAATTCTGCTATCTCCAAAGTGGAATGGTACTACTGAAAGCCATTGTGGCCTTGGATACTTTATTTAGGGCTCAAGGAGTTCTCTAAGAATGTTGTCAAATCAGATTGGCCTTCTCTGACAAGATGTAAGGCATGGTCAAGCATTAAGAGGTTCCTTAGTTTTGTACCTCTAATAGAGAGTTTTCTTTGCCATTAACTTTAATGAAATTGAAGATAGAATAAAGACGACATGGAGGGTCCATTGTAACTTTCTAAGCACAGACTGGATTATTCTCAAAAGCTTGATTTCCAAAGTTTCATCCAGCTTGATTTCCAGAGTTTTTTACTTCGTCCTGGCCTGGGTAAGGTTTCCAAACCTTCCTCTGCATTTCAAGGCATCTAAGTTCAGAGATATTGAAATTTCAAATGGCATATTTATAGGAGGTTCCTTTGTATTGTATGGTTTTCTAAGTTCTTCCCCATAAATTTTAATGATCTTGAAGATGAAGACAGATAACATGGAGGGTACTTAATTCTAAAGACACATTGCGCTATTCATGAAAGCTGTTGAAAATAGCAGCGAACCAGGTCCTTCTTTGACTTGTGCCTTAGTCAAAGAGACCAGAAGCAGTTTTTCCTTAGAATGCAAGAGATCCTAAAAGTTAGGGCACGTTCCTAAAAGTTAGGGCAAGTTCATGAAGAAGTTTGACTAGTGTGCTGGAGTGGGAGCCTCAGTTATTGTCTCCTAGTGCGAGTTATCTTTGGAAAAAGACATGTGAGTCTCAAGTTCTAAATTTGGGCAGCACAGGTTACATGAGTCAGTTAGACTCAGTTGACTAAATCAATCACCAGTTCGATTTCCAGAAATAATAGCTTGCCAGATTTAGCCATTTGATTTGCTTACAAGGAGAACAAGCACTCAAGTTTGTGTGTGAGCTTGTGAGAGAAAGGCTACCAAGAGAAGCTTGTGTGAATTGTTGAGGGAGAGACATTCTTGCAGGGATTGCGCTAGGAAACAGGGAGCATCCCTATTTAATAGGAACACCTACTACGCTAGAAAATAGTGATTTCTGGCAAGGAAATAGGCCTCCATTAGTGCGCAAGGATTCAGGGAGAGAGATCAAGGTTACTTGCAGGTGTTTCAAGCTTAGAACTAACAGAGAAATCAGACTGATTTCTATTGAGACAAAGTTCTATTGTAAGAGATCTATTGCTCAATTTCCTATCAATAAAATTCTCAATCAAGCAGAAGGTTTTCCCAGTTGGGTTCCCTAGAAAAAATATTGTGTTTTGCGACTGGGTGACTGCGATTTATTTCTGTTCTATTCCACTGCAATTAGTAGAAAAATTGTGTCTTTATGAAAAGAAATTAGATTTCAGATTGTTCATATAAGCAGTTGCAGAATTTCATGGAATTTCTACAAATGCTTGCTTTAGAGTTTCATCCAATTGTCTCCATCCTGATCTGAGTAAATGTTTCCAAAACTTCCTCGACATTTCAATGCATATAAAATAAGGTTTTCAAAACTTCCTCTACATTTCAACGCATTTAAGGTATCAAAAGTTATTAAAATTTCAAAATGGCATATTCATAATTTGTTTCAAATCGAACAAAGGGCAAGGACTTGTTCTTTTTTTGCCAAAGTTGTGTCAAATTGAAACTCGAGAAATAAATACCTGAAGAAGAACTTTTGGATTTTTTGCGCTACTTGCTGGAAGCAAGAATTGGTAGGAACATATAGTTTCAGCGTTATCCAAAGATTTGTTTTACATAAATTCAGAGAGAGAAACAGGAATATACTTTAGATGAAGGAGCTGGCCCTGAAGGATTTGAGAAGTACAAGATTATATTGGCCTAGAAACATTCCTGCTGAGAAATGGGCAGAAAACTAAAAAGTGCTGTCTTCAAGACAATAAAAACCACTGTGCATGTATAAAACTGGCTACACCATAAGGTTAAAAACAAACTTTAGAATGAACCTACAGTACCTCGGAGTACAGACAAATCCACTGTGCAAGAAGCATTTTGGACGCTAAACAGGAGAGAGTAGTGCAGAAGATTCAAGAAATCAACTTTCCAGCAATCAAACCTTGTGAGAACAGACATTTCCAGTTATACTCCTGAAGCTTTGGATGCCCAAAAATAACAGTCTGATAGTAATTTGGGAAATGAATGGAGATTTCAGCAAAAACAGAAAGAAGGATAGTAAGACTCTCAGTGGGTATGGCCATGCCCTAAATAAAGCTCTAATGGAAGTAGTTCCTTTCAGCACCCTCCTAGTATGGAAATAGAGGATTTTGTATCTTTTTGTATTTTAGTATAAAAAGTTTAAAAGTAGCTCCTTTAAAAGAGGAACAAATACTACAAATATTGGCTTTCAAAAAATGCATGAACAGCTTTTCATATATAAAAATATATAAATTTAAGTTTTGAATTTGAAGATGGAAAAAAGAGTTAAAATGCCAGCCAGATAAAACAATTTCATACGTATTCTCAAGATGGTGTGCTCGGATCGAGAGATTGTGGGGGTGGGCTGCCACCATGCCACATGCCAGTGGGACATGACAGCACACCTCCATAATGGTTCAGGTCAAGGCATGCAAGAGGCACAGAGGAGACTTTCAAACCACCGTCCTGCGATCAGCACAACAAATCAGTTCAGACTCTGGAAAGGTCGTTCGATCGATTCTCATATAGCCAGGGCAGATATCAAATCCCATGCGGATATTTGTTCACCCAAAGTGCCTGTCACTCAACCTTGGTTCATCAAGGAGGAATTCAATGACTATCAAGTGGCAAGGAGATGTAGCAATTGTTGGCTCGGAAGATTTAATTCACATCGTTACCTTTGTGGCTCCCCACCCAAATCTGAGCTACAAAGCATTAGCATGGGGATGCAGCTTTAGCAGCTCGCCAGATGGCAAGAGCTTTCTATTTATTCCCCTAATGTGGATAGTGACAATGCCTCCCAGGCGTTACAATAGGCTTCCATATGGGCTTGGTCTCCTCTAGCGTCTGCCTAGGGGGTCGCAAAAAAAAAAGCAAAAAGACATTATTTCCTGTTGATTTTTCAAGTGCAACAGATACGAGCACTAATTTCTGAAAGCTGATAATTAATTCCAATGATGTAGATATTCTTTCAGCACTTTCAATTTATCATTACGCAATTACACTTCAGAAATTCAACCATAAAAGCAGTAGATTACAAAAGATTACAAAAGATTTACACTAGGAAAACCCACTTGGGGGAAAAACCCAACAACTTTTTCCTTGGCGAAATTCTTCAATTCAACAAAGGAAACGCCTAATTCTTCTAGTCAAGATACAAAGGTCAAACTGACCAGCAATACAACTCTGGTCAAACAACCCTCTTGTTAAGTCTCTAATCTGCCCAACAAACTCAGGCCTGCCTGATCTGCCTAGGCTGAACTTCGGCCTCCCAGAGCCCAGAAACTCGGCCCAGCTTCCCAAAAACCACACATGTGAATCTGCAGGAGGGTTTCATACGAGCAAGATAGAGAGAGAGAGAGAAAGCTAGAGATGTCTTCATCCTCCTTCGTCCTTCTTGTCTTCTTCTCCATCACTTGGATGTCCAGAAGATTACTTGTTGATGTGTGATCTGAATTTTGCCTTGTGGAGGAGGACGAGTGGAGTATATATAGTGTTCTTGATGGCCTGAATGGCCGCCACTTCAGCTGTGCCAACTTGACAACTTTGGAGCCAAAAATTCTAAATTCTCTCTTTTGAAACCGACATGAAGAACATATCTTATATTAATCATTACATATATTTAAGAGCTAAAATATTAATTATGAAGACTGACCATAGCTACAAAATTCAACATTTCATTCACCCCCTAGCCATCAACCTCCTCCACAGACTTCAGCAAGTCTTTCTTGCGCCTTGATCGGGCCCAGATAAAAAATTGTTCAGCCGGACACCTCTGTCTACCGTTGGGACCTAACCACTTTCGAAACAGCCAACATGCTACATTAGATACCGAGTGCACCATGAGGCAGCATATTATCAGGAACGAGGGCACACTCAAGCAGAATTGAAGGTTGAAAGCTCTACAGTTTAGTTTAGAGGAATCACTCCTCGACCTGACCAAGAGGAAAATCGTCAGGTAGAACGAGAATTGGCAAATGAATGATGTACCCTCACAGACACTGAAGTATTAGCAAAGTAACAAATTGGGTTCCTGATGTAAGACACACTTGAGAGCATTATAATCAATACATGTATATAGTGGATATATATTTGTATCTCAAGTTCCTAATTGATAGAGTATTTGTGGACAAAAATGAAAGCAAGGAACACATTCTCCTATCTTTGGATCACATGCAGTGGCAAAGGGTAGCTCTGGATCACAAGTTGAGCCGTATCAAGAAACACATGGGCATCCCTCCTAAAACATGTTGTTCCTAAGGCTCCAACAAGGAGCCCATTCCTGTTGAAGCTACATACTCAATTTAATTCCTTTTAATTTTCTTCCAACATCCTATCTTTTATTTTCTATGTTTCAGTTTTGTAATATTCATCTTAAAAATGATCCAGGAGACCTTGCTTCTAGCATAAGTATTCTGGTTTCTGAAACTATGGGCATATTCTTATCTTCTGCATTTTTTAAAAAACTAAAAATTTGTGTCTAGTCAGGCCTTCCCAGTGTCGGACCAGGTCAAACTTCATAGAATTAGAATGTAATCAGGCAATACAAATCATTTACTTCACAAAAATAAATTATTTCATATGAATTAAAAGATGCATCCTTAGTGGCAACGTGAAGTCAACTAAAAAAACATTGCAAAAAATAATTATGAAGCAAATGTAAATTTCATTCACATCAGGAAATATAATTAAAAAAAGGAACAGAGATGCAATTGGGTTAAGGATGAGAACATGTTTGCAAATTGAATTAGAAAGGGGATCAGTTTTTAAAGCTTCCTAGAAACTAATTGAACAAATCATAAACTTGACACGAAGCCACAATTGAATATTGCATAGAGTCTAGCTCAGATTTCTAGTGCCCTTTCAACCCCAAATTGAGGGAGCCTCCCCCTAGACAATTTCAAAAAAAATTGAAGCTCTTAAAAGAAGCCATCATCTCCTGGGGTAAAAAGAAAAAAAAATATGAAAACAAGACCTTTTTAGGCATGGAAGATAAATTGAGAGACTTCCTCACAGCCTATGACCTAGACTCCCAAAGGAAAAGAAATAAAAAAAGTAAGACCTTGAAAAAAAAATGGTGAAGAATTCTTCTAGACAAAGAAAGGAGTCGAGATTGAAAAGCAAAGCCCTCTGCCTACAAGCTCAACATAATAACAAAGGAGTTATGTAGGTATTTAAAGGGATCTTCCATCAAGATCACAAAGATACCATCGACAAAATCCTAGGGGCAACAAGCTTCTTCCCTAGTTTTATAAATCAGGAAGGGATTGACTCTCTAATGGATGAAATTACAAAACTTGAATCGAAAAGAGTCCTACACAGTTTCCAAAACGGAAAAAAATTAGGTTCAAATAGCCTTGCCATTGAATTTTATCGAGATGGTTTGATTTCATTAGCAACAATCTTCTAAGGGTCATCGAATTCTCCAGAACTTCTCGAAAGCTCATGGCCCCTATTAACTCCACTTTCATTGCCCTCGTCCCAAAGGCAAACAAACCCAACTTCCTCTGACTTCTTCAGTCCTCTTTCCCTTTGCAACTCCATCTATAAGATTATCTTAAAAATTATTGGCCCTCATCTAAAACCCATTCTTTCTAAGCATATTTAACCTGAATAATTTAGGTTTCCATATTGTCATCAAATTCATGAAGCAATAAGACTAGCCCAAGAGGGTTTGCACACTATTCACACAAAGCAACGAACAGTAATCAATAAAGTGGACCTGTCAAAAGCTTAAGACAAGGTCAACTAGCTCTATCTCAAACTCTAATTGCTCCATTTACCACTCCTTCGTTTCTTGGGGGTACTTGATTGCATTAGGTCCTCCTCTCTAACCTTGTTAGTCAATAGGGCTACCTCCCCCTTTTTTCAATCCTGGAAGAGGGCTTCATCAAGGATGTCCATTGTCCCCCCTTCACTTTCTTCTCATTGCAAATGGTCTCAATAAACTAATCCCAAATGCAAAGAACAAAAGCCTTTTCAAAGGTATCTCCATTGGTCAACATTACTCCATATCTCATCTACTTTTTGTGATCTAGATCAGATCATTATATAGCTTTTCATCCATCTTGATGCTTTTAGAGCGTAAAATGTGGGGAATTAGCTGATAGGACCACTTTTATCGGTAGGTTACAATTAGGAAAATTAGGGTTTGCAACCTTCTGGAGACAGTTTGAGGCATCAAACTTCGCTTCTTGGGCAATAAAAGTTTGTAGCTTAAGCACAACACCCATGGTGTTATTTTAAACACGGATAATTTTCCAACGATGCAAAAGATTGTCTGAATCGAAGTTCATTGTGCTACTTGTGGGCTGGTAAGAGTGAAAGTATGCCTTTTGCTCTAACTGCATGGAATTCCATTGCAAGTCCAAAATTTTAAGGGGTTGGGAGTTAAAAACAATATTCATCGGTTCTCAAAAGCCTTAGCAGCCAATAGTGCCTAGAACCTCATTCAAGGATCTAGGCTATGGGCCCAAGTGATGTATCAAAAATACATTCTCACATCCTCCATTTTGGACTACATTAGATTCCCAGCAAAATCCTCAAAAAATGGTTGAGTAGGAAGTAGTCTTCGATGGAGGGTAGGGAGAGGCATTAATGTTCTTATTGGAAAAGATCCTTGGATAGGAAGTCAACAAAGACACGTCTTCTAAGATCCACTGGTTCGGAAATTAAATAACGACAACTTCCACAATTCAAACCAAATTTCATCTAGGGATTATGTTATAGGACTGCATGAATAGGTAACTCCAGTGGGCTTTTAATTTTAGAAGATGGATATAGGGTGGAATGGGATATCTATGCCCGATCAAAAGATTTGTGCCTCTAGAGCCACCGTGGTGGGGAAAAAACATTGTGGAAACTAAACAGCCCACCAAAACTCCTTATGTCGCTTCTAATTCGCAACAAATCTCACAGCAGAGACATTCTTCAAAAAATATCCTTCTCTAGTCCCAATATATCTAGCTGATTCTAAATCAATTGCACACTTATTCGTAACCTGCCCCTTCACTCAGATGGTTTGGACAGAAATCAACAATCAGGGTTCATCTTATTACTAGCAGGGAAATGCTACTAAAGATCATTTGAAGACATGGCTCTCTACAAGTCACAAATTGCACCACAAAGCACTCCCCTTGGTGGTGGATTGGAGTATTTGGATGAACAGAAATCAAGCTATCTTTGAAAATTAGGTTCCCTTCTTTCTAAAGATCACTCTCCATATTGTGCCTTTGACAGTCTCTAGTTTCCAAACAAAAAATTGCTCCAGCTGCTCCACCATCTGAGATTGAAATACAAAAGGATTTCCCATGGGCTTTTATTTATCATGTTGCACAATCAGATCCTCCTAAGAGAGGTGCAAGTGATATTATCTATTTGGAAAACATGCAAATTTTTCCCTCTATTCAAACATTGGCCCGACTCCAACAATTTTGTTGAACTCTTCGCCCTCAAACTTCCCATACAATTTCCTATTCATTAGATGATAAACTCTACATATTTAAGGGGACTCTTGGGTGGTAATAAAATGGATGCAAAACACAGCTAGTTTGAAAATCTATTCACTTTTGCCACTATATTATCAAATTTTACAAAGAATACTTTTTTTAACATATCACTTTTGATCATATTTACAGGTCAAGAAACATGCAACTCACTCTCAAAAGCATGTTTGGAATTCCACAAAGGACCATGGAAGATCATTGAAAATAAGCAAACGGAAATTTTTTGACACGTGGATCTAATTTTTTCCCATTTACCGATGTTACATGGATCTTCAATAAATCGCGATTAATCGCGAGTCAAAATCCGCTCGACCCCCAAAGTTCAAACAATCCAATCCAACTCTTGATGAGTCAACCTCGCAATTAAAATTTTAGGGTTGCCGCATTGTTAAAATTTAAATGTCGGTTCATCCAGAACTCACTTCTCACTGCTCAGGCCCGCAACTCGTACACAGAAAAGGTAATACCGTGATAGAGGCATGCACTATGGTTTCAGTTTCATTTACTCTATGTAATAGAGGCATAGTCACTAGTGTGATATAGGCATAGTGTGCAATCGCGCGTTCTCCAACGTGTGCTCTGCCAAAGAGTTCTCATTTCAATAGCAAACCACTATCGTGATTCATATCATTTCAGCAACAATCAAGGTTTGAATTTGAATCTGAACCCAACCACACAAACCATTGTTGAGAGGTGGTGACAGTTTGAGGATTTGCTTGCTATAAATCAATTTGTTGTTTGTGGCTAAAATAAAAGGTTTTTTGTACCTACTATTTTCTTTTTGAGCCCGAGGTGACTATGGATTACAATACTTTTCAATTTGGCTCTTTGAATGTTGTTTTATGCCTATATATTTTACATACTTAGTAGTGATACATCTCTCACACACATAAATCACCAT
This sequence comes from Pinus albicaulis, assembly GCA_034641835.2. Lineage (NCBI taxonomy): Eukaryota > Viridiplantae > Streptophyta > Pinopsida > Pinales > Pinaceae > Pinus > Pinus albicaulis. The sequence goes on from CM076571.1 coordinate 546,633,105, forward strand.
AGGTCATATATTCACAACGACTCTAAGTTGGTTAGGTGGGTTAGCTACCTATCCCATAACTACAACTCGTAACATCATAATGGTCACATAGTAACACAAAACGATGTGCCCCTATATCTCTTCAGGGAAAATGATTTCTTCTAATGAATCTGAGATCTATAATAGAGGTCCGCTAATAATGAGTCTTTAGGCAAAACATTTTATGCTTATGAAAGAGTCTGCTAAGATGTCATCCCTGGTTGTAAAGATTTTAAGTCGGTTTCTTCTGTCATTTGCAATCAATGGAATATATCCTCACAGTTATTCTCACATATTTTTGTCGCTAATGCATTCTTAGCACTTGCAAAATCATTTATGACACAGTCATTTCAAAGTTTATTTCTACAATCATATACAACATATATGGAATTTTTAATTTTAATTTTTTATTGTCTTTTATAGGAGCCAAATTAAACAGAAGCCACGAATCCAAATCTTAACACAAGTCCAAAACAACAAAAATATTGAGGGAGGACTTTGCTTGGACTTATTATGACAAGATTCCCGAAGACCGCAACCTCCTCTGTAAATTTTGCAAAGCAAAATGTAGTGCAGGGATTTATAGATTCAAGTACCACTTTGCACAGATACTCAACCATGATGTAGGTCTCTGCAACAAGGTTGACCAAGATGTCAAACTCCAAGCAATCTTGGCCCTTTATATGTTGAGTCGACATAACACCAAGAAAGAAAACCAAAACGTAGAAATAGGAACTCTTGGAGCTATACATTCTTCTTCTAATACCCCCTTGTCATCTCCTTTTTTTGAATCCTCAATGTCAAGCCCAAGTTTCCCACACATGCCTTAAAATCCAAGTCAAACTCAAAGCCAAATGAATCCCCCTACAGTCAACACTAGAGGTGGAAACATAAACACTTCTTTTGCTCCCCGCACAAACCTCGGTTCACAACCTACCTTGGATGCCACTGGTTAGTAAAAAATGTCCATAGTCAGGCAAGGAAGGCAATTGCTAACTTTTGGTACTATTCTAACATACCTTTCCATTGTGCCATAATTCCTTATTGGCAAGTTATGATTGATGCAGTTGCTATTACAGGTCCAAGGTTCAAAGCCCCTTCATCACTGATCAGAGAGCCCTACGACAGATTTGCCATCAGAATGTTGAAGATAAGCATCTGAGTTTCGTCCATCATTGGTAGAAATGGGGTGCACCATCATGAGTGACGGATGGACAAATCAGAGGAATAGAACTTTAATAAATTTCCTTGTATCTTATCTAGCAGGCACAATGTTTCTCAAATCAATGGATGCCTCAAACAAGGTTAAGATTGCCCAACTTATTTGTGAAATGATGAAGTCATCCAACAAGTGGGAGAAGAACATGTTCTAGGACCTGAAGAGGATGTTATAGGACCTGAGTGGATGGCATCTAAACATTCCAAGGCCTTGAAGGCATTGAAATTGTTGCACTTGTTTTTAATGACAGTTTCTAGAAAGATTTCGAAGAGATTATTGTTGTGACGAAGTCCCTTATCAAAGTTCTCAGGTACTTCGAGTCTTTTAACTTTTTCATTTTTAAAATTTCATTTCAAGCTTCATTTCATTTTCAAAGGTCCATATTTCATTGAATTTGAAAGCTTGAACTTTCAAGATGCGGTTTATCGTGACAAACCCGCTATGGGTTATATTTACAAGGCAATGGATCTCGCAAAGGAGACCATCAAAAGAAGATATGGGGATGAGAATGCCAAGTATATGTCTCTTTGGAACATTATTGATGCACATTGGGATAGGCAATTGCATTCCCCCTTACATGACGTTGGGTACTTCTTAAACCCACAATATTTTTATGATAAGAGCAAATTTTATGAGGATGGGGAGGTTGAAAGAGGAATTATTACATGCATTGAAATGTGCTTCCTTGATTCAAAAGTTCAAAGTCGTGTCATTGCCTAGCTACAATATTATAGGGCATCAGCCAAATTATTTGCCTATAACATTGTTATATGAGAAAGGACTAAGATGTTGCCAGGTACCCTTTAAGGCTTGAAGGCTTCATCAATTCATTAAATTTGTTTAAAGTTTAAAGTTTGTTTTTTATGTTAAATGTTTTATTAAATTTTATTGTATTTTTAGTATTTACTATTTATTATTTATCATCTTTGATCTATACTTAGTACTTACTACTCACAAACCCTTGCCACTTGCTAGGTCTTTGTCGGAAAAACTTTGGTAGTGATACGCCAGATTTGAAGAGATTTGACATTTGAATCTTAAACCAATCATGCAATGCTTCAGGTTGTGAGCACAACTGGACCATGCAACCAATTGACACAAAGCGCTTAAATGACCTTGTATTTGTCCATTACAATCTGACTTTGCAACAAGCAAATACTAGCTGAGAGTTGAGACACTAAGCCTTGAGGAACAAAAGGCTCAGCATAAGGTTTCATAATCTGATTTGCACTTTAAAGTTCAAACTTTAATTGACATTTCCATGTCTCATGATAATGACAGGTTTGGATCATTCACCAATCGACCTTGAAGAGATAGATCTGAAAACTACAGATGCAGCAGATTGGGTCTAATTGGAGGAGGCTCCTCTTTTAAGCCTAGATAACTTGGAGAATTTTGAGAGTCAAGCAAGCTAAGGAGTGAGAGGAATCACTTTTAGTTCTCACTCTTAGAGTCTTAGTTATTGCTTTTTCGATGATTATTATGCAGCATTTTGTAAATTTTTAGAAGCATATGCTTCTGGTTCTGTGTAGTCATTGGTTAAGAGACAGGACTTAGTACTTTGGATCATGTTTAGAGTCTAGACTCATAACAAATATGAGATACTTATTCATTCATGATATTTTGGACATCTATCGATATTATGCATTCTTTGGATTAAAACTCTTCGCTCTTTTGCCTCGCCGATTTATTTCAGATTCCAAGTCTGGTAACATTTCCATTTACATATCAACAAATGGTATTATCACATTTTCCTTTTTTGCAAGTAATGGGAAGCAGTGCTGTAACAGATGGAACTTTTTTGTAAAATCACCTACAGGCATATATGAGACAGCTTCAGAATAGATTACAGTTTTTTTCAGCAACGAAATGCAAGCAGAAATACTCGAGTTTTTGGGAGGCGTGCAGCCACAGAATACCCCTGGGCATATGCAAATGTAAATTTTGTTTCTATATAAATAAAATTTACAGAATTTATTTCTTTGGTTTAAAAAAAAGGAAGAGTCCAGACTTTATTTGAGATATTAAAAGAATGCTCGGAGCTCATTGCTGTTCAAAACCAAACAAAATGGATTTTCATCCGACAAACAATAGAGTAAAAATCTAAATCCCTTTGCATTTCATGAAAATACTAAGATTTTCACACATCAAAAACATATTTCTCCACATGTCATTTTAGCTCACTGTGGAGGCCAGTTGTCCAGATTATTGATGACCTTCTGCTGCTAACAAAACCCAAAAAACAAAATACCTGCAGCCACTCTGAACCACAACAGAAGCAATGCTACAACATAAATAAGATGGCAAAGATTACTCACTTTCCAGCAACATTATTGCCAAAAATTAAACACATCCAGCCAGAGAGATAAATATGCATACCTTGTTCCAGTTCAGTATTCCTCTTCACTTAAACATATCGCAGAAAAGATTTCAATGTATGGATTTACTTTATTTTATTATAATTCAAGGGCAGAATAAGCTAAGTCACATTGAAAAAGCCCAATAAACGAAGTATTGTAGAGCAAAGAAACCAATCTTATATGCATGTGAAGCATTGGCTCACCACTTTCTTTGCATCACATATGTTTCCCTCTCTTACTTCTACTCTTATATTTACCTTTCAAACATTTATTTGGCACATGTCAGAGACATCTGGCCCACCATCTCTTTCGATAAAAATCTCTGCCATTCCCTTATAAACAACTTTATTTGCCAATGAGACCTCCCACGCTAGAAATTTTTCATTATTTGACCTACAAAAAGCCTAGCCATATCACATGCCTATAACGAACACCTTTCATGAATATAACTATCTTGTAACGTAAACTACTGAACTAAATAGAATAAGCTGCCTCCTAAAAGTGAAGCCATTCTCCTTCGATAAGTTGATCATTTCCAAGTATGGATTAAATCTAGATGAACCCAATAACTAAATAACAAAATATTATAATATATGAATCTCAAAAGAAACGATGATATGCATATAATAAAATTAAACAAAATAGAAATCCCGTTAGAAAGTTCATCCTAAAATCAAAGATAATACCCAGAAGGTACAGAGATTTAGCATATACAACCAAAACTGCAACAAGCAGTATTTCGCGAAGCAAAATAGCTGTAATTGCAGGAAAATCTACATACAAAATAAAATTAAACAGGTTAAAATTGATTATGTCAACAAAATTTAATATTCGTACAAAGAAGGAAAAGGAGAAAATGAATTGCAAAAAAGTCCAAGATGTTTTTTAATGAAAATAAATGACGCCCTAAGAAACAGAGTTAAACATTGTATAGCACAAATCGCTACCAAAAAAGGAACCATTCTTCAGGCAAAACTGAGAGCAGCTTATTATTCCATTGCTGAGCTTCATCCATACTGCCTCAGTCAATATCCTCGAGGTTTTTGAAAATTCACTGGTAACCACAGCATCACAACAAGAAATGGAAACCAACATTGTAAACACTGCCTTAGCCCGAAGGCAGGCAGCTTCCCCCTTCAGGGGAACTGACTTGAAAAATTTAAACCTTGGTGATTACTTGGTTTGACGTGAAATAGTTTTCATTTTTTTTTCAAGTTGTGCATATACATCTTGCTTACCTGCATGCCTCAACGCGTTCTTCAACTTTGTCATAGTTTCAACAGGTAATTGCACTCCTCTGGTAATTGCCTCCATGGAATACTTGATTGCTTCTGCTACTCTTCCTAGGTCACAAAACCAATCAATAAATATGGCAGCACAATCTGATTTTGGGAAAATGGCCTTCTGTATCATGTGTTTCCACATCGTTACAGCCATCTCTGGATCATCGGCTTCAAGATACATTTTTATTGCCATCACATAATTAGCATAGAGAGGACAAAATTCATTTTTAGTCATTTCTCGAAAAATGTTTGATGCCGCCTCCACCTTGCGGGCAGTGATGAGACCTTCAAAGATGGTATTGTAAGTCTTAAAATCAGGAAATACACCATTAAAAGTCATCTCATCCAAGAGACGGTAAACAAAATCTACCTGGATCGGCATTGCACTGCAAGACACGCCAATCATTGTATTATAAGTGGGCAAATCAGGGACGATACCACTTTGCCTCATCAACTCCCAGAGGCCATAAGCATCCTTCGTGTTCTTACGCTGGCAAAGGATTTGCAGTGTTTTTCGGAAGAAGGCCAGATCGGGAAAACACTTCCTATTGGTCATCGCGGCCAGAAACTTCAATGCCTCTTCAACTTGAGAGCCATTGACCAGAGTGCTCAAGAAGGCATTATAAGCCAATGTGTTGCTCGGCAGCCATCCGATGCGGCTGACCATTTCTCCAAAGGTAATTCTAGCATTACTCACATCACCTACCATCTCCCATCCCTCCAGCAGCAACGCATACGTGTCAGCATCCGGGGTGATCCTCACCTTAATTCTATCGAGGAATTCCTGCGCCGCTTTCGCCTGCTTGTACCTGCACAACGCACTGAGAAGACAATTTAGTGTGACGACGTCCTGCCGGAATCCATACTGCTCCATCACCTCGAACGTCAGCCACGCCTCCTGAACCTTACCGGCCTGCACATAATTCCTAAACACAGAGGAGAATGTTTCCATGGACAGGATCCCCTCGTTCTTCATTACCTTGAGCCAATCCCACATCGCGTCAAACAGTTTCTCTTTGCCGAGTAAATCCACAAGTAAATTAAACGCGAGGGGGCTGTGCTTCCTATCAAGCTTCAAGCCGGTCCAACAGAAAAACTTTATGGCATCCATGCCGGCCCCATAGGATAATTTGAGCACATCCTCCACAAACTGGACGGAAACCCTAGGCCGCAACTCGTACAATGCATTTTCAACGCCCATCCCGGGCGGATTCTTCAGAATGTTACTCACAACCATTTCAATCGGCATTGTTCGGGGATACTGTGAGGGGTCCAAACCGGGCTCTTTGGCGGCTCGAGGCGGCGGTGGCGAGTGAAACGGGGCCTCCATGGAAGGGGGCTCCGTGGAAGGGGGCACCATGGAATTCCATAAGGATGAATAAAAAGATGTAAGATCGGGATTATTGTGCCATAAAGCTTCCATTTTAGATGAAGGAATAGGATTGTTGTGCAATGAAGCTTCCATATTAGACGAAAGATTAGGGTTATTGTACAAAGAAGCTTCTAGTTTAAACGAAGGATTAGGGTTATTGTGCAGTGAAGCTTCCAGATTAGATGAAGGATTAGGGTTATTGTGCAGTGAAGCTTCCAGATTAGATGAAGGATTAGGGTTATTGTTCAATGAATCTTCCGCTTTATGTTTCTTCTTCTGTCTGTTGCCTATTATTACGGTCACTTCACGTTTTCTGTTTTTATTTCCTCCCTTCTTCTTCTTGCCCATGGCGGCTGTTGCTGATAAGAGATAAACTTCAATGCAAACAGAATATTGGGTTACAAGTGTTTCCGTACCTGCTTCAGACGAAATTCCGCGTTCTGGGTTTCGAGCCTCAGACGACCGTGCTCGAAGTTCCTACCTCATGAGGCTTGGCCAGTGCTTCGATAGTCCAATGAAGATATTCGATGCAAATGTGTCTGAGGAAGCTTTCTTAAACAGTCCACGGAGACCAGTTTAAACCACGGCAAAGGGAAAATTGAATTCTGAGGCCAGCAATATCGTCGCTGTTAAACTAGGGATACCAGATGGACCTTACTTTGGTGTATTAATGAGGGTTCACATCTTGGGGGCAGGGTATGACGTGTTAAGGTGACGTGGACATCGAAATGATCCCAAATGGACATTGTCCTTTGGTTTACAACTCAATGTTGTGGAGATTGCTAATAATTTTGAGGTGGCGTCGATCCACTTAGACGTGGGCATATCTCGGCTTTCATATAAAACCTAACACAAATGAATGAATATGAATAAATGAATGAAGGGATTTTAATAATGTCTATGAGACCAAGTGGTCAAGGAACCTAGGACTCCAATCCATTACGATTTCAATTTTTTCTCTAAAATGACTCTTCTCTCATGAATCTTGATCAAGAAGTTCGTAATGTTGATAAGTCTCACTTTCTCGAACAATTTGTTCAAACAATCTATCTTCAAAATGCTTTTAAACTGATTACAAATATCCTCATAAGCCGGACAATCCATGATCTAGTGTCATTCTGTTTCAACTTCTCCTTTCCTACAAAAGATGCAGATTCTTTCTTCTCACTCTTTTTTGAAGTTGTCCATCTCCCTGTTGCACATCTGAGATGATGAGACTCGGTCCTCAACTGTGCTATTAATAATCTAGCCTTTCTCGTGATTTTGGCCCCTAAATATATCTTCTCATCATGAGACCATGTCAGGTTGAAATCTTTAACATAAAGCGATTTTTTCGACCAATCTGTTTTTCCCAAATTGTAGCCCTGAATTTTTCAAGCACCCATTTTTTTATTTCCTCTTTAGAGTTAGGACACTCTCGCCACTTAATGCCCCACTTGCCCGACCACTTGTCATTTTGTTTCCCCCAAATTTTCTTCCTCCTCGTTAACTCATCCGCAACAACTATTTTAGGCCAACGATGTGTTTCCATGCCTTCAACCTTTTTTAGGTAACTTAACAATCGAAAAACTGCCTCAGCCTCCATTGGAAATAAACCAACCTTAGCTAGCAAGATCTCATAAGGAACCGTTGATTTGACTTTAAAATTATTAGTGATTAGGTGTTTTTGAATTCTTTCTAATTGCCTCCGCTTGTAGTTTGACATACTACTCCCCAAACTTCACATCCATAGAGTACAACCGGTGTAACCAACAACCCAAAAAGAGTTTTCTTGGTCTTCCAGTCCCATAGTTCTACTTTCCTGCATCTTTTTGTAGAAGATAAAAGGCTCTCCATCCCCCCTGAATCCTTTTAGCTCTACATGCCTCCCAATTGAGCCTGTTGTGAAAAATACTTCCTAGATACTTGTATTCTCCCACCATCTTCAAGGGTTTCCCCTCAAAAATAAGATTAACCTGTTGCTTTTTCATGTTCAGGGAGAAGATCATGATCTTGGTTTTGTTAATGTTTACTTGCATCCCAACCTCGCCACAAAAGAGCTTTAATGCCTTCAAATGCTCTCTCAGACCATGAGTTGATTTTGCAAAGAGGATAAGGTCATCAGCATACAAGAGAAGTCTCACCACATACCTTTCTAATTGAATACCCTCCCCACTATTATAGTTTAACCATTCTTCCAACTTATCAATATATAAGCCAAACCACGTGGGGGAAAGAGAGCACCCCTGCTTGACCCCAATGTCACTACCAAAGCATTCAGAAAAAACCTTCCTTAGTCCTGATTTTAGCTCTAACTTTCTCTTATAGCTTATGAACAGTTGCTCTATATTCACTTGGAATTTCGATCTCTTCCATCCTTCTCCGAAGCTTGTCTCTAGGAACAATGTCGAAAGTTTTCTTGAAATCAAAAAGCAACAAAAGGCCTCCTCACCTTGTATGTGCAATACTTTCTCTATGAAATGCCTAAGAGTGATACAATGATCAATGGTAGAAGTCGCGGCCTAAAACCAGCCTGCCCTTTTGCTCTTTTACCTTCCTTTTCTGCCCAATTGCTAATTCTACGCTCCACCATGCTTCCAAAAAATTTCCAAAAAGAGGATTAACCATAATAGTGCGTTAATTGGAGGGGATGTTAATGTCTCCATTTTTGTACAAGGGGATAGCAACACTAGTTGTCCATTCAATTGGAAAACTACTTTGTGTGATGCTATTGAAGATATTTTTAATAATAGGAGCCAAGGTTTCAACCCCCCACTTTAAAAAATTTGCTTGCACCTTGTGCAAAGGGAACGCTCACGGCATTAAACGAATGGCAGGCGATAGAGTTAAAAGGGAGAGCTGGAGCATTAGACATGTAGAAGAGATCTCTACAATGTTGACCTACGAATCTCTACAGTGTTAGCTCATAGAACCTCACAATAAGAATGTCTCTGGCGTAACTAGTGTTGGCCGATAAACAAATTTGAATGTAGACTTACAATTTGGACATATAGATGGTTAACTCTTGGGGTTGATTGATCCTTGTTCAATCCGTTTTACATAGTATAACAGTTTCGGTTGGATGCATGTAAATTTAATGCTCAAGAAAATCATCAAAAGGAATAATTCATGCATTTCCAAGTTTTTATTGGATGCATCTATATTTAATGCCAAAGAAAACCATCAAAGGCAGGGTTCGCAAATGTTCACAATATCCATTTTGTTTGGCTAAAGGCAATATCTAAGTGCCATGAGAAGGGTGGATGAGGTAATATGGACATTGAAATTTTTGGTTGGACTTTACTGGTAAAGAGCATGTGGCATGCAGTAAATAGTATTAGAATTTGGCAACGGATTATTAAGGTGAAGTACCTGAAAAAATTATCCTTTCTAGAGTGGTTAAAGGACAGGGTTTGAGTTCTTGGCTCGACCTCATATATATGGAACAATATGCTAGAGGTGAAATAATGCATGATAGGGCATACAAAATGGGAGATTGGATCTCGTACACGTGTCGAGGTAGGATTTGATCATATTAAAGGTTTTGATGGAAATCATTCATTGCCTAACTCTCTTATTAGACACATCCATAATTTGGGTATTTACTACCTAATTCAGATTTAGTTATATCAAGGACACAACAAACTATACTCCACTAGGATGAGCTCCTGGGATTTAGGTCTATATGGAGAACTCGTGGTGTCTTGCGATAAGTATATAAACGATCTCGATATGAGATATCATTTTGTTGGGATTCAACTGCGTTAAGTGGGCTTGATTGTGGGGAAAACTCCATAGTTAAGCATGCTTGAGCCAGAGGCGATCTAGGATGGGAGACCTCCTAGGAAGTCCTGGTTACCAGGTGCAAGTCTCGAAAGTGATGATTGATGTTATGTGATTCATTTCACTAGTTTCAATCTCACTTCTTCACCCCTGGGAGCATCAACCGATGCAATGAGTGTTAAGTGGACTTTCAAAAATCATGAGAAAATAGTTAGTTTTGACTACCTCTCGTGTAAATGGTCATAGATGAATGACTTAATTAACACAGTTGAATCCCAACAAAATGATATCTAATATAATGCACTACGAAAACCCCTCAATACTTAAATACAAAGAGTAAAGGGAGCTCTTCTTGAATGGTTCATGAGGCACAATACTTACTAAGGTTTTTCAAATCGGGTAGCAAGCTAAGTGGGCTTAATTTTGGGGAAAACTCCATAGTTAAGCGTGCTTTAGCCAGAGGCGATATGGGATGGGAGACCTCCTAGGAAGTCCTGGTTACTGGGTGCAAGTCCTGAAAGTGATGATTGACGATGTGTGATTCATTTCGCTAGTTTCAATCCCATTTCTTCACCCCTGTGAGCATCACCTAATGTAATGAGTGTCAAATGGACTATTCAAAAATCATGAGAAAACAGTCAGTTACGACTACCTCTCGTGGAAATGGTCATAGATGAATAACTTACTTAACGTAGTTGAATCCCAACAAAATGATATCTAATATAATGCACTGCGAAAACCCCTCAATATTTAAATACAAAGAGTAAAGGGAGCTATTCTTGAATGGTTCATGAGGCACAATACTTGCTAAGGTTTTGCAAATGGGGTAGTAAGCTAAGTGGGCTTGATTATGGGGAAAACTCTACAGTTAAGCACGCTTGAGCCAGAGGCGATTTAGGATGGGAGACCTCCTGGTAATTGGGTGCAAGTCCCGAAAGTGATGATTGATGCTATGTGATTCATTTCACTAGTTTCAATCCCACTTCTTCACCCCTGTGAGCATCACCTGATGCAATGAGTGTTAAGTGGAACGATATTGATATGGTTCAAATCACATTGACTCAAATGGATGATATATTCACTTGGGATGGAAAACTATTGCAAGGACATATCACAGTTGCTGAGGTTTACAGGTATGTCTCATTCTCCAATTCACACTACAAGAGTAATGAGTGGTCCTATAAAATTTGGAAGTGGAAGCTTCCACTTAAGCTAAAATGCTTTGAGTGGTTGGCTTGGCATAATCGAATATTAACTTGGATAACCTATGTCGTCATGGTTTTTGTGGTCTTGGCAGATGTGTATTCTGTAAGGAGGAGGTGGAGGATGTGGTCCATTTATTCCTTAGATGTCCCCTTGTGGACTCCATTTGGTATAGTGTCTTGAATATCCTAAACTTATGTATTGAATGGAATTCTACATCAATTAAGGCTTACTTGTTGGATTGGATGTCTGGATACAAAGAATTATGTACACTACCATTTTACATTTTCTAGGGTATTTGGAGATCTAAGAATTCTTATATATTTGAAAATTGCACTCTGAGCATTAAACACATTTACATGAAGATAAGCACATATTTTAATGAAACGAGGAATGTGGTCTATATATAAGGGACCTTCGAGGAATATCCAACTCGTTAATATTGGAGCAGATATCTTGTTGGTTTTTGCGATGAGGCGTCTAGTAGGAATTTGTGTAGCAATGGGGCTTACATTATTATAAGACCTGGTCATTATTATCATTTATTTTGGAATAGCGGAAGGGGTACCAATACTCGCGCAAAGATCATTGCCCTTTGGGGGGGTTTTATTAACTGCTCGCAAATTATCCATTGAGACAATGGATGTCTTTGGGGATTCGAAGGTTGTCATAGATTGGGTTATGGGTCAATCAGCGTTTGAGCCTCCTATGCTTTACTAATTAGGTGAAAAGAATCAGGTCATTTATGAGACTATTTCGGGGGGTGGATTTCTCACACATTTATATAGAACATAATGGCATGGCAGATGCTCTTTCAAAATTGGGCCATAGATATCAACCCGGGGAGATTATATATTCAACCTTCCAAAATGCCATCATGCACGATATGGGGAAATATTCTTCAAATAAGTTTTTTGTTCTATGGTGGACTTGATACTTAATAACCTTTTAATTATATGGGAACTTTTCCTGTGATTTCATGATATTGTTATAGTTATTGGACATATAGGCACATTTTCATACTTGTAGTTAGTTATGTATTTAGTTTTTGGACAAGCTCACATGTTTGTTGGAAGATACCATGTATTTTTTGTTATAGTTTCGAACATGCTTTAGACCTTTTAAGCTTGTTGGTAGTCATCTGATGGTGATTACATATTAGTTTGCATATGTAAACAGACTCTTATATAATATAAAAGGTTGTTGTTTTTTCTTCCATCAAAAAAACCAAAAAAAAAGAAAACACTAACTTTATGGTTTACAACTTTGTAGAGAATGCCTTGGGTTGAATTTTTACTTATAATGTATGGATTTAGTGTAATGTTGTGTTTCATATGGATCGATATTTATTTTGAGTTTTATGTTTGTTCATAATGACAACTCCACATACATTGTTATGGGTTCTAGTTTTTATAATTGATATGGGTGCTGACAACTTCTCACATATTGTTATGTATTGAATTTTTTTGTTACTAATATGGGTGTTTGGTTAATTTTGTTAGTATGAAATTTTGGTCAATGGTGTATCTCAACAAGGATTAGGTTTTGAATTCAATGTATGTGTATCATTTCAAGTTTATATATAATGTCATTAGTTGAATGAATTTGTAGTAATGTTGTGAGTATTGCATCCTGATGTAGCACTTTGATTAAGGTCTATATCAATAGGAGTTAATCTTAAGTTTGATGCTCATGCATAATTACAACACTGCATACAATGCCATGGGTTTTAATATCTACCAATGTTGTGGACAACTCATGGTATGCCCCATTATTTAATGTTTCTTAAGGGTCAATATCGATGTGTAGTTTATTTTGAGTTCAATGCTTGTGCATCGACATACAACTCCATATACAATGCCAAGAGGATATTTTCTATCAATAATGTGGGTACCTTGTCAAATGCATCACTTTGAAATTTTGATTGAGGACCTATAACCATGAGGAATTGGCCTTATCCTCCAATACAAATGCATTGACACAACTCCACATGCATATCTATAGGTTGAATCTATGTCAATAACATGGGCACCTCCCTGATCTATGAATTTGGTTAAGGACTCATATTCACAAAGAGTTGGCCTTAAGTTTGATAATTCATTGTCCTTGTACATTGATACAATTTCATGGGTTGAATTTTTACCATAGACCTACGTACCTTTGTTGAATGTCTTGATCTGTTTATTTAGTTAAGGACTCATGTTCACAAGGGTTGCTATTGATTTCTTAAACTATTCTTAGCTATTTATAATCAATGCTTCTATGTGATGAACTCATAAGAATCTACCTCTAGATATGGGTATTTTAACAAAATTCCAAATCAAGCATCTAGCAAGGTATCCACATTGTGTGTGCTTTATTGTGCCAAAAGTCATTTTCTTTGTCGGCTTGGGGCAAGCAAACACTCTTCACTTCAGCCAATAGGAAGCTCTCGTTTTCGTCGTTCTAGCTAATTGAAATCTAACACCTCATTTGACATGTTGGCTCTTTCAATGCGTTACTGCAGTACATAGGCCCATTTGCGCAAAGAGAAAGGCATCACCCGGTAGCCATGGTGTAGTAGAGGCCCATTTGCATAGAGAAGGCATCCCCGGGTAGCCATGGTGATTTCAGTGGTGATGAACTTGATTAACCTTCACCTTCAACCAGCACATTCTTCATCCTAACCTTCAGCCAACGCTGCCTTGTTTCTGACATCAACACCTGGTCGAGGAGGTTTCAACATTGAAGTATGTGAAGCTACAAGAGTTTCCATCTTGCTCTGGCCAAAATTTGAAGATCTCTTAGCAAAAAAGCTTTGATCCCCTCACATTTTTTCAGTTGAGCTGAAGGATTCAATTCATTAGCCAGTCAACTTAGGGATTCAATTCATTATCTAGTAAAAAGGATGATTCAACATAGCATGCTCGAGCCAAAGGCATTCATGACGACACCCAGCCAAAGTCAGAGGTAGGAATGTCACTCTCAATCTCGAGTAAATATGTTGACAACTTCTATGCATCGTCGAATGTTCGATCTCGATTCGAAGCCTATAATCAACTCCAGGCTAGCGTTGTGACATTTGGTGAGAAATTTCGTGAGAAGTTCCCAATTCCTGAGATCTTTGCCCTCGATGGCCATTCTGATGGAAAAATCTCTCTGATATAAGCTTTACTAGGCTTCAGATTAGTTAAAGAAGTCGAAATGGGAACATGAAGGTCGTTGATGCTGAAAATGGTGCACGACCCTTCGGCTCTAGAACCCCAATGTCTTAAGTTTGATAATTCATTGTCCTTGTACATTGATACAATTTCATGGGTTGAATTTTTACATGGACCTATGTACCTTTGTTTAATGTCTTGATCTAGTTATTTAGTTAAGGACCCATGTTCACAAGGGTTACTATTGATTTCTTAAGCTCTTGTTAACTATTTATACTCAATGCTTCTATGCGATGAACTCATAAGAATCTACCTCTAGATATGGGTATTTTAACAAAAATCCAAATCAAGCATCTATCAAGGTATCCACACTGTGTGTGTTTTATTATGCCAAAAGGCGTTTTCTGTTTCAGCTTGGGGCGAGCAAACACTATTCACCCCAGCCAATAGGTAGCCTTCGTTTTCGTCGTTCTAGCTGATTGAAATCTGACACTTCATCTGACATGTTGGTTGTTTCTACGCGTTACTGCAGTACAGAGGCCCATTTTCACAGAGAGAAAGGCATCACCCTGTAGCCATGGTGCAGTACAAAGGCCCATTTGCGTAGAGAAGGCATCCCTGGGTAGCCATGGTGATTTCAGTGTTGATGAACTTGATTAACCTTCGCCTTCAAGCATCACATTCTTCATCCTAACCTTTAGCCAACGCCGCCTTGTTTCTGACATCGGCACCTGGTCGAGGAGGGTTCAACATTAAAGTCCCTGAAGCTACAAGAGTTTACATCTTGCTCCGGCCAAAAGTTGAAGATCTCTTAGCGAAAAAGCTTTGATCCCCTCACATTTTTTCAGTTGAGCTGAAGGATTCAATTTATTAGCCAGTCAGCTTAGGGATTCAATTCATTATCCAGTCAAAAGGATAATTCAACACAACATGCTCAAGCCAAAGGCATTCATGACGACACCCAGCCAAAGCCAGAGGTAGGAATCTCACTCTCAATCTCAAGAAATATGTTGACAACTTCTATGCATCGTCAAATTTTCGGTCTCGATTCGAAGCCTACAATCAGCTCCAGGCTAGCAATGTGGCATTTGGTGAGAAATTTCGTGGGAAGCTCCCAATTCCTAAGATTGCTGCCCTCAATGGCCATTCCAATGGAAAAATCTCTCTGATATAAGCTTTACTGGGCTTCATATTAAATGTTAGAGAAGTCGAAATGGGAGCACGAAGGTCGTTGATGCTACAACTGGTGCATGACCCTTCGACTCTAAAACCCCATTGTTGGTTTCAGGATGAGGATTCTTATTACTATGAAGCTTCAATTGCATTGCCTTCTACTATTGTTGATGCCATCAGAAGCATAACATACAAGCATTTAAAGAAAATATGAGTTGTTGTATCAACGAAGAGTATTTTGATGCGGGCAGAGTATGCCTATTGCCCAAATTTGACCATCATTGATACCCCTGGATTTGTTCTCAAGGAAAATAAGGGTGAACCATAAAGTACATCGGATTATATTTTAGCTATGGTAAAGGCATTGGCAGCAACCACCCATCGTTTACTTCTATTCATTCAACGGAGTGGTGTGGAGTGGTGCTCTTCACTTTGGTTGGACACAATTCGTGCAGTTGATCCTACTTTGATGCGTACTATTGTTGTTGTTTCTAAATTTTAACTTGCAATTGCGCACAAAAAAAATTGAAGACTCTTTTGATTGTGAGAGGAGCACCGTTGTTGGGGTTGGAGGTTATATTTCTTTTCGTGCCGCTTTGAGGCGGGTCTATGACTAGTTCATCCAAAATTTGACAAAGAAATGCAAGGAACTTGTCTGGCATCATTTGGACTCAATGACAAGTCCTTATTCTTAGGTTTATAGGTTTATTTTTTGGATTTAGAGCATCAACCACAGGATATTGGGTCAATCATTCATCTGCTCCAATGTTTATGGACCTTTCTGAAGATCTAGGATGTCCCCAAGAAGAGGGATTGGATGAGTAACATGAGATGTTGCTATGTCATGGCACCTACAAGAAACACCAAACAGAGGGTTTTCTTTCTGCTCTATTTGTTCTTCCTCTCGGTTTATCTCAACATATTCAAAGTTTCCAATCATTGTCAGGAACTGATTTATCTGTTCATCATCTTCAAACAGATCTATGTCTAATTTCAATTCATATCTTAGCCTTGGATTTATTGGAGGTTTGAAGGTGCTGGCTGCAACTGCTAAAGAATCAGCCAATCTATTCTCCTCCTTTCGAACAAAATGAAGATTGAAGGCTTCAAAATAGTTTCTATCAGATCCCAAACTTCATTCATATATGATCTTAATCTCGGATGCTTGGTTTGACAATGATTTTTAATCTGCCTTATTATAAATTCAGAGTCACCAAAAATTGAAATACATTGAAATCCCATCTGTTTAGAAACTTGAAGGCTTGAGATTAAGGCCTCATACTCAGCCACATTGTTTGTTGAATCAAATTATAGTTTAAAAGAGAAAGGCATGAGGTTACCTTCTGGTGATATCAGCAAGAATCCAACACCTGCGCCTTCCTTGGAGTAGGCACCATCAAAGTAGCATTTCCAAATCTTCCTTGAGTGAAGCTCATTATGTACAACTACTGAAGAGAGCTGCTTCCTTGTGTCTTCAGCAAATTATGCATCTTCATGCAGCATGAAACAAGAAAGATGTTATGTTTCTTGACTATAAATGGGGGAATTTCCTGCATCTTTCTTGGAGGTGGTCTTCACAAACCTTGTTTCCCTGTACAATCTCCTTTCTTCCTCATTAAAAACCGGAATGATAGCATAAGTGAAATCTAATTTTAGAACACCTACCAACTTTGCTCCCCAAGATCTTGACAGGAGCATTCCAAACCTTGCTGGGATGTCAGCAACCACTACATCCATGACTATACACTTTGTTGGGATTTGTGCCAACGAAACTGCTACATCTTTAATTAACCCAACACATTTCACCCTTTTGGAATCAAATGAATACAGATCCCTATAAGGTTTGGTAATCTGCAAGTTTAGTTCCTTCGTAACAGATAATGGCATGAGATTATGGGACGCTCCTGAGTCTAGCATGCAATTATGTAGAGTAAAATCATGAAGCAACAGAGAAATATAGAAGGGTGGAACATAAGGATCTACTTCTTCTAAATGAGGACCAAAGGCGACCACTGGCTTTTCTTCTTGTAAGTTCATCGTGTCACTTATATCTTCCACCTATGTGAGATTAATAAATTCTGAAGTTTCTTTCTTGTAAGCTGGTATTTTAGCTAATTTTAGAAGAGGTACCTGAATTTTAACCTTCTCCAACTCTTTTGCCAAAATGAAAGCATGCGTTTGCTTAACGTTCTTTTCAGGTTCTTCTTCACTTTTTCTAGAATTTGCCGCCTGTTCGGGTACAGGAACAACTCTCTCCAAAATATTAGTTTCAACTGATTTGTTCTTGGAAGATTCAGCCTGCTGCACATTTGTTTTATTAAGTGAATTTACAGGTTGTTCCCATTACTGACTTGTTTCACAGGGTCTTTTTGTTGTGGAGTTGCCATTGGAGGAGGAATGGAACCCTGTTGTTCACCTTCATTATCCTGCACTCTAGATCTCTTTCTAGACCTTAAATCATACTTTTTATGTAACTCATCTTGCATGAAATCTGTGAATTGCCTACAGTACTCATCCATTTCATCTTGATCAAAAGATACTTCAACTTCAACATATTCTCCCTCACAATCTTCCTCTTCATCCTCTTCTATTGTATACATAGCATATACATGATCCTCAGCCTCCCTTTGGTCATCTTCTTCTTGCTCTCCGGGCGTTGCTTCTATATACAATGGTGCTTTAACCTTGTCTTGATCTCTTCTTTCCCTGTGCAAAATTTGCAGGGGATGTCTTCTGAATTGAGGTTTAAACCCCCCTCGATTTTGTTGTACTTCTCTGTGGGAGTTTTTATTTTCCAATTCCATCTTAGCTAGTTTATTTGTCAAAATTTTTATCACCTTTGTAATATCTTCAATTCTTGGATATTGTGATGATTCTTCTTTTGCTTTCCCCTTCTCTGGGACTGGTTATTTCCCTTTCGCCTTTCCAGCTGCAGTCATATTAGCTTCAATCTCTAAAGAATTTGTCTGTACCTGCTCTAGAGTAGGGGATCTCCTTTCTCTAAGCATGAAACTAAAATCGGCTTCAAAAGCCCCATAAAAAACCATCTTTGCTTCGAACGGAGGGGGCTTCATTTCTACAAGCAAACTATTATACAACTTATTGAATCTTTTGATAAAATCCAATACATTATCATCTGATTTTCTTTTGATTGCATTGAATTCCGTCAGTGAATATCCATGATCAATTTTTTCACCCCATCTTTGAGTGAATCGATTTTCCAATTCTTCCCATGTATTAAAAGAATTATCTGGCAATCCCTTAAACCACTTCCTAGCCTCTCCATCCAGAGATTGAAAAAAGAGCCTCATTACAACCACAAGATGTTCTACATTCAAATTTTCAGCAAAATTACAAAACATAGGCAATTGTTGTTCTGTAGTTATTTCATCTTCTCTAGTAAAACGTGGGAGTAACTTAAGATACTCCGGAGGCATTGCATTCATTGGTTGAGGAAGTTTAAGTAGAGCATATTTGCTCAACAAAAAGATTGGTGCTGCCATGTTTGCACCTTGATTGACTGTTCCTTGGTTAGATGCAATCGACAGACCTAATGTGAAAATGAACGAAGGTGGAGACAAAACTGATATGGGGATAGGCTGATGGAAAATAGCAGAGTGACCAAACCCTAGATTTTGTTGAGCTTGAGTAAAAGTAAAAGAAACGGACTCAAAGGAGTGTTCTTCCACCTTAGGTTATTGAAAATAAAGTTGTGTGAAAGGTGAATCTTGTTCTAAGGAAGGAAATATTTCAGAAATATCTTTGAACAAAGGATTACTAGAACTATTGCCAGAAGCAGACAATGTAGGATCGGGTGTTGAAGGAGTTTCAGGTTTCTGAGCCTTTTTAGAAACCAATCTTTCTGGATCTGGCAAAGTAAGGACTATCTGCTGTGAGGTATCTGACCTTGTGTGAGGCCTTTTGAAAGCCATAATTTTGAAAATAACAAACACAACCAAACATATCCTCCTCATTGAACAACCATAGGAAATAATGTGAAAAACCCAGGGAGAATAAACTTCATTTCTTCATCCCCATCAACGGTGCCAGAAAATTTTGTATCTCAAGAAATAATCCCTTGGCTATGGTAAGGAATCAAATGCTTAAGAAATTTTATAAATGTATGTCAAAATTACAATATCAAATGGCCTCTATTTAACACCTTTGGAATTTAATTACTTAATATCCTCAATAATCTGATATAATGAAAGCCTTCACAATGCCATAAACTGCTGATATTTGAATGAAATGAAAAGAATAACTATAAGGGAAACTCAAAATGATATGCTGAGAAACATAATCTATCGCTTCAGATTTCAAAAGAATCTTATGTGAATGGAAGAGTTGGAGTGAAGGAGCGCACATTAAGGATTGTTTAACTCTTACTTACATATGTAAAAAGAGACCTGCATCTACATTGCTTCACTACATTCAAAGAGGAATAAACACAGAATGAAACTGGAAATACATTTCAACATCAACAGGAGTAAGAAACTTGATCTTCTTTCATTAATTTCTCAGAAAATTCGGTACCAAATTAACAGTCATCCAAAGGTCCAAAACTCGGAACCCCTTTTCTTTATTTCTACCTACTTAGATACATCCAAATAGTTCGTAACTGTTGAACTTCTTGAAACTAATTCGTCTACCTAAACTGTTAAAATTACTTATGCAATCATACCAAGAAAACAAATTGAAACTGGAAATAATATTCATTTTGCTAAATTTGATTGTTGCTGATGCGTCCCCCCCAAAGCGTTGAGGTGTCCTTTTTGGTTATGATGCGATAGATGCACATTTTTGTAGCAACGCCTCAGTGCCCGACTTGACCCAGTTGTCACGCTTAGAATCAGTGCCTCTATATGTTCTTCTGCTTGACTCTGTCTATGCTTCTGTGTGTGCCTGCAACGTTCCGTCTTCTCTTCGTCAACCACTGCGAGGCTTGGACTTCAACTATATTATACTCACCCTTGGAGAACGCATCGCCTCTGCTTTCTATCGCATTTCGACGTTTCACCGGCTTTACGTTATAATCCTCCATTTATTCCTCCGATGCGATTTAACATAAGAAACGCCTTACCTCCGGATTTGAAAACCTTTGGAGTTCACTTTTGAAACCACATTGCATCCACCCACAAATCGCAAATCAGGGATTTTATTATGAAAGACAAGAGGTAAGTGTTAAATTGTGCGATGTGTGACGGACAGAAGGTGATGTGGCAAGCAGAGGTGGGGCCAATCACAAATTGTAAATCAGCAGATTTGTTACGAGAAATGGGAGGTAAGTGTTAAACATGGCAATGTGCGAAGTGCGACGGGCGGAAGGTGACATGGAAAGTGGACGTGGCACCAATCGCAAATTGCAAATTAGCGATATGAAACTTTACCGCACTTCGACGATCATAACATATTCCTTTAGCGCCTTTCCTCCTGACCTTGCAATGTGCAATATGCGATCGCATCACATCGCAATATCGCAAGTTTAACCATATTTCAAACCTGTATCCTTTACCGAATATGATATGCGATATGATCTTCGTCGTCCATCTCTCCATTTCAGATATGCGCTTGGATGCTGACAATCTATTTTTCCCTTTGCACCTCCTCCAAAATTCTTAAGTTTTTAAGGAAAGTGCGCCATTTCTCTGCCTTCGAGAAATTAGTTTGTTTTTCTCCATGGCTTAACCCTCCTAAGCTTATTTGATGTTCTACCATGCTAGTCTCTCCTGAGCTTGCGAATGAGCCTGACTCGACCCACCTTCACATCTCATCACGTAATGTTAATGTACCAACACATAAATCAAAATTCTTTTTCGATATACCAAATTTTACATTTTCTAACATATATTTTTTTTTTGGTGTTTTGAAAAATATTTCAAAGGTAAATGCAAATGAGCCACAACACGTTCTATATTTTTCTGTTGCTTCATGATTTTACTCTCCAAAATTGTATGCTGGAATCAGGTGCATCCCATAATCTCATGCCATTGTCTTTTATGAAGGAACTAAACTTGCAGATTACCAAACCTTATAGGGATATGTATTCATTTGATTCCAAAAGGGTGAAATGTATTGGGTTAATTAAAGATGTAGCTGTTTCTTTGGCACAAATTCTAGCAAAGAGTATAGTCATGGATGTAGTGGTTGCTGACATTCCAGTCAAGTTTGGAATGCTCCTGTCAAGATCTTATGGAGCAAATCTAGGAAGTGTTCTTAAAATGGATTTCACTTATGCTATCATTCGTGTTTTGAATGGGGAAGAAAGGAGATTGTATAGGGAAACAAGGTTAGTGAAGACGACTACCAAGAAACATGCAGGAAATTCCCCTATTTATAGTCAAGAAACAGAAGATATTTCATGTTTCATGCTGCATGAAGATGTAGAATTTGCTGAAGACACAGGGAAGCAACTCTCTTCAGCAGTTGTAAATAATGAGCTGCACTCAAAAAATATTTGGAAATGTTACTTTGATGGTGCCTACTCCAAGGAAGGCACAGGAGCTGGATTCTTGTTGATATCACCAGAAGGTAACCTCATGCCTTTTTCTTTTAAATTAGAATTTGATTCAACAAACAACATGGTTGAGTATGAGGCCTTGATCTTAAGCCTTCAAGTTGCTAAATAGATGGGAGTTCAGTGTATTTCAATTTTTGGTGACTCTGAATTGATAATAAGACAAATTAAAAATCATTGTCAGACCAAGCATCTGAGATTAAGATCATACAGAAATTAAGCTTGGGATCTGATAGAGAACTATTTTGAAGCCTTCAATCTTCAGTTCATCCCAAGGGAGGAGAATAGGTTGGCATATTCGTTAGCAGTTGCAGCTAGTACCTTTAAGCCTCCAATGAATCCAAGGTTAAGGCATGAGATTGAAATTAGACACAAACCCTCCATTCCTGACAATGTGAAACATTGGCAAGTGTTTGAAGATGATGAGAAGATAAATCATTTCTTGACAATGATTGGAAACTTTGAAGATGCTGAGATAGATCAAGAAGAAGAACAGATAGAGCAGAAAGGAGAGGTAAGAAACCTCAAGCAGTCAATAGGTGAGTAGAAGATTATCTCGTTGAAATACAATATCCTCCCTAAAGGATTGGTTCCCCTTGAAATATTATTTGATTATAATTATGTTGTTGTTCATTCAAATAAAACACATCAAGAAGAAGAGATGGAAGAATGTAATTTGGGAACTCAGCGGGAGCCAAAAACGATGAAGTTATTCAAGGGCGTTCCCGAAAATTATAAAGAAAGATACATTGATATTTTTAAGAAGTATATGGATGTGTTTGCTTGGTCATATGAATACTTGAAAACGTATGATAAAAGCATAATACAATACAAGATCCCAGTGAAAGAAGGAATTAAACCACATAGACAAAAACTCAGACAGATTAATCCATTACTGTTAGCTCTAATTGAAAAGGAAGAGAAGAAATTGCTGCAAGAAAAAATCATAGTTCCTCTCAGATATTCTGATTGGGTCTCTAATCTGGTTCCTGTGAGGAAGAAAAATGGAGAGATAAGATTGTGTGTGGACTTCAGGAATTTGAATAGAGCATCTCTAAAAATAATTATTCTTTACCTAAAAAGGATTATGTCTTACAGAAGGTGACAGGAGCTTACAGGATGTCTATGGTTGATGGATTCTCTGGATATAATCAAGTGGCAGTAGATTAGGAAAATTAGAAAAAGACAACTTTCACAACCCCCTAGGTCACCTTCGTGTATGCAAGGATGCCATTTGGTCTTATGAATGCAGGTGCAACTTTTCAGAGGGCCATGGACATAGCGTTTGTTGGGGACAAGTATGTGGTTATATATTTGGATGATGTAACTGTTTTTTCAGGATCAGATGATGAACACCTGGAACATCTACAAAGAACTTTCGAAAAGAACAGGAAGTATGGTCTGTCACTAAATACCAAAAAATATTTATTTGCCTTGGAGGAAGGTAAATTATTGGGTCACATAGTTTCAAAACAAGGAGTAAAGATTGATCCAGCAATGGTGGAGGCAATTCAGACCATTCCTTTGCCCATAAGCAAGAAAGATATTCAGAGATTTTTGGGGAAAATAAAATTTCTGAGAAGATTTGTAGCAAATGATGCTGAGATTGTGAGAAATATAACTGACATGTTGAAGAAAAATGCAGAAGTGAGGTGGGATAAAGAAGTAAGAGAAGCATTTGCCAGAATAAAAGAAGCACTCCAAGAAGCTCATGTTTTAATAAGTCCCGATTATCAAAGGGTATTTTAAATATTTTCATTTGCTTCCCCCACTACTATTGCTGCCATGTTATTGTAGAAAAACGAGGATAGTAAGGAGCAGCCAATGGAATTCTTCAGCAAAGTTCTTAGAGATGCTAAGCTCAAATATAAAATTTTGGAGAAACAAGTGTATGCATTGGTTAAAGCACTCAAAGCCTTCAGGACTTATGTGTTACAATCTCAAATAACCGCTTATGTACCTAAATTTGTTGTCAAGGACGTGATGGTTCAAAGTGATGTTGAAGGAAAAAGAGGGAAATGGGTAGCTAAAATCCAGGAGTATGATTTGGACATTAAACCCACCAAGTTAATCAAAGGACAGGGTTTAGCAAAGTTTCTAACAGAAACAAATTTTCAAGCATTGTGAATTAATCTCTTGGCACGAGTGGATGGAGCTGACAATGAAGAAGGTCAGAATAAGCCCAAAATAGGTATTCAATACAATTTTTTGTGTTCAGATTGGTATAAAGATGTTGTTCATTACCCGTGTTTCTTTTCTTGTCCATCTTTACTGAACAGAACCAAATAATCTTAAATCTCAACCATATGTCATAGTAGAAGAAAAGTTGTACTGGAAAGATCATGTTGGTATTTTGTTGTTGTGTTTAACTGAAGGTGAATCCATTGAAGTTATCAAGGAATATCATGAAAGTCTATGTGGAGGACATTATAGTTGGAAGGTCAAAACACATAAAATCCTCAAGTCAGGTTTTTATTGGCCTACATTGTTTGCTGATGTATACAGACTGGTCCGAAGTTGTCAGAAGTGTCAATTGTTTGCAGAAAAGAAGAGACTTTCTCTGTTGTCTCTCATTCCAGTATTCATAGAAGAGACTTTCAGGCAGTGGGGACTGGACTTTATTGGAGAGCTAAATCCACCATCAAGTGGGCAGTTCAATTAGATTCTAAATACTACTGATTACTTCACAAAGTGGTTTGAAGAAATCCCCACCAAGAAAGCAAATGACCAAGTGGTAATGAAGTTTCTAGAGGAGAACATCTTCAGTAGGTTTGGTTGTCCAGTCAATATTGTAACTGATAATGCTCAGGTATTTAATTCTTCTCGATTCATTAATTTATGTCAAACATATAATGTAATTTTGTCACATTCCACAACCTACCATCCACAGGGGAATGGATTAGAAGAGTCTTCAAACAAGACATTGGTCAGGATTCTGAAGAAGACAATCACTGAAAATCAGAAAGACTGGGATTCAAAGTTGAAGTTTACTCTTTGGGTAGTACGAGTAACCACGAGGAGGTCTACTGGCAAGTCACCCTATGAATTGGTTTATGGAATTCAGGCATTATTTCCTTCTCAATTGGCCAAACCAGTGATTGATTTCCTTCAAGAAGCTCAGGAAGAACCTGATGCTCTAGTGACAAGATTGAAAAAAGTGATTAAATCAAGTGAAGACATAAATAAAGTTAGAGATAACTTGATTTCTTATCAAGAAAAGATGAAGTCCATATTTGACAGAAAAGTAAAATAAATCCTCTTTCAAGCAGGAGATTTAGTATTAAGATGGGACACCAAAAGGGTAGATAAAGGAAAGCATGGCAAGTTTGACCCTCTCTGGTGTGGTCCGTACAGAATTTATGAAGCCAGATCAAGTAATACTTTCATCCTAGAAGATTTAGACGGAGAATCTCTGCAGCTGCCTGTGAATGGGCAGTATCTGAAGCATTATTTCCAGCACTAAAGTTCAACATTTCACCATTGTAAATACCAGATTTCTCATTGTTCATATGTCACCAAGCAATATTTGACTCCATTCCCAATGGATAAGGCACTAATTTGTGGTTCTTAGAGCTTTCATGGAAAAAAACATTATCCCCAGGTGGAGCCAGATGTTTTGGCTCATTTGCATTTACTTTTTCAAATATTTCTCAAAACACCAAAAAATCATATATGGTAGAAAATGAAAAAAAATTGTATATCGAAAAAGAATTTTGATTTATATGTTGGTGTATTAACATTATGTGTGGAGATGTGAAGGCGGGTCGAGTCGGGCTTCTTCGCAAGCTTAGGAGAGACTAGCGCTACAGAATACCGAATAAGCTAAGGAGGGTTACGCCGTGGAGAAAAACAAATTGGTAATTAAGATTGTTTATTTGTTAAAGGAACGTATGCAAGCATGTTGAATGGCACTATGTTCATTATCGAAGAAATCGTATAAATTTCTCGAAGGCAGAGAACTGGCGTATTTTCCCGTAAAAACTTAAGAGTTTTGGAAGAAGCATAAAGGGGAAAATCGACGGTCAGGATCAAAGCGCGGAATTGAAGTAAAGAGATAGACGACGAAGATCATAGCACATAAATGTAAGTCAAATTGGTCAGAGGTTGTGAAGAGAAGCCACATGTCGGTCATAGGTTCCATAGCACATCGCACTTCGCGACTTTTAACACTTACCTCCCATTTGTTATAAAAAATCTGCCGATTTTCAATTTGCGATTGGCCCCACCTCTACTTGCCACATCATCCCTCTCACACATCGCACATCGCACTTTGCGACTTTTAACACTTACCTTCCATTTCTTATAACAAATCTGCCGATTTTCGATTTGCTATTGGCCCCACCTCCGCTTGTCACGTCATCCCTCTCACACATCGCACATCGCACTTCCCGACTTTTAACACTTACCTCCCATTTCTTATAACAAATCTGCCAATTTACGATTTGTGATTGACCCCACCTCCATCCTGCCACGTCACCTTCCCATCATCGCAAGTTCAGGAGGAAAACACTAAGGAATATGTTATGAACGCCGAAGTGCTGAAATGCGATGGAAAGGCGGACGCGATACCATTCAAAGGTTAAGTTGAATTTATTTAAAGTCCAAGATTATGTGCAATTGTGTTGGTTTTATGAAGAAACGTGAACACGGGCAATGAACTCGGGTAACGCCCGACCCCATGAAGAACATAGTTGTATGTAGTGGCACTTTGTAAATAAATGGAAGACTGAACGCTGCAGGCACGAGCGGAAGAGGCAGAGTCGGGCATAAAAGGATAGGATAACATGGTTTGAAGCGGAGAGGCATAGGCAGAGTCAGGAAAAGAAGCATATGGTGGCACTGTTTGAAGCACAACAACTGGGTTAAGTGGGGCAAAGAGGCGTTATTGCAGAACTGTTCAGATACCGCATCAGAAAAAGAAAAGACATGACAACAAGCAGAAAAGACAAGCAGTGAACTCTGGAAGAGATGTAGGGCAAGGATGTCCGATTTTTCAGGGAGACACATCAACACTTCAGGTAGATGCATCAACAACAAAGCAGATTCAGCAAAAAGAATGATATTTCAAGTTTTAATTTGTATTCTTTGTAAGTTAATATCAAAGCTATTGTGATGTCCTCAATTGTAATGTAATAAGTAGTTTTAACAGTTTAGGTAGTTGAAGTAGTTTCAAGAAGTTTTAGTAGTTACGAACTATTTTTGATGTATTTAAACAAGATAGAAAGAAATAAGAGGGGTTCCGAGTTTTGGACCTCTTGAAGACTAAAACTATGGTACTTACTTTTATAAGGAATTAATGAAAGAAGCATCAAGTTTCCTGCAACTGTTGATGGTGATTTGTTCTTCCTGTGCCATTTTGTGTCCCTTCTTCTTTGAATGAAGTGAAGTAATGTAGCAGCCAGTCTCTTAATTACATCTGTGAGTAAGAGTTAAATAACCTTAATTTGCGTTCCTTCACTCCAACTACTCTCCCTTCGTAAACTCTCTTTGGAACTTAAAATTAATAGATTCTGTGTGTACAACACATTATTTTGAGTTTCTTCTCTCTCCATAAATTCATTTTGATATTTAGAGTGGTAGATTATGTGTTACAACATATCATTTTGAGTTTCTTCTACAGTTCTTCTTTTCCATCAGATATCAGTAGTTAATGGCATTATAGAGTCTTTCATTATACTGGGTTGTTAAGGGTTTTAAAGAATTGGCTTCCAAAGGGATTGAACGAATCCCAGCTGATATAATTACTTTGTGACACACTTTCAAAAAATGTCTTAAGCACTGATTCCTTTCCACGCCCAAGGAATTGTCTCTTAAGATAAAACATGGGGGAAGGGGCAAAGCTCATCTTGGGACCGACAAGGATGAGTTACGACATAAAATTGCCATGCTCATTATTGTATAATGTTTACATGTCATTGTCTTTGTCGTTATCATTTTTGTTGCTCTCTCCATTGGATAAATTGGATATGCAAGAAGTGGAAGGTGATGATTCTTTGCGGTGGGCAGCAATTGGGAGGATTAGGAGAGTGACTAAATCATCTCTATCTGCTTCAGGAGTTATGAACAGCTGGGAATGCAACAAAAAACTTGATTCTGATTGCAGAACACCACGATATTGCAACATAGCATTCTGATAGCATAACACCACTAGGAATTTAATTTTCATCTGCATCTTGCACATCAGGGCCAGGAGGGTCCAAGATTTGATACTGAAATCACTTCAACACGATCGACACATCAATTTTTTCCCCTGTGTTTTTGTTACTGGATTCTTGATCCTTTGGTGTTCCTTTGCACCTCTCGGTGAAATTGCTATTTTAGTAAATTTCACTTTATATGATGCATTAATACACCATTGAGGGGAAGGAATGCATAAAAAACTACCTATGGATATAGGTTTTTTTTTAAACCATGGGAATTGATAACTGTTACACAACATTTTGTCACCATCCCTGCAATCCCATCCCGCACATTGGAGGATTATTTCTATGACTAATAAGAGGTGTCATGCCTTGCAAAGGCCATCATTGCATCCCTTTCCATGAGGACAACATTCCTTCTATTGATAATTCCTTGAGCAGACCATCAGAAACACATGTTTTTTGGTTGGCGCTGGTAGACCGTTATGCCCTCGCGCCAATGAGGAAGATTAACACTGGGCCCCACGCCCATTGGTACTCTGTCCCAGTGAGCTACCCACGCCAAGTTCTTTTTGGAATGTTTAAAAAAAAATAGAGGCAAAGTTTCCATGATAACAACTTCGTGGGTGAGTCAACCTAGGTGGTTCAATTGAATAACCACGACCACCCTCCTTTGGCCTCTTGTTTCCACCTTTTGGGGAAACCTCCCAAAGGATAAGGCCTCCCTTCCACCATTGTAGGGATCCCAACCTCCTCCTCTCCCTCTATAAATAAATCTATCTCCCATTGATACACTAACTGAACAATTATAACTGAAAGGCTGAAGAGAATTGCTGAACATTTTGCTAGGGAGATAGAACAGAGAAAGAGACCTTTATCGAGAGAGAGCTTAGGCTCGTGTCCTCGCCTTGTCCCAATTCCCCGACGATCCTTCGAGACGCGCTTTGACTGAACCCGCTGAAGGAGGCTATGGCGTCAAGGCTCCGGTTGTAATCTCTTTCTTCTATTTATATATACATGACTATTGTCTAGTTCCCATCTTGTGTTAATATGGTTTATTTTACGCAATGTGTTTAGTCCTCCTTGACTAACTAGTTAGCTACGAATGCAATTATTGTCTTGTATGTTGCTCTTGCCTTTGATATTTGTGCAAGAATATGAGTACCATTATTGAAAGACCGTGATCTGTAGGGACAGAGATCAAGAGGCTGACATTACTATAACTATGACAATCGCGTTGGACACTAGGTAGGATAATCTACCCCAAGCTATTTCATTTGTTAGCTAGGAACCTACACCTTAGCTTGTTCCCTTGTTGCTAGACCTGCTCTAGGGCTAGATGGATCGTCTCTGTCCACAGAGAGGATTTACCTTTCCAACAAGTTGGCGAATCCACTGGGTATCAGTGTGAGTTTTGTCATCTCGTTACTCATTGGGAATTTGCCTTGTCGAGTCGACTTCAATCGTTTGATTGCTTGTCTGTCTTTTTTGGCTTGCTTGATTGTTTGGAATCCTCTTGTTCAGCTCCATAGTGTCAAGATTGACCTCTACTCACTAGTTTGTCCCTTTTCCCATAGTTATCCGGGTTGGTGCGAGTTTGCTTTGAACAGTCGCGCCAATTGGCGCGAGTTGCTTTTGTTGCAGTAGCGCCAACCCCTGTTTGGAGCGGATTACCGCCTCACAGTTGCGCCGAATCCTGTAGGATTTGGTTTGACCTCCCTTCTGAGTTTTTGGTCAGTTGTGCTTGAATCTGGGTTGTTTCTTTGATTTGCAATTGGTCTTTTGGGCTTGTTCCGACTACTGTAAGCTTTTTCTTCTCAGTTGTTTGTCCATTCTCTCATCGGTGCAGTTTGAATCCCTAGGGTTTCTAAGTTTCTTTACTCACTAAGCCTTCTACTTGAAGTTCGAGTCTTTGTGATTGTCGTCAGTTCTATTCCCTGATCGATTGCGTTGGTCTTTCTTGATCCTTTGTGTTTTGGTTGGTTGAATGATTACCTTTGTTTTTGTTCGACTCTCCATTTCTTCACTTCGAGCATAGATCACATTACTTGTTGTGGTCATTTTGAAAGCTTTATGTTTGTTTGAAAGAGTGCATCATTGGTTTGAATGCGTTTTTATGTCTATATTGCTTTTGAATTATTCATTTCAAGATCTCTGCATCCACAGTGCTCAAAACTAGTGTTCGCTTTGCTTTTTAATGTAATTAGTGCATTGTGTGCTTCATTCATTCAAAAAACAGAAATTTGCATTCTTCGTTTGCATCGAAAATGAAAAGTTCTTTTGCATAACTAGTGCTTGATGAACTAGGAAAGAGTTTTTCATTTTTTCGTTTGGTTGTATTAGATGCATTAGTGGACTTCTTCATATGATTTCATTGTTTGCTACTTAATGAAAGATCTCTATCCTTCTCTTAATTAGCATTTATCGAACGGAAAATGGTGTTCTTTTGCATATAGCATGCATTCAGGAATTTGAGATCCCATTCGGTAGGGCCTTGAAACTGAAACATTAATTCAAGATCAAATTTAAAATTAATTCAATTAATCTAAGAAAGCATTGGAACCTAACACAAACATTTTTAGAGTTATAGGCTAGTGACATGTTCTGGCATCGTTAAACCTAGTAGCTGTCGTTCCTTTATCCATAAGAAGCCGAGTTTGCTGCCTTGTAACCGTGATACATCGAACACAACATTCGGGGAGACTACCTGCACGTACGTTGAGTCCTTGGTCATTTCTCTTTCATTTGATCACCAAGGTGTATATGGCAGTTCACGGAAACTTGGTACACCCTTTTGCTTAGATTACTCGAGTAGTCATTTCAATCTTTTCGTGACTCCTTAAAAAGGAAAATATCATCAAGCACTTGTCCTTTCACGCTCATTTGATTCTGAAAGTGACTAGAGTCATATTTTGTCTGTTTCTCGACTCTTAAAACATGAAACAACAAAGTTTTGTTCTGATGTCATAAAATTAATTGCCTATGATCACATACATGTTAAAAGTTTTATGCTTGGCTTATTTTCGTATTTCCTTAGAATTTGATCTTGAAGCCCTTGATTGGCTATCTCGTTTTCCTTCCTGTATTGAAATATTGTGACAATGGCGGAACCACTAGTTTCGTCATCCTCTTCACTACCTCCTAGTGGTATTTATTTTCCTGAAGTTTCTTTCAAAACCCGTAAGTCCACTAGGTCTGCCGAGTTTTCGCAGCCTATCCTCCCAATTGTCTTGCCTCTTGATACCCGATCTCCTCCTAAAGAGTCGGTTGAATTCAATTGGCATCCTCAGGGTGCTTGGTCTGGTTTTGGGAGCGAGGAAGAATTTCCTCCTCTTACCTCGGGATCACCGTTTTTAGCCGCTGCTTTACCTCCTAATCCTCGTCGTCTTTTCGACAATCTTACAGCTTCATCAGATATGGATTTTTCGAGTCCTGTCAGCAGTGAAGAACTGCATGTTTCTATAGGGGAATATCAGATTTTCCCAGAAGATCTCCTGCGTGTTTCTAGTCAACCTTCTCCTCAATCGGTGTTACTTCCACTCGGTTATTATACTCTGAGTCAAATTATTTCTGGTGTTGCATCCATAGCACAGTCCAGTACATCGACTCCTCCAAGGAGTTCAATACTTCCTTCATTAGGAATGTTGCCTTCGACACCTAGCTCGTCGGTCACTGTTACATATGTCCCGGTACAACCTACCATTTATGTGGGCTTCATTTGCACCAATTTTTATGACTCAGTCATCAGGGTCTTTTCACACTCGCAGGTCTATTTTTCTTAATCCTACGTGGCCTGTTAGACCCACCGTTAGTCGATCAGAAGCTCGTGCTGTGGAAACCGCGCATGCTTCTAGTATGGCTACGAATTTTACTTCCATTCCTGGCGACCTTACTTTTGATGAGTATCTGTTGGCTGTTCAACAACAGAACTCTCAGGGTTCTCAGCAGCCCCAAGCTCCTGTCAATCCTCCGCATCACTATGATTTTTACGGTAACCCCATTTATTTGCCTCCTATTGATCCACATCAAGTTGTTTATCTGCCTTCGGCTGATCCTTATCGGACCATTCCTCATCAAGGGCCATTGATACAAGCGCAACCCTCGGGTCCATGAGGATAACCCTTACAGGGACAACCTTTGGTCCAACAGGGAAAAACCTTTGGTCCTCAGGGACAACCTTACGGTCCGCAAGGACAACCCTTACAGGGTCAACCTTCGGTCCAATAAGGACAACCCTACGGTCCTTCCGGTCAAACTCCGTTTCAACCAGGAGCGTCTTATATTCCTGGGGGGAAAATGTATCCACCACAGGAACAACCTTTTGTGCAACAGCAGCAACCTTACGTTCCGCAAGGCCAAACTTTTGTACAACAAGGACAACCCTACGGTCCTGATCCAAGTCAACTTGGTTATCAAGGGAAACCTATTCCATCGCAACCATCAAGCCAACCTCTTCCACAAGGGAAACCTGGTGGCCCTCAGTATCCAGGCCAACCTGCTCCGCAGGGACAGCCTGCTTAGCCTCAGCAGTCGATTCAACCTGCTCAACCCGCTCAACAGCCGATTCAGCCTGTTCAACCTGCTCAATAGGTACCACCTGCACAACCTCAAGGCGTTACTTACCCTCCTCAAGGTCAATATCAGGTTGTATATAGTGTGCCCCAAGGTTTCACTTATTACCCTCAAAATCAATCCCATATGGTGTATAATCCACCTCAAGGCAATGCTTACATTCCGCAGCAAAATCCATATGTTTCTCAACAAGGACCTCAATGGTATGCTCAGAATCAGTATCCCGGTCCTCAACCCCAGTATGGGAAGAACTATCCAGCTTATAACCCCTATGGACAGAATCCTCCAGGACAAAACATATGGGGGCAGAATTTCTCTCAGCCTGGGTGGAATGTTAACACCGGTCTTTATCAATGATGTCCAATGCCTTTTAATCCTCAATTTTCGTTTCTCGCAACGTTGGAACTGCCTAATGTGTCAAAACTGACTAATGATCCAATTCTTCATAATCCGTATTGGCCTCCAGTTCCAACCAAAATTCCTGGTGATTGTCCTAAGTTTGAGGGCAAGTCCGGAGAAGACCCCCAAGCACACATTATGACATACCATCTTTGGTGTTCTTCTAACTCTTGGGATGACGATTCCATCTGACTCCGTCTTTTCCAACGGACTCTTACTGGTGCCGCTGAAAAGTGGTACATTGAATTATCTCATGGCATTTTTCAAGATTTCAACTCTTTATCCATGGTGTTTACACATTTTTAGTTACTGGTTTGGTATGAGACCAGGACGCACCTCCTCACATCTTTGAAATAGGACTGAGCCACTCATATATCGGATCATATTCATGAATGGAGGCGCCGCCGTCACTTGATCAAGTTTGAAATTCTTGATCAGCTTCTAACTGATTGGTTCACTACCTCATTTGTCAATCAAATTGCTAAAGACATAGCTATGGGGACATGTGTAACCGAAGAATAGGCCATTGATCATGCCCAGTACCTTGATCTTGTGTACTCCCAGTCTGGCACATTGTATGATATCTTGCCTGATGCTCCTTGACTTGGAACTTCTAAAGCACTGGCGACAGCATTCGTCGACGGTATCATTGGTTATGTATCTCAGAATTCTCGGAAGTCTTCTCCCTCAAACCCTGGGAAGAGAAAATCTAATCCTTCCATTGATAATACTTCTCGGTCTACCCCGAATTCTAGTAAAACCACGGAAGTCAATGCCGTTCAGGCCAATCCAGTGGATAAAACTTCCAAGGGAAAAAATAAGGGTAAGGGTAAGGCCAAAGCCGATACCCCGAAATAGGATTCTCATAAATCTCGTGCTGATGATGGTTCACAGAAAAAACTAAAGTATCCTTGCTTGATTTGTGACGAAGGGCACTACACCAAGGACTTTCCTCGATGGGACGAAGTGAGTAGATTGCTCAAGGGCACTCAAGGAACTCCGGTCATTCTCAAAGAACATTTTCCATCACAGTAGACCCAGATGGTAGAGCAACCTCAGTCCTCTGCCCCATTTGGATCTCAGGTTTTCATGATGAACCGTTATGCATCCATTTCTATCGCTACCTGGTTGAAAGATTATACCGAACTGCGTCAGGTAGCGGGGAAGGAGATCGCTGATGGTCCTCCTCCTCCACCTGTTTCTTGATCTAGATTTATGCAGGAATGCAACAGAATACAGAAATAACCATAAACATAGAAATACAGTGGAAATAAGGCTTCATTTCATTAATATCAAATCACATAAATGTGATTACAAACATGATGGAAAGAAAATAGCTAGGGCGCTGGTAGCGAATCTATGAGAAGAGATGTGGCGGTTACAGACCTCTGAACTCTGTGTTACAATGAGGCTCGAGAGCCTATTTATTATGGAGAAACAATGGAGAACTCTAAACGTCCAAAAACCTAACCCAAGGAGATGAAGCGCCAAAACTATGGGTCTCGTTTGGGTAAATTGGTGTTTCAACTTCCCGGGGATGTAACTTCGGCATACTATCTCCGTTTGGGGCTTCAAAATGGCTCTGAAAGTTCAGGACCCAAAAAATTTCTAAAAATAGTAAGTTGTGAAAAAACTGAAAGAGACAATGGTGGGGCCCCAAGTGGAATAGGCAGGTGGCCACAAATATCCAACTGGATCATTCCTCCCTCCTTAGGAAGCAATGGTCCCTATTGCGTTGAGTTCCTCCATGAGATGAGGAAAATTCTGTTGAACTTGGTCCATGGTGAACCACTTGCCTTGGTGCAGGAGTTGGCCTGCTCTGACAACCCGATACAATTGGATATTCTGTCGGCAAGTGTTCTTGATTTTCATGTCCATGATACAGTCTGTGGTGGCATGTTCCATGCAGTCTGGGTTTAACTCTTTTGGTGTGAGTTCTTCTACAATGTCATAGGTGTCCAATAGAGGTTGGAAGTAGGGATGAAGGCGGTCTACATTGAATACTGGGTGCATACCAAGGAATGGTGAAATACTGAGCTCGAAGGCATTGTTCCCTACAACCTTGGTGATGGTGTACGACCCATATCGGAGCGGGTGAATCTTGCGGTGGGGTCCAGTGAGGTGCTCCTTCTACAAATGTAGCCACACTTTTTCGCCCACTTGGAAGTTGTGTGGCACCTGATGTTGATCATGTCGTTGCTTGTACTTAGCATTGGCTCTATCCAATATGTCATGAACTTGTTGGCAGATGTGCTGAATGCGCTCGATGAAGTTGTTTGCTTTGTCAGCTTCAGACTGGACATGAGCCGAATTGCCCTGAGTAGCTACAAATGGCATGGCTATGTCAATGGACATAGTGGCTGGAATCCCAAGCCCACTTGAAAGGGGATGTGGCTGATTAAGCTGTGGAGAGCCCAGTTATAACTGTGTTGTACATAAGGAAGGCTCTCATCCCATGTGTGTGGATGCTTTGAATTGTATATGCACAAAATGTGTACAATCATCCTGTTGACGACCTCTGTCTGGCCATTAGTTTGGGGATGGAAAGCTGTGGACTTGGTGAGCTGGGTGTCCAACATTGATCAGAGGTTGGACAAAAATTTGCTGAGGAACCTGCTGTCGCGATCTGATATGATAAACTGTGGGATCCCAAAGTGAACCAACACTCGTTCAAAGAAGAGTTTATAAGTGGCTTCTGCTGTGATATTCTTCTTGCAAGCCACCATAACAGCCATCTTTGAGAATCTATCGATGACCACGAAAACACAGTCGTTTCCATGCTTAGTAGAAGGAAGGCCTGACATGTAATCCATGGAGATGGATTCCCAAGGTCGACTAGGAGTAGGTAGCAGAGTATAGAGCCCTTGCTTCTTGATGGTCGGTTTTGAAATGGCGCAAGCAGTGCAGGATCTGATGTACTTCCCTACATCCTGTTGAAGGTTCGGCCAATAGAAATACTTCTGCAGTACTGCCACTATTTTCTCGACCTCAAAATGCCCAGCGAATCGACTGTAGTGCGCTTCCCATATCATCTTGACACACTCACTTGAAGGAACACAAAGGTGTCCTAGGTGACATAATAGTGCATCTTGGAGGTGAAATTTTGGAACTTTCATACCCCCCAAGAGTGCCTTGTATGTGTAGATGAATTCTGGATCGCTCTTGTAGAGAAGCAACCAGTTAGAATTCTCATGCCCACAAGAGTTGAGAACGGTGGTTATGGCCACGATCGGTGGTCGACTGAGGCAGTATGCAACATTATTGGTGCTACCCTTCTTGTACTTGATGTTCAAATGAAATTGTTGCAAATATGTGGACCACTTCTGATGGCGATCGTTCTGTAACTTCCCTTGTGTCTGTATGAACTACAGGGGTCGGTGGTCTGTGGATGATTGTCTCCTTCCCCAAAATGTAATGCTTCCATTGTCGACAAGCCTGAACAATGGAATACATTTCTTTGTCATAAGTGGGATACTTTCAAACTATGTCAGACAATGTCTCACTGTGATATGCCACTAGATGCCCCTGTTGAGTAAGAACTGCCCCAATAGCATAGTCAGAGGCATTTGTCTCGATATCAAATGGTTGTTGCAAGTCTAGTAATGTGAGCACTGGTGATGCAGGGGCATTAGGCTCAAAACAATCATTGTATATAAATAAACATAAGGGGGGTCTCATGTTTTTTATTTCCTATGTAGTTATTCATTTTTGAGTGAATTTTAATTAATTTTGATTAAATGTAGAGAGGGTTGTAACTGCCCTCGAATGATTAGAGGACAGGAGAAGTTGGAGTGTGAAGAATCAGTTCAGGAGTTAGGCTAAAATTAGCATTTGAGGAGTTTGTCGAATCATTGTAGGAAGCTAAATCGATTGATTCCCAATATGTATAAAAATAAACCTCTATGGCAGAGTCATGGAGACCTGCATAGGGCTGCGTAGAGCTATAGGAGGAATCTGCAGAAAATAGGGTGCAGAAGGGCCAATTGATCGAAGATCTGGCCAGAAATTTGTAAGTAAATTCAAGTATATGTGATAGAAGAAATTGTTCAGTACTGCTTGTGCATTTGTTGTTTAAATTATGTGTGGAGAATGCCTTGCATCTTTGTGCATTATGTATGAAAATAAGACTCTGTGATAAGGCTAGGGTATGCTCTGTTTCAATGGAAGAATCGATGGCAAGGGCCATGAATTAGGACTGAATGTGTGAAGGGTTTATAATTGAGCTCGTAGGTATAAATGAGGAAATTTTTTTGAACTCTGTGTGAGAATGCCATGTATCCCCGTGAGCTGGGTGTGAATAAGACTTGTGGTTTGTTTAAGAGACTGTCTGCATGTTCGGTGATGTGATTGTGTGATAAAAACCGATTTAAGAGCCAATTCCAATGTGTTGATTTGTTTTATGAGCCTCTTTGGAAAAGGTTTAGTCGTAACCCTGTGTTAAGGATTCGAACTATATGGTATGCGTGAGAATGGGTCAGACTCTATCGTTAACTGTGTAATGGAGTGTGGAGTTTCATAAGAACTCGCATATAGACCAGTGTGTGACAAATCCCTGTACTAAGAGTTAATGTGTTCATTCCTTGTGAGATGCAATGGTTGCCGGACAAGTTATGCGTAACTGAGGAACAAGGCCAGATTGAAGGTTCGACCTTGTGTATGAGTCACCATATAGTGACTTAACCTCTACGTGAAAGAAAACTTACATGGAAGGAACCCTCTATTGCTTGAGTCAATGTTTGTGTGAGATCGCAGTGATGTGCAATTGTATTAAAGTTGAATGCGAAAAGTGGAACCTTGAGTGAGGGAGAAAGGCGGAACCAAAAGAAGCATGAACAGTGAAACCAGCGTGTGAGAAATCGGCGGTATCGCGCAAGTTGGGAGGTGGTAAGTAGAATTGGTGGAAAAAACGTGATATACTCTGGCGATGGACACGTGTATTTGAGTGGTTTTGTAATACCATCTACATCGCGTAAAATTGGAAGGTTAAACCTCGCGCATGTTAATCACGCGATATCCATTGACGATCGCTCATATGAGTTTTGGAGCGCGACGTAACGTGGATCGTTGGATCCGTTCAGCAGATAAGCCAAGGTACGTATGGTAGTTGTGGGACCGGCGAACCTTAAGGTCTATTGAATTTTGTTTTAATTCAAGGTCGAGATTTATTAACGGGTGTAATGAAAGTAAGGCTAGTACTTTGCAACGGAGATTGTTAACCAATAAGTGAAAAAGTGCATAGTGGAGGCGCAGACTCGTAGGGTGCAATGTATAATGAAATGTCGCGTTAATTGAATAAATGGATGGATATTAAAGGGTGGATTGAAAGTGTTTGGTATCTAACCTATGTTAAAGCTGAACCTTTTGTGATATAAGTATTAAGGGAAGCCACGAATTTGATTGATAGCTGGAGCTTGTGTTAAAGGAAATTGAAGTTGTTGGTTATTATAATACGGTGCTTTGGCCTTCTTATATGAAGAAAGGCGCGATAGAATGACAAACCTTGGATAAGGGGTTTGATTGGGTTTTAATAAAAAAGCATGTCATATATATTTTGGTTCTATAACCTTTGAAGAGAAAGCTTCCGTATTATAGATCTGGGTTGTGTGAGTAAGTTTACAACCTAAGAGAATTTTGAATTAATATCTCAAATCACAGATTTGAGACATTAAATTTCCCAGATTATTTATTGAATTTTCCAGCTCAGGAAGGAAGAATGTTGTGAGTTGCCAAATTTGTGGAATTGGTTGGGGCAAAAAAAAATCTTGAATTCACTTTATACACAGCTTGAGGTTGGAAAAAGGAGAAAACGGGGACTGGGGGTTTTACCTAGCATCATAGTGGTATCAGAGCTAGAAATGCAATAGCTCTTTGAAAATTTATTTTTTGAAATGCACATGTACTGAAACAGTGAAGAAAGTTTGGATGTTTAAATCTGTTTAACAGAAATTGCAGATTGATTAGATATGCAGTGAAGGTCTCTAGATATGCAGAATCTGGAGTTGAAGACAGAGTGTCTTGAAGATTGCAGCAAATAGAGATGCAGTGCAGGTGAGAAAAGAAGAAGCAAGATCATTCAGGGATCTTGGAGGGTGAGTTGATGAGCCTTATTTGACTCTGGTTTGAAGGATTTGTTTGTAGAACATAGAGTGCAAGCAATTGAGAAATCTCAGCAAAGGCATATCACAGCTTTGAGAGCAGTGATAGAAGAATCCAGCAAGGGATTATGAGTGAAAAAAAAGTGTGGCAGAACCTGGAGAATTCCCAACTGAGGTTGGATGAAAGAAGAATAGATGTGTTCTTGAGAGAAGTTGCAGAGTGAAGCCTAGAGAGAGCAGAAGAGAGTGCTCAGAAGGTTCCAACAGATAGGGGACCAGTACTTGCTAAAATCCGGATCCGGAGGAAGGGATTGGTGAGGTAAGTTGCAGCAAGAGAGCTTGCTGTTGCAGAGGATTAGTGCAGCTTGTGAGTGAAGAACTCATGGAGGAGAAAGTGGCTACTGATAACCACAACAGAGATTGCAGAGGTTCTAAGAGAGGCCACAACAGGAGAGTGAGGGAAGATGCCAAAGCAAATGGCATGAGGAAGAGACTCACTGATGAATAATATTGGAAAGAGATAGCTGAGATACACAAGCAACTTTATGAACTAGAGAGGATGATAGAGATGATAAAGGAAAGCCAGAGAGTTGGTTGGCTCATGAAGAAGAAGGTAAAGTGGCAGGGGCTACAAATGAAGAGAGAGCTGATAAATGCTCAGCAGAAGGAGGAAATACTCAGGATGATTGAGTATTTGGAGAAAGACTTGAAGACTGAAGCTTCAAGTGGGACCAAGGGGTCCAAGAGCCTTACATCTGACATATTTTGTATGTTTGCAAGAAAAACATATGGAGAAGAAAAAATTGCCAATGTTGTCACTAAGAAGGAAGAGAATGGGACAGCTAGATGTTTTGAAGATGTCCATACACAGTTGGAGAAAGGTTCTGCTTTCCAACATATTGGAAGCAAAGGAGATTTAGCTTATGATGATGGCCATAAGCTGGAAGTTGGACAACTTGAAGAGACAGAAGAGAAGACCATTGAAGAATCTCTGAAGTGTATAGAAGACTTGATGATCAAATCATCAATTGAGACCATGAGGTCTTATGTTTTTACAACTGGCAAGTTGTGTGTGAATGCAAGTATTGATGAAGACAACTCATGTGTTGAGGCTATGTTAAATGAAGCTGACTGTTGCCAAGTAAAGTATGATGAGTATCTTTTAGATGAAGATCAAATTGAATTATTGTAGCAGAAGGAATTCATAAATTCCTTGGTTTATGAAAGATATTATTTCAATGAAGTTGTGTTTGATGATGATAAAATTGTCATTAATGATGATAATGACAGAATGATTTTGTTAAATGGCCAAGCAAAGAATGATGGACACATAGCTGAAGTTATTACAGACATGGAAGATCAAAATTATATTCTGATGAGGGCTGAAGAGATAGTGATAGCAGGAAACTGGACTTGTGAAGATGGTGAAAATGTTTCCTCATAAGAGATGCCAGGATTGTGGCATGAGCAGAGGACAGAAACACAGAGAG
Source organism: Pinus albicaulis (assembly GCA_034641835.2). NCBI lineage: Eukaryota > Viridiplantae > Streptophyta > Pinopsida > Pinales > Pinaceae > Pinus > Pinus albicaulis. Next base: position 546,673,845 of record CM076571.1, read on the forward strand.
AAGGTGTTCAGATTGTAAAGGTAGAGATGACTGAAGGTGAGAAAGTTCATTTTTATGAACTAGAGCAGAAAGACATCCATGATGAGGATGATGCAGAGGAGAGACTAACTGGCAGTCTCAAGAATTATTGGAATCAGCATACTAATGTGCTGATAGAGAAGGAAGGAAATTTGGGACAGCATACTGAAATGCTGGCAGAAGAGAGAAAGGCATTGAGGCCTTATGATCCTTGTTTTGAAAATTGTTTTGTGAATGCAGAGCCTGTTGATGCTGAAGGGAAATTGACACCGTTGGGCAGTCAATTAAAAGAGGAGGAGAATTTTGTGGAAGATTTTGATCCATGGAATGGAGAATTTGAGTTGCTCGAGGCTATGCTGAATCAACAGGATTCAATACAAGAGAGAGAACCTCAATTTCAGAATTGGGGATTGCAGAATGTGGAGACACAATGGAATGAAGACAATGAAGATTTTCCGAGTCTTGGGAAAGACTTAGGACTGCAGAAAGAGGAATTGGTGATTGAGTCATCAATTGAGACCATTAGGTCTTGTAATTTTAAAACTGATGATTTGGCCGTGTTGGCAGGGATGGCAGTAGACAATCCATCTCTTGGAGTTGTCTTGAAGGAAGATGATCTGATGAAGGAAGGTGAGACAGTCATGTCTCATGTAAAGGAATTTATTATTTCTGCAGCACTGGCTTGTTCGAATAGCCGAGAGAAGATTGGAGAGAAGACTGTAAAGCAGACTTTTGGGGCTGCTACAGCTGTAGAAAATCAGAGTTTTAATCTGATAGAAGATGAAAAGGAAGCACTTGAAGAACTTGATTTGATGGCTGGAATAAATCAAGGGGATGAAAGACAATTTCTGAACATTGTCAGGGAAGAAGAAGAAGAAGATGCTGAATTCAAATTGCAGCATGCTGATGATGTGAGACAAGCACAAAATGAGTGGCTGAAATGTTTGCTGAAAACATTTAGAAAAGAGTGTGAAATGCCAGAACAACAACTTGGAGTGTTGCTGGAGGAAATGTTGAAGCAAAAAACTGAAGTGTCGCCAACAGAGGAGGAAGAGGCACAAAGGTTTTATAATTTTGATGTTTGTTTTATGATTGCAGGTACTGAAATAAGAACTAAGGGATGATTAGTCCAAGAGAAAAAGAGAGATGTTGACAGTGACTGGCAATTTAAATACCAGTCTAAGAGATTGCTGAAGTTAGGGGCTGAAGAAATTGTCATGTATGACAATCAAGAAGATTTTCACTGTTGCAGAGAGCAAGAGGGTATGGATGATTGGGTGGCAGCAATAAGAATTGAAAAGATAAGAGTTTATCAAGTAAGAATGCAGCAAGCAGAAGCAAAATTAAGAGTTCAGCACTCAAGAGGAGGCAGTGTCCAGCAGTCAGAAGACATATTAGACAGAGAAATTGAATGTATGAGAAATATGATGGTGAGAGTTTCTGAGAAAAAGACAACAGTAAAGAAACAAAGAAGTAGCAACAAAATAAAAACATAAAGAGGATGTAAAAGTGTAGCCAGTGGAAAGCTGCAGCATAAAGTATGGAAGCCCGAAGGAATGCAAAAGAAGAACACTGCAACATATGACCAGTTGCAGAACAAAGTGTGGGATCCAGAAAGACAAGGATGAAAGCGCATGATCAGGAGATCATGAATCATTTTAACCTGGGGAGTTTGATGCAGGGGCATTAGGCTCAAAAAAATCTTTGTATATAAATAAACAGAAGGGGGGTCTCATGTTTTTGATTTCCTATGTAGTTATTCATTTTTGAGTGAGTTTTAATTAATTTTGATTAAATGTAGAGAGGGTTGTAATTTCCCTCGAATGATTAGAGGACAGGAGAAGTTGGAGTGTGAAGAGTCAGTTCAGGAGTTAGGCTAAAATTAGGATTTGAGGAGTTTGTCGAATCATTGTAGGAAGCTGAATCGATTGATTCCCAATATGTATAAAAATAAACCTCTGTGGCAAAGTCATGGAGACCTGCATAGGGTTGCGTAGAGCTGTAGGAGGAATCTGCAGAAAATAGGGTGCAGAAGGGCCAATTGATCGAAGATCTGGCCAGAACTTTGTAAGTAAATTCAAGTATATGTGATAGAAGAAACTGTTCGGTACTGCCTGTGCATTTGTTGTTTAAATTCTGTGTGGAGAATGCCTTGCGTCTTTGTGTATTATGTATGAAAATAAGACTCTGTGATAAGGCTAGGGTATGCTCTGTTTCAGTGGAAGAATTGATGGCAAGGGCCATGAATTAGGACTGAATGTGTGAAGGGTTTATAATTGAGCTCGTAGGTATAAATGAGGAAATTTTTTTGAACTCTGTGTGAGAATGCCTTGTATCCTCGTGAGCTGGGTGTGAATAAGACTTGTGGTTTGTTTAGGAGGCTGTCTGCGCGTTCGGTGATGTGAATGTGTGATAAAAACCGATTTAAGAGCCAATGCCAATGTGTTGATTCGTTTTATGAGCCTCTGTGGAAAAGGTTTAGTCGTAACCCTGTGTTAAGGATTCGAACTATATGGCATGCGTGAGAATGGGTTGGACTCTGTAGTTAACTATGTAATGGAGTGTGGAGTTTCATAAGAACTCACATGGAGACCAGTGTGTGACAAATCCCTGTACTAAGAGTTAATGTGTTCATTCCTTGTGAGATGCAATGGTTGTCGGATAAGTTATGCGTAACTTAGGAACAAGGCCAGATTGAAGGTTCGACCTTGTGTATGAGTCACCATATAGTGACTTAACCTCTGCGTGAAAGAAAACTTACATGGAAGGAACCCTCTGTTGCTTGAGTCGATGTTTGTGTGAGATCGCAGTGATGTGCGATTGTATTAAAGTTGAATGCGAAAAGTGGAACCTTGAGTGAGGGAGAAAGGCGGAACCAAAAGAAGCGTGAACAGTGAAACCAACATGTGAGAAACCGGCGGTATCGCACAATTTGGGAGGTGGTAAGTAGAATTGGTGGAAAAAACACGATATACTCCGACGATGGACATGTGTATTTGAGTGGTTTTGTAATACCATCTACATCACGTAAAATTGGAATGTTAAACCTCGCGCATGTTAATCACGCGATATCCATTGACGATTGCTCATCTGAGTTTTGGAGTGCGACGTAACGTGGATCGTTGGATCCGTTCAGCAGATAAGCCAAGGTACGTATGGTAGTTGTGCGACCGACGAACCTTAAGGTCTATTGAATTTTGTTTTAATTCAAGGTCAAGGTTTATTAACGAGTGTAATGAAAGTAAGGCCAGTACTTTGCAACGAAGATTGTTTAACCAATAAGTGTGTTGGCGAAAAGTCAGGTCTCGCGGGCAAGACAGGCCAAATATTCAAACTTAAACAAAAACAAGGGCCCCAACAAAGTGAAAAAGTGCATAGTGGAGGCGCAGACTCGTAGGGTGCAATGTATAATGAAATGTCGCGTTAATTGAATAAATGGATGGATATTAAAGGGTGGATTGAAAGTGTTTGGTATCTAACCTATGTTAAAGCTGAACCTTTTGTGATATAAGTATTAAGGGAAGCCACGAATGTGATTGATAGCTGGAGCTTGTGTTAAAGGAAATTGAAGTTGCTGGTTATTATAATACGGTGCTTTGGCCTTCTTGTATGAAGAAAGGCATGATAGAATGACAAACCTTGGATAAGGGCTTTGATTGGGTTTTAATGAAAAATCATGTCATATATATTTTGGTTCTACAACCTTTGAAGAGAAAGCTTCCGCATTATAGATCTGGGTTGTGTGAGTAAGTTTACAGCCTAAGAGAGTTTTGAATTAATATCTCAAATCATAGATTGGAGACATTAAAGTTCCCAGATTATTTATTGAATTTGCCAGCTCAGGAAGGAAGAATGTTGTGAGTTTCCAAATTTGTGGAATTGGTTGGGGCAAAAAAAATCTCGAATGCACTTTATACACAGCTTGAGGTTGGAAAAAGGGGAAAACGGGGACTGGGGGTTTTACCCGGCATCAACTGGGGCAGAACAGAGGCGATGTTTCAATTCTACGAATGCCTTCTGTTGAGATTTCGACCAACAGAATTTTTCTTTCACTCCTCCCTTGGTGACTTGACTCAAGGGCCAAGTGATATGAGAGAATCCCAACACGAACCTGCAGTATAAATTAGCAAGACCCAGAAAGTTGCGAAGCTCTATTAGGGTGGTTGGGGCTGGCCAATCCCGAATGACTTGGATCTTGGCTGGATCCACATGCACCCCCCTTTCATCAATAATGTATCCTAGGTATTGAACCTGGGTCATGCCAAAAGTGAACTTGTCCAAATTGGCACACAACTTGTGTTGCCGCAGTGTTTGGAGGACTTCTTGGATGTGCTGGAGGTGCTCTTCCCAAGTCTGGTTGAAGATCAGAATGTCATCCAAGTATATCACTACAAATGAGTTGGTGAATGGACTCAAGATGTCATCCATCAACCTCATGAAGGTTGCAGGAGCATTTGTCAATCTGAAAGGCATGACGAGCCATCCGAAAAGGCCCTCCTTTGCTTTGAAGGCAGTCTTCCACACATCAGAGGTTTCGATTGGTACCTGGTGATACCCAGACTTCAATTCAATCTTGCTGAAATATTTTGCCCCTTTGAGTTGGTCGAGAAGGTCATCAATTCGTGGGATCGGGTACCTATTCCGAACAATGATCTTTTTCAGTGCCCGATAATCAATACAGAATCTCCAAGTCCCATCCTTCTTCTGTACCAACACGATCAGGCTCCCACAGGGCGATGAACTTGGTCGGATGTGACCTTTCTGCAACAGCTCCTGAATCTGCCTCTTGATTTCATCATTCTCCAGAATAAAGCGCCTATAGATCGGTCCATTGGGTAGCGGCACACCTGGGGTCAGGTCAATGGGGTGCTTGACCTGACAGTGTAGAGGCACCCTTATGGGTGAGGTGAAGTTTTCCTCGTACTCCTCCACAACCTTGTACATTTGTTGTTGTCGTGCAGAGGAGCCATGTCTGGAGGTCGTGGCCACAGTCTTCTTCTTGCCCTGGGGGCGGATCACCAGGAAAAAAAATAATTCTAGTTTGGGAAATGAGCTTACTGCATTTTTTTGCAGTAACCAAAGAGATAATGGGAGGCGGTGGTACCTCTGGTATCCTATACAATTTATTTCCTAAAGTAACAATAACAGCACGAGGCTGGGACTCATACACAGCATGTCGCTTCCACAAGTATGGTTGGCCTAATAATACATCAGAAACATCAATAGGAGCAATGTCACACAATACCTCATCCATGAAGGGCTTGATGCTATAGGGAAGGCGGCATTGCTGGCTGACGCGAAGATCTCGTCCTTGGTGAAGCCACCTGATGGTGTATGGTTGTGGGTGCACTGTGGTCGGCAAGCCCAACCGCTTCACGACATCTGTTGAAATGAGGTTCTTTTGGCTCCCATTTTCGACAATGAACCGTAGCGGGGAACCCGTTACCCACATCTGGGAGTGGAAGAGACGCTCTGCCTCCTATGGATCTTCTGGTTCCTCCTTCTAGATCTTCGTAGTGGCAACAACGGCGTTGGGCTCTGCATCAATAATCTGTTTCCTTTTGTCATTCACCTTGTCAGGTTTTGATTCAGAGTCGGAGCATGCATCTGATTTAGAAGCCCTCATCTCGGCCACCAAAGACTGCTTGGCCTGATACTCACTTGTGTTGTGAGTGGAGCTCTTATGGAACTCGCACTACTTTCCTGTGTCCTTCTTTGGATTCACGGTGTTTTTCTTTGCTTGTGTCTTTGGCAGGTTGTCTTGGGCTGCCATGCCTTGGATTTGTCCTTTGTTCTGCGGTTTGGGGGCACCTTTCCCTTGCTTTTGATTCACAGATCCAAAGTCTTGCTTCTTTTGTTTGAATTTCTGCTCAATCTTTGCAGCATACCAGTATGCCGTACCAAGCGAGGAGATGTCGAGGAACTCCATTTCCTCCTGAATGTATATGTGCAGAAAACCACGATACTTTAGCACCAAATGTTTCTCTGGATCTTTGATACCAAACTTTGTGCGCAAGGTATGGAACAGATTCGTTACCTCATGCACATCTTGATCCCTTTGTTGCTGCAACGTGGTCCATTGTATGTACTTGTCCTCATAGCTCCCCACCGGATAATATTGTTCCTTGATGGCATCTCAGAAATAATTCCAAGTGGGTACGACTAAGAACAGAGAGGGTTCAGTCTCGTCCTTTTTCTCACAATAGGTTTCCCACCAGTTCTTGACATGGGGGGTAGCTTTGAGGAGTGCAAAAATAATCTTCTCCCGGTCGGAAAAGTCATGAACCGAGAAATATACTTCTAATAGATTCAACCATCTATCTATGATATCTGCATCTATTTGAGCATCAAATATGGGAATGTCAAAGTTTACTTGTACCTTAAAGGGAGTCGCACCTCCAGAGTGGCTGCTGGATGTAGATGCGCCGCCGGTGGGCAGTCGTTGAAGGATCTGGGCAAAGTTATCCATCATCGCGTTCCTTTGTTTTTTGAGGGCCTCCTCGAGCAATATTTTTATAGGATCTCCTGCTCCCTCATCTTTCTTTTCGTCCCCCATGGGCGTTCGTCGGGATTTGCGATGCTGATCTTGCAAAGGTTCCACCAGATTGAGCCCTAACTCCTTATACCCCGACCTCGTTGGGGACATGCAAAGAAGAATCAAGAAAAAGCAGACCGCTCTGATACCACTGATCTGGATTTATGCAGGAACACGACAGAATACATAAATAACCATAAACATAGAAATACAACAAAATAAAGGCTTCATTTCATTAATATCAAATCACAGAAATATGCTTACAAACATGATGGAAAGAAAATAGCTAGAGGGCTAGTAGCGAATCTCTGAGAAGAGATGTGGTGGCTACAGACCTCTGAACTCTGTGTTACAATGAGGCTCGAGGGCCTATTTATTATGGAGAAACAATGGAGAACTCTAAACGTCCAAAAACCTAACCCTAGGAGATGAAGAACCAAAACTATGGGTCCCGTTTGGGTAAATTGGTGTTTCAACTTCCCAGGGACGTAAATTTAGCATACTATCTCCGTTTGGGGCTTCAAAATGGCTCCAGAAGTTCAGGACCCGAAAAAATTCTAAAAATAGTAAATTGTGAAAAAACTGAAAGAGACAATGGTGGGGCCCCAAGTGGAATAGGCGGATGGTCACCAATATCCACCTGGATCATTTCTGGTCCTCTTCAGATTGAAAGGCCTAGTACTGAGCCCGTTGTACAACCACCTTCCAAAGGTGTACTCCGTAAGTCTTCTTACAATCCCAACGCTAGTGCTGCTCAACATTACAGTATTGTTGAGGATTTGGCTCAGGCGCCATCTGAAATGTCTGCATTAGAAGTACTTCAGAGTTGTCCATCTCAACGGAAGGCTTTGCTATCTGCGATCGGCGGAGTTGATCCTGCCAATTCAAGCCTTATCACTTTCGACTCGGAGAATTTCGTCCCACGTCTCTTGCACCAGCTTGTGCTCATCATTCAAGTTGGCATTAATGGACTGAATATCCATCGAGCAGTTGTGGATGAGGGTGCATCTAAGTGTGTCATGTCATCTGCCTGTTGGAAAGCCATTGGTTCTCCAACCTTGAATTCATCTCCAAATGCTTTAGAAGCATTTGATGGAAGGGAATCAAAACCTCTTGGTGTTCTCACTAGTTTACCGATTACTCTAGAAGGGAAGACGGTCAACGTCGAGGTTGAAGTGATTGATGCGAAGCTCAATTACAATCTTCTCCTCGGTCGCAGTTGGACTCATGCCATGCTATGCATTTCGTCCACTCTCTTTTGTGTTTTTAAATTCTCGCACGAAGGAAAGATCTTTACTGTTGATCAGTTATCGTTCTTCACTTCTTCTTCCGAGAACAACGTTCCGTACATAGATCAAATTCCTATGCCTTACGAGAGCGTAGGGCTAAGTCTCTTCAAAGATATTGCCCTCATGGGTATTTTTCCTCTTCCTCCACCCAACACTGTTCAGATTAATATGATCTCTCGGTCTGACGACCCGTGGATCATCCCTTCGCCTGAGCAGATTGATTCCTTTGGAGATTTGATGCCGTTAAGTTCGCTCGAGATTGACTATTGTGAATTTATTTCGGCTTCGGAACCTCCGCATCCTGATCATGCTCTTTGGGCATGTCTCTCGACACTTATTCTCAATCCCCTTGGCTCGACGATTCATATTCACCCGATACCTTGAAAGAGATATTTCCCTCCGATGAAGCCATCGTGGAAACCATGTCTCTCGAGGATCCTCCATGGGATGATAATCATCATCATTCCTCGTTCATGCCTGGCCTCAGGGCCATGTCTACGTGTCTTGAGAGGTTTGCTTCTCAGGTTCCTTCTCCTCCGCTTCAAACGCCTATTCTGACACACGAAGTTTTTGCAGAGGGTAACTTGAGTAACATCACACAAACGATGCCTATGGACATTTCCATGAAACCGAGAATTGTCGAGAACATCCATATCAGGGTCACCTGTTCTTCGGATGAAGTCCATGCTTATACTAGCATTTTCCACGATTTTCACGATGTCTTTGCTTGGTCTTACGAAGAGATGCCCGACATCGATCTTAGTATAGTGGTGCATGAGATTGCGACATATCCTGGTGCGAAGCCTATTCGTCAACGTCTTCGTCCTGTGCACCCTAGAAAGGTTTCCGTTATTAAGGGTGAAGTTGAAAAGCTTCTAAAAGATGGTTTTATCTATCTGATTCCCTTGATAGAATGGGTGTCCAACATTGTTCCTGTAGATAAGAAACAGGGTACCATTTGGGTCTGTGTTGATTATCGCGACATCAATCGTGCCTTCCTTAAGGATAATTATCCTACTCCCTTTATTTATCAAATCATTGATGACTATGCTGGGAGTGAGATTTTTTCTCTTATGGACAAATTTTCTAGCTACAACTAGATTAACATTCTTCCAGCAGATCAACATAAGACCGCCTTCATTTGTCCCTTGGGGTACTTTTGAATACAAAAATCTCCCTTTTTGTTTGAAAAATGCTAGGGCTACATTTCAGCGAGCGATGTCATACACTTTCCACGATATTAAACACATCATTTAGCCTTATCTGGATGATCTTCCGGCTCATTCAGCTAAGCGTAAAGACCACCTTGACCATCTTCGTCATATTTTTCTTCATTGTCGACGCTATAAAATTTGGCTGAATCCGCATAAGTGCGTCGATTCCAGTAGACTCTTAGGGTTTATCATTTCCAAAGATGGAATTCCCCTCGATCCGCTCAAAGTTGAGGCTATCATTAATCTCCCCTCTCCATCCTCATTACATCAGCTGTAGATTTTGCAGGGGAAGGCTAACTTTTTACATCATTTTATACCTAACTATGCCGAAGTGGCTAAAGGATTCACGCAATTACTAAAGCAGGGCGTCCCATTCCTTTGGGATGAGATCGTCCAGAAGTATTTTGGTGCGCTGAAGGCATTGCTTGTCAACGCTCCTCTATTGCTTCCTCCAAATTATCATCATGATTATTCCCTCTATTTGGCCGCCACTTTCAGCACAATTGCAATGGTTTTGGTACAAGATGGTGATGCCGGTGACGAACATGGAATTTACTATCTGTCTTGTAACCTTCTCAATACTGAAACACAATATGCACATGTCGAGAAGTTAGCATTAGCTGCTGTTCAAGTAGTTCAATGTTTTCATCACTACATCCTGTTGCATACGGTGACTATGATTTATGACTACAACCCTATGACCTACATATTTTCTCATCAATTGCTGGGGTTCAAGTACTAGAAGTGGATTGTCATCCTCCAAGAGTTCGATTTGGAGTTCACCACCGCCAAGTCGAAGAAATCATTATTCTTTGCCGATCTTATTGCTCTCTCTTTTCCGACTCCGCTCCGTCTGGTTCCGAGGAATGCATTCCAGACGATATTCTTTTTCTGATCAGCACCCTTGATCCTTGGTACGGTGATATCATCGTATATCTTCAGACTTATATCTTTAGATCTGAGTTGACGAAGGATGCTCATCGATGCATCCATCATCAATCGCAACCTTATCATATAGTCGGAGATACATTCTACTGCATCAGAGTTGATTCCATTCTCTGTCAGTGTTTGAATCTCGAGGAGGCTGAGAAAGCCCTAAATGACTGTCATAGTGGCGCTTGTGGTGGTCACATGTCTGGTTATGCTACCGCACAGAAAATTCTTCGTGCTGGGTATTTCTAGCCCGCCATCTTCAAGGACTACATTGTTTCTGTTTGAAAATTCCATGATTTCCAGATCTACCAGCGCAAGATGCACGCCACCTTCCCATCTCCACCTTGTCATTACCGTTGGTCCCTTTGCGAAGTGGGGCATCGATTTTATGACTTGTAACCCTCACTCGGGGGGGCATGCTTATATCATCGTAGTCATTGAATACTTCACCAAATGGCCAAAGCAATGCCTACACTTACGGTTGATGGTAAGACAACAGCTTAGTTCATATTCAATCACATCATTTCTAGGTTGGTGTCCCTCAATCCATCGTTACCGATCATGGTTCCCATTTTCGGCATTATATGGTGGCAGAGTTGACTTCCAAGTTGGGCCTGCGTCACGACATCTCAACGCCGTACTATCCTCAGGCCAATGGCCAGGTTGAAGCCATGAATAAAGTTCTTGTCACCATGCTTCAACGTACGATTAGGATGCACAAATCAAACTAGCGTCTCATGTTATTTTATGCTCTTTGGGCATACCGAACCTTAGTTAAGGATGCGACCGGATTCACCCCATTTTAGCTTGTTTACGGTCTGGAAGCTCCCTTCTGATTGACAGTGAAATACCTTCGCTCAAGTTGGTTGTTGAATTACTGCTGAACACTTCACCAGAAGAAGAGCATCTTCTCTACTTAGAGAGGTTGGATGAAACTCGTCGCTTTTTTTCTTTGGTCATTGAAGCACAGAAGAAGATGGTCAAAGATCATTTTGACCAGTCGGTTTCCCCTCGCTCCTTCGTAGAAGGAGACATCGTCCTCCTGTACGACTAGGCTCATGATAAGATGGGGGCAGGAAAATTTCAACCCATGTGGCATGGGCCCTACATTGTTAAAAGTGTTTTGCAGAATGGGGCCTATGAGCTCATTGATTACGAAGGTCATCCTCTGGATCAACCCAAAAATGGGTTGTATCTTAAAAAAAATTATGCATGAGTCATTCATGCATGTTTTGTGTACATAGGTGTTCTTTTCATTTTTGTACATTTTTGGCTTGGTGTGCTTTGTGAGCATTTTCCTGCTTATTGGGTCATTGCTTATTGTGTAGATGTCTTTTTCCCCTTATGTTGGTTTCGCGGAAGGTGCTTCCCACAGTACCTGGAACCTTTCTTCATCAGCTTGGGTGATTTATGATCCTGCTGGTGAGTTGATAGATCTTCAAGGTATTTGTCTAGGACAAACTACAAACAATTTCACTGAGTATAGTGTTGTCATTTAACTATTAACCGAGGCGATTACCCTCAACATTCGTGCATTGGTTGTAAATCTAGACTCACAACTTTTCGTTCTTCAACTTAATGGACATTATTCAGTTATAAACCCTCACATTTTAAGGTTTTATTTACGTGTTCGTTTGCTAGAAAGACATTTTGATTACATTACATATCAACATATTCCTAGGCGAATGAATGCATTAACTGATACAGTGGCTAACATTGTATTAGATAGACATTTGCGTAATTTGTATATATATATATATATATATATATATCGAATGTTTGCATCAGCGTGCATCATAAGTTCAAACAAATATGTGTGTTTTTTTTAGACACCATGTCTCTAAAAAACATGCGGAAATAAAACCTAGGTGTCTACTCGGCATGACGCTCATGATAGCATGTCACTGCCTGTACAAGCTGCCTCAGCAAGCGGTGAACTCGATTTGACACCCCTGTAGTATGTCTCTGGTACGCACGAGAAATTTCATCGAATCGCGCGTAGTCTGGGATCCCACAGGAGATTCTCTCCAAATTGCGGATGATTTCCTCCTCCTCGCCTCCCTCACCATGAGGGGCAACATCAAAGTTGCGAGGAATCTGCCTCGCTATTGGGGACATACCTGTAGATAATTCTAGGACAACATCTGCATACATGGATTCAATGTCAAAACATGCGTACAAAAAAAAATCATAATACTCATGAAAATAAAAAATAAGTCTTACCAAGTGCTTCATCCCAATCCTCTCCTTCTGGGAGGAGGAGATCTGTATCGCTAGTGAAATCTGTGCCAAAGTAGGGCCAATCCTCCATGACAATCAGCTGTCCGTGGAGCCAACTGAAGAACTCCAGTATCCAGGACATCTGTTGACCTCCCCCTGACCTTAGCATCAGAGCTTCCCAATGGGCCATCCGTGGCTCCTGTGCTAGTGGTGTGCGAACTATCACCTCCTGTCGCTGAAAGATTGGTAGTCGTTCCAGGATGAACGATACCAGGATAGACCCATAGCCAAACTGCTTCAGTTTTCCTTTCTTGCACTTTGTCAGTTGACGCTTCATGTTGATTGTCACTACCTCTGCCCAGTTGTAGAGGATCGATGTCAAGAAATCTACAGCAAGAAGTAGCTGTGTCTTTGTAGCTTCGTGCAGTGCTTGCGATCCTACAGCTCGTGTAATGGTATGCAACACTACCTTTAGTGCCAAGTCCGGAATAGTTTGAATATTGAATTTTCCGCTTCCTGATCCTTTCCTTGCCCCCAGACACACCCTGTCGATTACCATACTCATGTTCTCCATTGTGGGCCGAGTGCCGGTCAAGATTGGTATTGGCCCCCTCCGCGAAAATCCTGTTATGAAATAAATGTCTGAAACTTAAATCTCGAGTTCTTGGTCACGAAGAATGAATTTTTCTTGATCCTCATCCCAGATACTGATTAAGTATTGCAACAGCTCTGGTTTAACTTTGAGGCATGGTGCCACGAAGAATTTATTGAGCCCACAATCTCTAAGAGCTTCCATGCATCTTTCATTTTCCATGGCAAGTTCGTCTTCTTCACTATGTTCTCGTTCTTTCCATTCGATCACCATTTTGTCGCTTCACACTTGCAAACACATTCATAGGGATGTAATTAGTCGAATCTAAAGCTCCTGATTGATTTTAATTGGGCCTATTTGCTTAAATTTTCAAGATAAAATGGTTGTCGTGGTTGGCGTGACTGTTTTTGAAGCAGTCACGCCAATGGGCGTGTCCCAGTTCAGAAATTTGGGCGATTGGCGCTAGTCCTTGCCCGATACTCGCGCCAACCGCTGTGCCCTATTTTTTGAAAATCCTACCATAGATTTCCAAATTTAGAATTGCAGGTGATGAAAGTGGAATTAAAATGCAGGAAAGGATGCTGGCTCTTCCCTGGAACTGACATATTTGAGATTGGTCTGCCGGATTTCCCGCTATCGCCGCCGCAAAATCACAGTGTAAAATGGGTAACTATTGCTCCACAAGAGCTAAAAGTGAAAAGTTATTATTTTTTACCCTTTTTGGCATTTTATAACTTTTCAAAACCATAATTAGGTTTTAAGACATATTTTTCGATTATTTCACTATGTTATTTAAAAAAATGGGTTTTACATGCGTCTCTTGTGCAGCGATAGGTTTTTAATGTAACGACGATGAAGTAAGGAGTTGTATTTTATACTTTTTCGGACTCACTATAAACACGAAAAATTCATTGTTGGAGTCATCTTTCAACTCTTTTCTGACTCTCTAAAAACTGAATAGATTGCCGAGACTCTTGTCGTTTTGAACTCGTTAAATGGCTGCGAAACGATATCTACCCAGTATATGTTTACCCCTTTTTCGGGCTGGGATAGATTATTTACGAAAAAGGAATACCTTAGCCTATTGCGACTAAGAGGTTCTCTCGGATATTGTTTTTTACCTTTTTGGATATGAGGGAATATTTACGAAAAGGGACCTACTAGAGTTTTCTTTTCTGATTCTTTTCAAACTCTCTAAATATGAAAAGATGCCGAGTTCTTCCTTTGTCAGACTCGTTAAACCTTGATGACATCGGACATCGTCACCATGACGTTCATCGAGTTCCTCCTTCCTAGGGCTCGTCAAATGTACTAGGATGGATTTTTCCGAAGGAAAAACTTACATCACGAGAATATGCTATCCCCTTCAAGCTTGTTTTCCAAAAATAATTAGGGTACTTGCCATAAATGGTGGGGGAAAATGGAACTAGTTTTTAGTTGTGTCGGCAGTATGTCGCTCTTGAGCATGACACTCATTTGCATTCGTGTCAGGTTGGGGACATCTCATTTCGTCATTTCTGCCTCCATGGGTTTGGGTAATCTATTTTGGCCTCTCATCTGCTCTCTACCACGTCATTATGAACTCAGATCCCTTGATGTCAAATACTGCCAAATCCAAAGTCGTGTCACTGATATGTTCAAGAGAAGTTTTCCTCTACAATTTTAAACCTTCCTCCGATTCTCTGTTTGGTCCTGATTCACTATCATCATGTTCCTCTATCTCGTGTTGATGATGTGGGAAAAATTATGACCCTCCTTCAACCGGGTCACTTCATGTCGACTTCAACTCATGATCCAGGAAGTTGACCTAGAGACTCCCTTCTGGTACCTTGGAGCTTGCATGCCTCAATGGCAAGTTCTTCGCATTCAACGATAGGTCCACATCATTGGACTTCGATCGAGTGATTATGTGGGTGTTCGATGCCAGATCATTATTCACATTCCGTGGATTGTACCTATTGTACCTTGAGAGCCATTGTCATTACTGGTGGTTTCTATTGTGTCTGTTAACAACTTTCATCATTGGCTGGTAATCAGGTGACTTTCTTGCATGTTCGACTTTAGCTCACATATTTGCATGCTTGAATTTGTACTTATTCGGGTCGAGATGGAGTGCAAGACCCTGGGTTTTATCTGATAAGATCCAGGCTGCGGGATATTGTGGTTTATCATGACTCTTTTGATTGGATGGTGGCGACCATACCTAAGTCTATTTGTTGATCCTTACTGCTGGATGGTTGCGTCCATACTGCGGATCTCAGTTTTTATGTACTCTATTATGGATGGTTACGCCCATGCCACATGTTTATGTATCAGAGATATCAGTTGTATTTGTACTTATGTTTCTTCCAAAAGCGGTGCTTTGTTAGAACGCGTTCTCATAAAGCATTTCACCCCTCCCTCTCTCTAACCTCATGCTTTAGGGGGCATCTGTTACACAAAATTTGTCACCATCCCTGCCATCCCCATCTCGCACATTGGAGGATAATTTCTGTGACTAATAAGAAGTGTCATGCCTTTCAAATACCATCATTGCATCCATTTCCATGAGAACAACATTCCTTATGTTGACAATTCCTTGAGCAGACCATCAGAAACACATGTTTTTGGGTTGGCGTTGGTAGACTGTTATGCCCTCGCGCTAATGAGGAAGATTAACACTAGGCCCCGCACCCATTAGCACTTTGTCCTAGTGAGCCACCTACGCCGAGTTGTTTTTGGAATGTTTAAAAAAAAAATAGAGGCGAAGTTTCCATGATAACAACTTTGTGGGCGAGTCAGCCTGGGTGGTTCGATTGAATAACCACGACCACCCTGCTTTGGCCTCTTGTTTCCACCTTTTAGGGAAACCTCCCAAAGGATAAGGCATCCCTTCCACCATTGTAGGGATCCCAAACTCCTCCTCTCCCTCTATAAATAAAGCTATCTCCCTTTGATACACTAGTTGAACAATTATAGCTGAAAGGCCGAAGAGAATTGTTGAACATTTTTCTAGGGAGATAGAATAGAGAAAGATACCTTTGTCGAGAGAGAGCTTAGGCTTGTGTCCTCGCCTCATCCCAATTCCCTGACGATCCTTCGAGATGCGCTTTGACTGAACCTGCTGAAGGAGGCTACGTCATCAAGGCTCCTGTTGTAATCTCTTTCTTCTATTTATATATACATGACTATTGGCTGGTTCCCATCTTGTGTTAATATGGTTTATTTTACACAATGTGTTTAGTCCTCCTTGACTGACTAGTTAGCTACGAATGCAATTATTGTCTTGTATGTTGCTCTTGTCTTTGATATTTGTGCAGGAATATGAGTACCATTGCTGAAGGATCGTGACCTGCCGTGACAGAGATAAAGAGGCTGCCATTACTATAACTGCGACAATCGCGTTGGACTCCAGGTAGGATAATCTACCCCAACATATTTCATTTGTTAGCTAGGAACCTACACCTTAGCTTGTTCCCTTGTTGCTAGACCCACTCTACGGCTAGAGGGATCGTATCTGTCCCCAGAGAGGATTTACCTTTCCAACCATAACGCATTGTAGTGATCTAGGCTAGGCCCATGGTCAAACTTATGGGTTGCCACTATAACCCAGGAGTATGTTCAATAGCCTACAAGCCAAATATAGAAATAAATTGTGACTTATGTGTTGGGTATGTGTTATATTCTTTGCACGAATAGCCCCATGCACAATATGTTGTGCCAAGAGAAACAAGGGGGGGGGGGGGGGTCACACAAAATATGGTAGACCCATTTGTCTAGGGGGTTGCAGGAAAATTAATTTTGGGTGGTTTTTTGCATCTTTTTTTTACAATTTTAGCACACAATTTTCCTTTTAGCGATTTTGTAGTGCATAGTGGTTCCGCCCATGGTTTTGTAATTATGGTTAAGGACCTACAATTGTATTTTAATCTAGGGTTGATGGATTGGGGATTCATAGATGCCATGGGATATAAATATCATATTTTAACATTGTAAATATATAATACACTGAAAAAACTTTTTGATTTTTCCACTTTTGGGTTTTCAGGGTTAAATATCTATGTTAATTATGTATTTGTGTGCCAATGTATCTTTTATGTTTTTATTAAGAGTTTATTTGTAGCAATCAAATATATAGGGTGAAAACCAACATTTAGTATCATAGTAGTTTTGCTTCAAGGGGATGCCTTTATGGCTAAGAGTTTTGGCTCGACCTTGTGGAAAACCTTTTGGTAACGGGAGATCTACAACATTGATTCTTGTGGAAAAAGGAAATGGTAAGAAATTCAAAGATAGAGATTGTGAAATTCAATGCGTAAATTTTTGAGCTATGGAAGCTCAAAATGGAATATTTTTTGGTGGACAAAGATCAATTGATCCTTGTGGATCTATGTACTACATCAATATGGATGTCGACAAAAGAACATACCAAGTTAGATTTGAAGGCAAATATCATAATGCAATTGTGTCTCTCAGATTCAATATTACTAAATCGAGAAGCTATAATGAAACCATTGTGGAACATTTTAAAGGGTTTATACCAGTCTAAGTCTTTAGTGAAAAAATTGTTCTTGTGAAATAAGTTATATAACTTAGGGATGGAGGAAGATAGGGAATCTAAACACCTTCAATTCAATGGTAAGTTAGTTATTATCTATTGACATTAAGGTTTCAAATCAATATAAGTGTATCAGTTTGTTGTGTTCTCTACGAGACTCATGGGATAGTCTGGGTGTTTCCATGGGTAGAATCAATTACTTTTAAGTATTGACGAAATAGTTTCATCCTTGTTATCTGAAGAGATGAGACAAAAAACCATGGAACATCACAATTCATATGCCTTATTTGTAAGATGGCACTCCTAGGTTAAAAATAAAGTTAATTCCTTAGGTGGGAGATCTAAATATAGAGGAAGATTTGGATCTCTAGGGAAATTCGTAGAGGTGTGATGGAGTGTGGAAAATAAGGGCATTACAATAAACATTGTAAATCCAAAACTATTGAGAAAGGGAAGTGATTTGAAGATACTCCTTCTTTAGAAGCAAAAACCTCCTTAGGAAACGACTTAGCTGCATCTTTTCGTATGACTCCTCAAAGGGAATGGTTTTGTGAGTATGAAAGGTATGATTGCAGTGATGTTTTCCTAGGTGATCATTCAATAACCATAATCATATTACAAGGAAAATTTTAGTTGAAACCCACTAATGGAAGGATTCAAACACTCTTTTTTGTCCTTCATACTCCAGGATTGGCTAAAAAAATATTTTTATAAGTAAGATGAGTGACGTAGGTGTAAAAACAATGTTTTAAAATGGAAATCTACAGGATGGTACAAGGAGAAATGATATTTTTGAGAGGAAATATGTTAGAAAGCACTATTAATGATGGGTGTAACAATTCCATTATTCCTATGAGTGTAGCCGAAGAAGGAAAAACCCCTATAGTATCTGGAGATAAGGTTGTGATGTGGCATTAAAGATTGAGACCTATCAAGGAGAAGGGTATCTGAGTACAACATGGTAAAGATATGATAAAAGGTATGTCTAATTGCTCTCTGGATTTTTTTTCTTTGACCATTGCTTATATGGGAAGTAGAATCGCCCAATATTCTCCTCTAGTGTTATGAGGGCAAAGGGAATGTTACTAGTGGGGAAAAATATTGTGTTTGGACTTATGTATCATTTATAGATGACTTCTCAAGGAATACATGGATTTAATTTTATAATGTGTTTGGACTTGTGTCAATTCTAGCACTAGGTAAATTTGTGTACCATGTCTCATTTATAGATGCTTATCAAAGAATACATGGATTTATTTCCTCGACAAGACATTTGAAATCTTTGAAAAATTTAAGGACTTTAAAGCTTTGATAGAGAATAAGGCAGAAAATAAAATTAAGATGATGAGGATTAATAATGGTGGTGTTTTTTTCAATAATTTAGTTGAGGAATTTTATTAATAAGTACAATATAGAAAGGTAAATACTTCTCCATACACACCTTAACATAATGGAGTTGTAAAAAGGGTGAAAAGGACGAGTTGATTGAAAAAACAAGGAACATGCTTAGTGGTGTCAGATTAGGATAGGAATTTTGGGTAAAGGTAGTGGATGCTACATGTTACCTGGTAAATCAATCACCCTCATTAGCATTGGATAGCAATACTCCACATGATGTATGGATTGGTAATAAACCATCTCTTAAACATCTCGAGGTATTTGGTTGTGATGTTTGTGTACACATTCCAAAGGAAAATAAGACTAGGTTGGATTATAAAGCTGCAAAGTGTATCTTTGTTGGATATAAAGATAGTTTGAAAGGTTATAAGATTTAGAACCCAAAAACATAACAAGGTTGTGTATAATCGAGATGTGGTATTTAGAGAAATAAAAGATGTTGTCAAACAGAAAGTCCTACAAAGGGAGAGAGTGTTGATTTGGGTAGCATCGAATGCGCTCCAAGTCTCAAACTTTGTAGAGAGGCTTAGACACATGTCTTCCAGAGAACCCATAAATCATTTGTGAAAATTCCACTCAGAGAGTGTTTTATTAAAATAATTAATTATTTTTAAACATACCTTAAGTCTAAACTTAAGAAAATAAAATAATTAAAGGGTATTAATAAAATAGAGTGTGAATCTTCTAGAGGAAGCGGAGATCAAGTCAATTAGTCATTGATTAAAGATTTAATCTCGGCCGGTGAAGTCTCAACGAGAAGATTATAAGAATGACTTGAAGGGTCATTTGGAAGATACACAAGAGGATCAAGAGATTGAAATACTTTAGTGAGCAATGCTCAGGGAGAAGATCGATCGAGAAGATACTTGCAGAGAGGGGCAGAGATAATTGTTGGTTGGAAAGTCTATTCTTGAGCTGGAGAATACACAACAAAGAAGACAAAGAACAATACACTGAGGGCCAACTTAGTTTCTACGCAGATCCTGCGCAGAGGTAGCGCAATAGCCCAGAGGAAGTCCGTGATTCAGCTGAGGATCAGTCAAATCCAGTGTCGGAGAGCCGAGGTGTGATACCGGAAGGGGCCAGAGGGTAATATCTAGCCAGTAGAAGAGCCAACATGTAGAAGCCACGTAGTCCCCACACAGAGTGGCGCAGAGATTGTGGAGGGCTTACCATTCCAGGGTTTTGGCATGTTCGGATTCCAGTGTCAATGTGTGAGGTAGTCTCACCAGCTTCTATGTCAGTCAGATTCTCTGTGAGGATAGCGAGCAAGGCATCCAATTTGTATTCAAAAATATTACTGCATAATATATAAACCATCAGCTGTTACACTAGTTTTCTCGCATTGGGTTTTTCCAGGGACATTGGTCCAAAAACAACGATGTCATATGTGTCTCTGATTTACTCTTATTCAGATTTTGTTTCTGCACTTGTATTTTTCTGCAGCTTATTTGTGAAGGCTGTAGTGTACGAGATCTTGTTGTTTACAGTATAAAACCGTAAATAATTTGTTAAAATGAATTAACAAGATAATAGATTTCTCATCAGTGCTGCAGTAGGATTCCGGGTAATACAAAATTTCACATCGTATTGAAGCTTGTTTAAGCTTAGTGCAGGAGGAGCAAAAGAGCAGATCCAACATTGAAGGAGAAGTTGAGGATCAAAGAGTTGCATAAGCAACAAATCGATCTTCCAGGTGTGTTACACGTTATTTTTTCACCATGACATTTGACTGTCCATATAGGTCTATCACTACCTATATTGTGCTCCCTTAGAAGTAAAAAAACCCTAATGTTCCTAAACCAAGTCTTGGAATTGGAGAAAATCTCTGTAAAACCCTTAAAAGTCTACCTCTGCACTTTTTATAGCTTTTTCCTGTGGGTCCACGAATGTTTGGTTTATAAATAGTAGCAACCCCTGCACGTTCTACTACTAAAACCTGCGGACCCCCGTAAAAAGTAAAAAAAAGTAAATTCTAGAAGCATAGCTGGTCGAATATTCTCCCGACTGGAAGCTTCTAGAGGCGCGATCAGTTCGAGTTTTATCCCTCCACTCATGGAGCTTATCCCTTGGTCCATGGAGCTAAAATCACTTCATGAGAGGAATCCATCCCCCTCTTCATGGAATTGAAACTACCTCCATTTTTCTATAAATTGAGCTCAAGTTTCAAGCTGAAGGGTAGATGCTAGGTAGCTAAAAGATTGTAAATGAGTTGCTGAAGAAAATTCCCAAGAGTGCATACTTTCTACAATAGTTGTTGTGGGCATGAGAATGATCACACCCTTATGTCCATAACCCCACGCTAGTATTTAAAGAGGAAGACTTATCAAACTGAAGGAGGAACGATTGTTCAGGACCCCTGGAGAAATCTGTACGACATCAAGGCATCAGGTTGTAAGATTACTCTTTTTATTCAAGATAATACATATGGATCTCTTTTTCTCATTGAGTTGTTCTTATGTTTATTGAAATAACATCAATACTTAGACTCCTTGATCACTAAGTTGGGTTAGCTTTTCTTGATTATTATATGTTGTAGATGCTTTGAATCTTTTGTCTTGTCTTTGATTGCAGGTTCTACTTATTGGAGAAGCCTATTTGGAGCAACTGGATAAAACATTGCATCGAACGTTGGATATCAAGGTAGGGGCATGTCCTCTCTATTTTCTTATAATAATTATGAAATGCAATTAATCTAGAGAAAAAGGTTTCCAAATGGATGTTTGTTTCTAGCTATTCGTTGAATACTAGGGAGATCACTCTTGTCCGCAAGAGGTATTAATCTGCATAGCAAAATGGCGACTCTGCTGGGGAATAAAACTTAGTTTTCTTTATTTTATTTTCAGTTTGAATTTTAGAGTTTTCTGATTTTGTCTTATCTGAGAACGGGTTGGGTAGATAACTTTTAAGAATCCCTAAAAAATAAAAGTTGATTATTATTATTATTTTTGTTATTTATTATTATTTATTTATTTATTTTATTATTATTTTTGTTTTCCTTGCCTCCGCGGTTTTTAGCAGAAAACAGTGCGAAAACCTCCGTAGTTGTTAGTTTAAAACAGTGCGGTACCACTCTATTTTCCATTAGAAACTGCAGACCCCTGGAAAATTTTTGAAAAATTAAATTCTCTTTCTTAGAGCGAGATCACCTGATTCTTTGTGTTTGCCCAGTCTATCTTAGCTGTCAAATCTTATGTGTGAATTTCTTTTCAACAACTTTTGCGTTTGTGTGATTTATCATCCTATTTGCATCTTATAAGTGAATGTTTGCCTTACTTTATTGCTGCTCCATACAAGATACCTTCATTTACCTTAGCTTACTGGTATGATGATATTGTCTTTATGAGCCACTAAGATCATTGCAAACCTTATGAAAATTGATTCCTTTTTCATTTGCAAATTTGGAAGAGCTTTTAGCTTATTGAAGCCTGCTATCACATCAAAGAATTTTTGGATGTTTTAATTTTTGCTAAGATAAGTAGAAATTTTTCTTATTCTGATCACAAACTAGGAGAAAACGTCCTCAAACATCCTAGATAGACTTCAAAATTAGATTTTTTCTTTGATTTTGAATTTTATGTTTTTAGAGTTTTTTAGATATTGTTTTCTTTTGGAAATGGTTTGTTTATTGATTTGTAGTTTTTGATCTGATTGTTCAAGGAATTTTATTTCAAAAGAGTAATTGATCATTTTTGCAAATTGAGTTCTCTATGAAATTGTCTTCTTTTCAAAGATTTTGTTTATGAATGAAAGAATTGGTGCTTTGAAAATTGTTAAATTTCTCAATATTTCCCTTAAATAATATTCATTGAAAAGAAATAGTTTCACTTCTCATTTAGATGCATTTAGCATATTTTTGAGTTGGGTCACAAACATCATTGAAGTTTCAACTCCATACCATTTGCCTTAAGCAACATCCAAATTAAAAACAACGCGTTAATAAAATCAATCTAGATATTTTACATTTTCTAGGGCTCATTCCACCAACATAGCTTAGGCTAGTGTTTTGGAACAGGCTGTAATTAAAATTCCAAAACAATTTAAACAAACAAGTAGCATCTTGCGGTAGGAAAATCCAATTGTAGCATTTGTACGCCAGGAAGCTCTTCTTAAAAGAGTTAAACACGAGATCATGTCGGAACCAATGGGGTAATCGTACATATCTCATTGGGAAAGATAGCAAATGTGCACGTAATACAAATGGTAAACCTTAGATTAACCATTGTCAAGGAGCTTGGGGTAACTTGTTGGCAAACCTTGGATTTACCATATCAAGGAGCCTTCAAAAGGATTGAGCTTGATACTCTGCCCTTGCTTGTATATGTAATCGTAGATTGTTCCCCCAGGTACATTCATTCCTGTTGGTGACCTTAGCGACCATAATCTTCAGGATTTTTCCCAAGGTGACGGTGGAGGGAAGGTCCCACTGTACCTGTAACAAACGTCAGCTAGGTTCACTTGGACTTTTCGGAGGGTAATCTTCGCTTCGAGATGGTATAAGTGGAGGGACTTGAACCTGACTTTTTCATTAAGCAGGTTGTCGGGGTAACTATTCCAACCGCCAAGTTTTCCACATTAGAATTCTACGACATTGGATTTCATCACCAACTAGCGTTTTAGTGTGGAAACATACTGTTTGTGTGTGGATTGTCTCTTAGATTTTTTAGGCGTGTGTTCGATTTGATTGTTTCCTTAGAGAATTTAGGTCTATTTTGTTGACATTTTATTTGATTTCGTGTGTTAAATTTTTAACCGTGGCTGAATTACCAAGACACTCTCGTAGAATGCAGGGAAACCCCCTGAGTACACATCAAGTCAGTTAGAAAATCTTAAATCTGAAAAAGGCGAACCATCAGGGACCAGATCAACTAAACAAGAGGAAACATCAGTAATAATACATCCTGATTACGAAGTAGATCAACCTCAAACAACAAAAAGTTATCAAAGAAAACTAGAAATTTCTGAACTAGTTGAACTTGCTTCCACAAGTAGTGAATTATTAGCTACTGAACTTGAAATTTATGAACCTAAAACTAAACCTGCTACATCTGAGCCTGCTTCAAAGTTCATAACCCAAACCCCTGGTCGTCCTCATTCACCTCGAGTGAAGTTTCGCATCACTGAGAACCTTCCTCCCAGCCTCATTAGTATCGAAGAGATTACTGACATAGAAGAAGAAGTTCTACTTCCTTCACATCAAGAATCTTTAGATATAAGGCCAAGTGGATCGATTTATATATCCCTTTCAAAAAAGATCCTTGGTATTCTCAGTTAACCAATTTTTTGCATAATAGTGGTCTCAACTATTCACCACCCTGTATTCCTTTTTACGCCATACCCAGAGGTAATTACAGACCTTCATTAAACATGTTTGGTGAGTCATCCATGTTTTCTTCATCGCCATAATTTTTTTTTGTATGGTGGTCCATCTGTTCCTTCAGGATACCAGTCGCTTTCTGGTACTTTCTTAGGAGCATCTCCCTCTCCCGAAAAACTAGTACAATCACCTGGTCTCAATGATTCTCATACCAAAAATTTGAATGCGGAACAAGTCTACATGATGTCTGGAAATATTACTAACCCTGACCCTCAAGGTAGTAATTTACCACCTGGGGGGCACCCTCAAGGTAGAAATTTATCGCTCGGGGGGCAACCTCAAGGGCAGTATATACCACAAGGGTAGCACATACCTCAAGGACAATATCAACCTCAAGGGCAGTATATACCACAAAGGCAGTACATACCTCAAGGACAATATCAACCTCAAGGGCAGTAATCTATTCAGGGTCTGCAACCTCTTCAAGGAAAATACCCTATGTCAGGGCAACAATATTTCCAAGGACAAAAACCTCCTTTGGGGCTGCAGTTTTATCAAGAACAACAATTGTTTCAAGGAGGTCAATCTTTTAGTGGAAATTATCCAACAAACTATTAAACTTACGTTCCAAATTTTCAACCTGGTTATGGTCCATCTTACGCATCATAACCTTCAATGGGAACTTCTTTTCCTGGGGTAAACACAGTGTGGAATCCTTCGTTGACTCAACAGAATTTACAACCTAATGTGCAAGTACCTTATAGTAAACCCAGTCAGACAACTGCTTACACTCAAATCCAGCAACCTGTCCAACCTACGCTTCAAGTTATACCTCAAGCATCTGCACCTAGTAGTATTCAACAACCTGGTCTGAGTACACCTAGAACTCCACCCCAAATTGCTGCATCAACTTCTGTTCAAAAACCTAGTACACCTATCCTTGGAGTTTCTGCAGCTCCTATTTCTATATCCCCTCAAGTAACAACGACACCTGTATCATAACCGATCCCTCAAGTCACTACTCATCAACCTGGACCTACAATTCAGGCTACTGTTCAAACATCTGCAGGGCAACCTAGTACAAGTACAATTATAACGAGGCAACCTTATACAGGTCAGTTTGTTTATCAACCATATCAAGGGTAGTATCAATATGGACCTGTAGCGCAAAATCCAGCATACCAACATCAACCATACCATGGTTACACATATCAGATACCAGCTCAGCCTCCGTACGGTACAACTAATCCTAGTTATCTTAGAGGCATTCCAACCCCAACTGCACATGCTATTCCAGGTTACCCTGGATATCCTCCTCCTGGTACTGGTATAGTCCCTCAAGGTTATCATTTTTCTCAACACAACCTTAACCGTCGGTTACCATTCATTGCAAATTTGGATTTACCAGATTTGTCACGCCTCACGAACGATCCGATTTATTATCTTCCGTTTTGGCCACCAATGCCGAATAAGTTGCCCAATGATATTCCTAAGTTCGAAGGTAAATCAGGAGAAGACCCCTCAAACCATGTCATGACTTACCACCTCTGGTGTGTTGAGATTGCAACAAGATGACGAGCTTAGTGGAAAGAAGTCGCCTTCACTAAGTGGGTCCGTAGGCTATTTTTGGTGCAAAGTCTATTTTTAGACATATGGATCATGTTCTATGAGTTGCAGGATGCTATTTGTGTGTAGCGGAATCTATTTTTAGATTGCCAGTCTAAAAATAGATATGTCGAATATTATTAGCTCTTAATAATATTTGGACTCTGAACATTATCTTATTCTCTTGGAGCACTTTATTTAAGTGCACAGATGTGGCACAGGAGTTGACAGAAGGAATTACGCTATTCCTGAGGGTTAAGTGGAGCTATTGCATGGATACTTCAGTTAGAACTCATGTGACAGAGTTTGGTGGAGTTGATTGAGGAAGTTAGTGGAGTTGTATTCAGTTTAACTAATCTATACATAGTTGAGCTATTTGTATTCAGTTTAACTAATTGATACAATTAGTGAGAGTGGTGTGAATTAATTATTAATTAATTCACTAATTATAAACTCATTAATCAACTAAAGAATGCATCAGTTAACTTCAGTGCATGGACAGTTTCAGTGGAGAGTGAAAGAGCAGGTTAACTATCAGTTGTGACTATACTGTTGCTATTTGCAACACACAGATAGCTAGAGAAGCCCATGAAAATTGCGCAGTACAAGCCAGGTGGTTTATCTAATTAATGAAGCCATCCCATAGCATTGAAAATGCAATAGAGGCTGGCTATCAAGTGGCAAAAGATTGGAGCATGTGTTTTGCTAGATCTAGCTTGATAATGTGTAGCAATTGAGGGTGTGCATGAGAGCTTGTGAGGAGATTTTGTACTATGATTGTTACATGATCTCCAGGACATATAATATACAGATAGTTGGGGTTTTCAACTTTAATATTTCCCATTAAATACTGTGTTCATATGTGTGATTGTTTGTGGTTTTAATGTGTGCATGCAATTGATTTTATTTCCGCATGTGAGGATCAATGGTAGAAGAGATTCTGTATTACGCATGAAGCTAAAATAGTGTGTAATCAGGAGAATCTCGGTGAATAATATATCAGTTATTCAAATTTCTACATGGTATCAGAGCGATATTGATCATTGGAGCAATTGCAAAACATTGAAGCGGTTGAGTTTTGCGCTGGTGGAATTTGAATTTGCAGCAATGTTTTCTTGGTGTCGAAGCTGAGATGTCTTTCAACGGATTGCGATTGGAGTATGCCCTTGAGGGAAGCTCGAATTATATTGCATGGAAGGACAGGATGGAGGCGGTGCTGGATGACAATGGGTTGAAGAAGTTCATAGATGCAGAAATTCTAAAGCCTACTTCTAGTGATGCTGCCGTACTTGACGCATGGCAAAAGAAGACAGCAAAGTGTCAAAGGATTCTGTTGGAGGGCATGAAGGATCACATAGTATCTAGCCTTCATGGTAAGGCTTCTCCATTCTTGATGTGGAAAGCTTTGACAAATTTATTTCAAAGCAAGAGCGATCAAAGGAAGTTGGCGCTCAAGGACAAACTCAGGAACATAAAAATGGAGAAAGGCGACAGTATGCCCAAGTACCTCACGAAGTTCGTCCAATGCAGAGATGAGCTGGGAAGTGTGGGGGTGACTTTTGATGATGAGGACTTGGTGAGCTTGGCTCTCCTTAGGCTTCCAAAGAGTTGGCATTCCTATCAGGACTTTGTCAATGGTCGGGAGAAATTGCCAGGATGGGAGCGACTTTGGTCGGATCTTGTGCAAGAGGAGATAAGGCGGAGTACCAGGGATGGATCTTCATCAGAAAACTCTGATGAAGAGAATTGTGCTTTGGATGCCAAAGAAAATAAGGGGAAGAGCAAGAAATCTTCTCAATCCGGTGCGAAAGGCAAGAAGCAGAACATGTCCAAGGTGAA
This sequence comes from Pinus albicaulis, assembly GCA_034641835.2. Classification (NCBI taxonomy): domain Eukaryota; kingdom Viridiplantae; phylum Streptophyta; class Pinopsida; order Pinales; family Pinaceae; genus Pinus; species Pinus albicaulis. The sequence continues at coordinate 546,701,342 of CM076571.1, forward strand.
GTGCTTTCATTGTCACCAACACGGACATTACACCACAAATTGTCCACAGAAGAAGAAAAATAAGCAGGATGCTGGGACTACAGCTGGAGAGGCCTTAGCCTCGCAGTTTGAGCTGGATTTTTTGCTGATCGCATGCTTGGTCTCAAGTATGATGGGATCAGTGTGGTTTCTTGACAGTGGTGCATGTTTTCACATGACAGGAGATCGAGATTTGTTTACTGATCTGGATGAGAAAGATCTTGGAGTGCACATTGAGATGGGCGATGATGGTAGATACAGTGCGACCGGTATCGGTACCATTTCCTTTGAGAGGGAGTCTGGTAAACCCTTCGTATTGAAGGAAGTGATGCATGTTCCAAGATTGAAGAAGAATCTTATCTTTGTGGCGATGTTAGAAGACAAGGGATATGATGTTGTCTTTAGCGAGGGAAAGGCTTTCCTGCGCAGTAAGGCAACTGGTGAGACCCGGAGGATAGGGGTTCAAGTTAAGAACCTTTATCAATTGCAGGTAGATGGCTGCGCAGCAATGGTAGGCAAGGCAGAAGGAGTGGTGAGCTGGGATGATGGCGAGTTGTGGCACCGGAGATTGGGCCACCTTCACCATGGAGCTTTGAAGATACTGCAGCAGATTTCTACTGGGCTTCCTAAAGGCACTCTTACGCAGTCAGATCAGTGCAAGGGGTGTACCTTGGGAAAATTTGTGAAAGCCACATTTCACGAGAAGGATAGTCGCGCCACGACGATCCTTGAGAGAATTCACACAGACGTGTGTGGACCTTTCTCAGCAGCTTCGACAGCAAAGCACAGGTATTATGTGATATTTGTTGATGATTTTTCTCGTAAGTGCTAGATCTTCTTCATGCAGAAGAAGAGCGAGACATACTCAAAGTTCTGTGAGTTCAAGGCACTGGTTGAGAAAGAATCGGGGAAGCAGGTGAAGGCTCTTAGGAGCGACAATGGTGGTGAATTCATCTCTGGCAAATTCAAGGACTTTTGCAACACAGAAGGAATTCGAAGAGAGCTCATAAAGACTCATAACCCACAACAGTAACGAGGTTGCCGAGCGAAGAAATCGTAATGATCATGGGTGCCGGTGACTGCGATGTTGCATGATCGTGGCCTACCTATACACTTGTGGGCTGAGGCATGCAATACTGCGGTTTATGTGCAAAACCGTTGTCCTCACAGAATACTTGGCATGAGTACACCTGAGGAGACGTTTTCTGGTAAGAAGCCTGATATTTCCCATTTGAGGATTTTTGGTTCACTTGTTTACATTCATGTGACGAAGGATGCTAGGAAGAAGCTGGAGCCGACTGCAGAGGTTGGGATATTTGTGGGGTACACTGATACACCCCACAAATATCGTGTGTATTTTCCAGAAAGTCGCAAGACTGTTGTGTGAAGGGATATCAAATTTCATGAGGAGAAAGCCATGAAGTGTTCACTTGAGAGGGAGCCACACTTGCATGCAGATGAGGAGCTATTAGTTCCTAAGGATGAGCCTCAGGATGTGGATCAACCACAAGAGGAGGTTCATGGAGTGGAAGAGACCACTCAGGAACCGCCAACCATCGTAGGGCGAAGCGCACTACGTGCCGAGCGACCGGCTCAAGATGCAGAGAAGGTCAGACGAGCACCTACATCATACAAGCAGACAGAGACAAATAATTCGACCGAGATACTGGATACATGGCCTTTTTGGTGAGCAAGTGTATCGTATCGCAGCCATCCTCTTTCATGGAAGCTGTGGAGGACCCCGCATGGGTAGATGCCATGGTGGAAGAGTATGATTCGATTGTTAGAAACAGTGCATGGGAGATTGTCCCGAGACCGGAGGGTAAATCAGTGGTGGGTTCGAGATGGATCTACAAAGTGAAGCAGGCAGCTGACGGGAGTGTGGAGAAGTGTAAGGCAAGATTTGTTGCCCGAGGCTTTTCACAGATTGAGGGGATCGATTATGAGGAGACCTTTGCACCTGTCGCAAGGTATTCTTCCATACGGATGATTCTTGCTCTCTCAGCGCAGATGGGGTGGCACATTCATCAGATGGATGTGAAGACTGCGTTCCTCAACGGAGTCATTGAGGAGGAGGTGTACATAGAGCAGCCCAAAGGTTTCGAGATCTTTAGCAGCGAGTCGCATGTGTGCAGGCTCAAGAGAGCGTTGTATGGGTTGAAACAAGCACCTCGTGCTTGGTACACACGGATAGACAGTTATTTCACCGGACTTGGATTCTCTAAGAGTGAGGCAGATCCTAACCTATACCAGATTGTGGTGGAGGGTAAGTTGCCGATCATTGTACTTTATGTAGATGATTTGATTTTGACAGGTGATGAGCTGTTGATACACTCATGCAAGGCTGATCTTGCAAAGGAGTTTGAGATGAAGGACTTGAGCCTCCTTCATTATTTCCTGGGATTAGAAATTTGGCAGCGCAGTGGTGGACTATTTATTTCTCAGGGTAAGTATGTCCAGGAGATACTGGAGAAGTTCAACATGCATGGCTGCAAGCCTGTTGATACTCCTCTTCCTGGTGGTTGGAGGAAGGAGGATGCTACTTCGGCGGAGGTAGTGGATGCCACTGTTTATCGACAGTTGGTGGGGTCGCTTATGTATCTGGTCAATACACGACCCAACATATGCTATGCTGTTAACCAGCTTTCACAAGCTATGGTTAAGCCTACCAAGCTCTACTGGAAGGCAGGCAAGCATGTATTGAGATATCTCAGAGTCACATCGGGATATGGATTATGGTACAAACAGTCAGATGAGGTGAATCTGTGTAGCTCACGGATGCAGATTGGGCAGGGAGCCCAACGGACAGAAAAATCACATATGGAGGGATTTTCAGTATCGGGTCGATAGCAGTTTCTTGTTACATCAGGAAGCAGAGATCTGTGGTACTCAATTCAACAGAGGCCGAGTATATGGCAGCGAGTTTGGCCGCATGCGAGGCTATATGGATGAGGAAGATCTTGGTCGGGTTGTTCAGTTCACACTTAGATCCTACTGTGATTTTTTGTGATAATCAGAGTTGCATCAAAATCTCAGTTAATCCAGTATTTCATGATATATCTAAACACATTGACATCCGGTATCATCATATTAGAGATTGTGTGCAGTGGAAGATCATGTTACTTTCATACATTCCTACGGAGGATCAGGATGCTGATATCTTGACGAAGGCGCTCACCAGGAGCAAATTCGAATACCACAGGGGTAGGATAGGGGTTGCAGATAATCCTTATCTTGTTGAGAAGGAGTGTTGATATTGCAACAAGATGATGAGCTTAGTGGAAAGAATTCGCCTTCACTAAGTGGGCCCACAGGCCATTTTTGGCGCAAAGTCTATTTTTAGACTATGTCTATTTTTAGACATATGGATCATGTTCTATGAGCTGCAGGATGCTATTTATGGATGTTTGGTCAAGTCGGGAAAAGTATACGGACTTTTATTTTTAGACATATTGGGCGGAATCTATTTTTAGATTGCCAGTCTAAAAATATATATGCCGAATATTATTAGCTCTTAATAATATTTGGACTCTAAACATTATCTTATTCTCTTGGAGCACTTTATTTAAGTGCACAGATGTGGCACAGGAGCTGAAAAAAGGAATTACGCTATTCCTGAGGGTTAAGTGGAGCTATTGCATGGATACTTCAGTTAGAACTCATGTGACAGAGTTTGGTGGAGTTGATTGAGGAAGTTAGTGGAGTTGTATTCAGTTTAACTAATCTAAACATAATTGAGCTATTTGTATCTAGTTTAACTGATTGATACAATTAGTGAGAGTGGTGTGAATTAATTATTAATTAATTCACTAATTATAAGCTCATTAATCAACTAAATAATACATCAGTTAACTTCAGTGCATGGACAGTTTCAGTGGAGACCAGTGCAGAAATAGGTGAAAGAGCAGGTTAACTATCAATTGTGACTATACTGTTGCTATTTGCAACACACAGATAGGTGGAGAAGCCCATGAGGATTGTGCAGTTCAAGCCAGGTGGTTTATCTATTTAATGAAGCCATCCCATAGCATTGAAAACGCAATAGAGGCTGGCTATCAAGTGGCAAAATATTGGAGCATGTGTTTTGCTAGATCTAGCTTGATAGTGTGTAGCAATTGAGGGTGTGCATGAGAGCTTGTGAGGAGATTTGTACTATTATTGTTACATGATCTCCATGACATATAATATACAGATAGTTGGGGTTTTCAGCTTTAAGCTTTCCCATTAAATACTGTGTTCATATGTGTGATTGTTTGTGGTTTTAATGTATGCATGCAATTGATTTTATTTCCGCATGTGATGATCAATGGTAGAAGAGATTCTGTATTATGCATGAAGCTAAAATAGTGTGTGATCAGGAGAATCTTGGTGAATAATATACCAGTTATTCAAATTTATACATGGTGCGCATCCAACTCTTTAATCGATGATTCCATTCGATTAAGACTATTTCAAAGAACACTGATAGGTTTAGCTACAAAGTGGTATATTAAACTACCACGTGGCTCATTCAACAATTTCAACGCATTAGCAACAACTTTCTTAATACACTTTAAGTTGCCAGACCGTTACAACAATGGCACAAAACTCTTAACTTCACTAAAACAATCTACGTCTACATACATTTCAGATCACATACATGAATGGAGACGTAGACGACGTTTAGTGAAAGTTTTTATTTCGGATCAGATCTTGGCAGAATGGTTTATCAAATCATTACTTCCAAATATCACTGAAGATGTGGCTAAGGGAGGTGTTGTTACAGAAGAACATGTCATAGCTCAAGAACAATACATAGACCTTGTATATACACAGTCTGGTACTTTATACGAAAAAATTCTTGATTTACCGTATCCAGGTCAAATAACTGCAACTCCTTCAAGTTCTCATGCTGCAGACGGTGTAATTGGTTTAGTTAGCGCTAATAAGAGTAAGAAGAAGTCCTCCAAAACTACTTCTCCTATTATAAATTTACCAGATTCACCGAAAGGAGATTCTTCCCTTGAAACTTCTGCCGACATTCATGTTGTAGAATCATCTACAACTAAATATAGAACCAGTAATAAGAAGAAAGGAAAGAATAAAAACAAACAAACTACATCTCCCAAAGAGAAAACCGAAAAGAATGAACCAACTGATGAAAAACGGAAACCTCGTTATCTTTGTCTTATCTGTGACGAGGATCACTATACTAAAGAGTGCCCGCATCGGATCGAGTTCTCCAAGTTTTTAAAAGGTTCACCCACACCCGCTATCTTGAAAGATCCTTTTCCTACTCAAGATAGAAAAATGATAGTATCTTCTTCAAATTCATCGGAAAATATTTTAATGATGTCTCAAGTTATGGTTGTGACACGATCTCAAGATTATGGAACTAAAAATCCTGTAACTGATAAAGAGACACAAAATTCTAATCAAACACCAGACGTATCTCCTTCAGTTTCCGAACCACTTCATATCGAGAAACCTAATCCTAATCTAGTGACTAAACCTCCTGCTAAATGTGTACTTCAAAAATCAAATTTCAATCCACATGTGAGATCTGCTCAGAATTACAACATTGTTGAAGATTTGGCGATATCCCCTTCAGCAGTATCTGACCTTAGAAGTGCTACAATCATGTACAACATAAATGAAATTACTATTATCAACTATTGGAGCTATTGATCCTCAAGATTCTAACCTCTTGGTCTTTGATCTAGAAAATTTTACACCGACACTCCCTCATCAGATGGCTTTTCAAATTCTAGTATTAGTAAAATCCAGACAAGTTTTGCGTACTGTTATTGATGAGGGGGCATCCATGTGTATAATGTCATTAAATTGTTGGAAAAATCTAGGTTCTACAATAATCAACCAATCCCCGAAAATCCTTAAAGGCTTTGATGGAAGAAGATTTCATCCATACGGAATACTCCAGGATGTACCTATATAAGTAGAAGGCAAAACTGTTAATCTAGATGTGGAAGTTTTTGATTCCCCTCTTGATTACAACCTTCTTTTGGGTCGTAGTTGGTCTTATGCCATGACTGCTGTCGTTTCACTCGTCTTTCGGCTAATCATGTTTCCTTATAAAGGAAAGATTGTGAAAATCAATCAGTTGTCATATTATTCGTCAGACCCTACTTTTATAGACAGTAACCAACACGTTGGAAAAACAACTATCCTATACGAAGATGTTGGTGTAGGTTTAGTAAATGACTCTGCTCTGATGGGAGCTTTCTCTATGCCTCCACCCAACGTGCCGCGTATCATTTCCAACATCAATATGATCTCATCAAGCACTATACCATTCGATGACACTTGGGTAGTGCCTTCAGAATCAGAACAAGACTCTTTCAATGGCGAGATGCCTTTGAGTCATTTTGAAATGGAATATGTAGCATTGCAGTCATCAAACATATTGTACAACCTTATCTGGATGATTTACCTGCTTATTCTTTATGTAGGGATGATCATCCTACACACTTATGAGAAATTTTCATGAGATGTAGGCATTACAATATTCATTTGAACCCGCAAAAATGTGTTTTTTTGTGTGAAATCAGGATGGTTACTAGGATTCATCGTTTCGAAAGATGGCATTCGTGTCGACCCCTTGAAGGTTGAGGCCATCATCAACTTACCTCCTCCTTCCACACTTCGCCAACTCTAAAGTTTGCAAGGGAAACCAAATTTTTTACGTAGGTTTATCCCGAACTATGCTGAGTTAACAAAAGGTTTTACCCAGTTGTTAAAACAAAGTGTTCCTTTTATTTGGGATGAGATTGCTGATAGACCTTTTGATGCATTAAAACACGCATTGACCGATGCACTATTATTGCATCCACCCAATTACCACTAGGGCTACTTTTTATACTTAGCTGCCTCTGATTCCACCATTGGAATAGTTTTGGTTCAAGAGGATGAATCTCACAATGAGCATGTGATCTATTATCTAAGTCAGAATCTCAACTCGACGGAAATCAAATATTCACATGTGGAGAAATTGGCCTTGGCAGTAGTCCAAGTTGTCCAACAATTTCGTCACTACATACTATTACGTAAAACAACTGTGATATCTAATTGCAACCCGATGATGTATATCTTGACAAAACAATTACTCGGGGGAAAATACTACAAATGGATTGCTATCCTACAAGAGTTTGATTTGGAATTTTAAAAATCTAAATCAAAGAAATCACTAGTGTTTGTTGAGCTTATGTGTGACTTTCCCAATACTGAGATAGAAACCGTGGTATAGAATCCCATCGCAGATGAATCTCTGTTTTTTATCAGTACATTAGATCTATGGTATGGAGATATCATTATATATTTTCAAACCCAAAAAATTTTCCCAAAGCTTTTACGTTCACATCGATGGAGAATCCAATATCAATCCCAGCAATACAATATTGTTGGAGACACTCTTTATCGTCATGGTGCGAATTCTGTTTTTCGACGTTGTATAACTCACGAAGAGGCTGAAAAAGTTTTGAATGACTGCCACTCTGGAGCATGTGGTGGTCATATGTCTGGGTTTTCCACAGCCCAAAAGATATTGCACGCTGGTTATTTTTTGCCATCATTATTCAAATATTGTATTATTGTGGTCCGAAAATGCCACAACTACCAAATTTTTGATCGAAATATGTGCGTGCCTCCAGATCCTCTTCACCCAATCATTGTTGTCGGTCATTTTTCAAAATGCGGCATTGATTTCATTACATGTAACCCTCATTTGACCGAGGGGCATGAGTATATTATTCTCGTTGTAGATTACTTTACCAAATGGGGCGAGGTGATGCCTATATTCGCGACAGATGGAAAAACTAAAACTACTTTTGTATTCAATCATGTGATTGCTCGTTTCGGTGTGCCTCAAGCTATTATCACAGACCATGGGAGTCATTTTCGAAATATTATGATGATTGAACTTTCCGATCAACTTGGCCTGAGTCATGATAATTCTACTCCGTATTACCCGCAGGCTAATGGTTAAGTTGAAGCCGTCAACAAGGTTCTAACCACCACGATTAAATGGATTATTGGAACTCACAAATAAAATTGGCATACCATGATTTTTTCGGCACTATGGGCATACCAAACCTCCACAAAAACTGCTACAGGGTTCACTCCTTTTCAACTTGTCTATGGTTTAGAAGCTGTGTTACCCATTGAATGCGAAATACCGTCACTTAATTGAGTTGTTACCAACTACCTCTTATTGGGCCTTGAAATTCTCATTCACTTCCATTAAATTTTCGCTTATATGTCCATATTATCACCTTCACTGCACCTCTATTTCATTATATTTACCTTACCATTATCACTATTGGGTTACTTTTATGTTTTTCCAAATTTTATTAATTCCTAGTATTTTTAAGTGAATTTGTGGTTAAAAATTAGAAAATAATATGCACATACTTATTCCTAACAAGTGGAATGAGTTTATTGCCATGTGTAGGTCAAAATGAAGCTTCCAAAAGATCCTTATGTGGCCTCCTAAGGCCAAATTCGAATTTGGATGGAGAAGATCATGGGATCATAAGGATATGTGTCTCATTTCCTATTTCTATTGTAACTCTAAGAAGACATGTGCCTTATAACTTGATATCTGGATTGTAACTCTAGAGATATAGGGGGAGATTCATGGAATCTCATTAATGAGATAGCTTCTCATTTTTTGTATAAATAGGGGAAGCTTTCTCCTATGAAATCATGTGTAAAATTGGAGTTATGCTCAAGATTTGAATACATAATTAGATTGTGGCACCTTACTTATTGTTAAGTAGGTAAATCCTCTCTGTGGACAGAGACGATCCCTCTAGCCCTAGATTGGGTCTAGAAACAAAGAGACATGCTAGAGTGTTGATTCCTAATTACTGAATGAAAAGAGGACATGGTAGATCGACCTACCTGGAATTCAATGCTGTCGCCGTGGCTGTAGTGGTGGTGGTCTCTCGCTCCTGCCTCGGCAAGTCACAATCCTTCTGCAGTCATGCTCGGATACCTGCACATAGATCAACAAACAAGAACATCATACGACATAATAACTTCATTCATAACTACTAGCCAGTCAAAGAGGGCTAAGCATATTTCATTAAATATACAACATAACACAACATGGGAACCAAACAATAGTCACGTATATGTATTGATAGAAGGAAGAGTTACAACCAAAGCTTTGACGTCGCAGTCTCCTCCAGTGGGGTTCAGCCGAAGCGCGTCTCAGATGCTCATCAGGGGATTCGGACGGGATGAGGGCATAGACTTAAGCTCTCTCAACGAAGTTCCTTCTTGTTCTATCTCTTTAATAGTTCATCTATAATATACTTAACTCTCCATGTTCAACTAGCTTATGCAAGGAGATATAACTTCTTTTTATAGAGGAAAATGAGGAGGTTGGGATCCCTACAAAGGTGGAAGGGAGGCCTATCCTTTAGGAGGTTCCCATAAGAGGTGGAAACCATAAACTAAAGGAAGGAGTCCGTGGTTATTCGGTCCAACCACTCCCAATGAATCATCCTCGGAGTTGTTAGAGTGGAATCTCCGCCTCTATTTTTAAAAAACATTCCATAAAAAGTTTGGCGCGGGAGGCTAACTAGGACATAGCACCCACTGGCGCGGGGTCCAGTGTTAATATCCTTCATTGGTGCGAGGGCAGAACTGGCTACTCGCGCCAAGGCAAAAACAAGGGTTTCTGAAGCTCTGCTCAGGGAATTGTCAGCATAAAGAATATTGCTCTCATGCAAAGAGATGCAATGATGGTATTTGCAAGGCATGACACGTCTTATTAGTCACAGAAACGACCCTCCAATGTGTGAGATAGGGATTGCAGGGACAGTGAAAAAATGTTATGTAACATATGCATTCAAACTAAACAATGCTTTCAGAAAACCTGCAATTACAAATACAACTGATATATCTGATACATGAACATGTGGTATGGGCGCAACCATCCATAATAGAGAATATAAAAACTAAGATCCAAGGTATGGAAGCAGCCATCTAGCAGTAAGGATCAACAGAAAGTGTAATATTTCAGAATGGAAAATACAAGAATATAAAACATATGCACAATTCCAACTACGGTAAAATAAGAATTAAACATGTAGAACTGGAAAAATGTTGGAATGCATCAAAACATCATAAATATGGGCAGAAAACAGCTGAGCCATCTCATTATTTATCAACATAAAATGAAATTACATAAGGCTCCAAAATGAATGCACTCAAGCCATAAGATGGCTGAAATACACCAAAGAAACCAAGCACTGGAAATGTGTGCTGCTACTGCTGTTGGAAACTATTATTATTATGAATAAGAACCATTTGCGAAAGGCTTTTAGAGTGAGCATAATGATCTATGCTTTCAACCAAGTACTCTACTCAAAAAACCCAGAAAAACCCAGAAATGGTTTAGCCAGATTTTAAGTTTGGGTTTTCAGCCTTTTTTGAGTTGCCCACTGCATTTCTGCTGCCTGACTTACGCACTCCCTGGGAATGACTACTGATATGGGGCTGAAGGAATGTTATATCAGCTACAATAACACCCAATAAACTCAATAGGTGAAGGGCTGGTCCCCTCACTAGAAAATAAGCTCAAATATTGGAGATTTCTCTCCTCCACTGCTACACCCATGCAACACAACCCAACTCTAAACATAATTGTGTTGTACATGAGACTGAAGCTTGGCCAAATGCCTGATTGTGGAAGTATAGTGAAAACTTCTCCAAGATCTCTTAAATGGAAGAGATGGGATTCTCTATCAGGAACACCCTGTGCTAAACAACACAACAATCTCAACTAAACAGTTGAAGAATGCAAGTAGTCTAAACAGACCATACACAAAATAATAATCCAAAACATGAATAACAACGGTTGCTATCCCCTCCATATATATCATGAGAGCCTCCTCACATTGGGTCCCATCCATACTTGCCACCAAGCTCATGCAAGTTGTCCTCCACTAAAACTGCGCTGTCTCATCATAAAGACTACTCCTCCATGACAACGCTGTTGATTTGGTCAAAGTTGACTGAATCAACATGATCCAATCCTTGTTCACACCCAAAGGTGCTTAATCCAACTACTTATTCTTCCTCCTTTCACATTAGGAGTGTTATTATTCCTTCTAAAGGGGTTTTATGAGTCTCCCCACCCACTTATTCACCTACCTAGTGATAAAACAAATTATAATATTCCATTTAGATGAAGTCTAAAATTTTGGAATATTACAGTCCTCCCCTCCAAAATGTTGTTTGTCCTCAAGCAACTGTAAATGTGGAGCAAAATTCCTCCCTTCCTATTCTTTTGGCCTCCTCATCAATAGCTTCCACCACAACTCAACATAATCTACAATAAATCTTCCCTCCAATGGTTCCTCCCAAGTATGCCAAACCAAATGGTGTACATCATGAGAAAGTGGAAGGTGTAAGTGGAAACCTTCTTGTTGTCCAATGGCCTCCTAGGGGTAGGAGTGATAATAAACATAGGGAATCTAATCCCCAATGAGAGTCGCCCATACCCATGCTATCATCCAAATGAAAAGAGCCATTCTAGGTAGCTCAAAAGAATCCTAAACCCCTGGTTCATGCAATGTGTTGGGTTGTATGGAGAGATTAAATTCTTCCACCCAAGTTGTTTCTCTTTCCATTTATGGTATGTGTGGGGCTGCTGCTGATTTTGGGCTGAAATGTCATGGCCTCCAAGAATTGCCCAAGCTACCCCACCAAACAAATCAGCCATGAAGTGCCTCCTCCAAAAACTCAAGTTCTCCAAATGGCTCCTCCCACATGAAGAAAAGAGATGTAGCATGGAAATCATGGTTTGCCCATTATTTCTCCAGAAACATGCAACATGTAAAGTAGGGAGAATCAGACCCCCAATGGGCACCTCCAACTCTTGTCCCACTCTCCAAACAACACTTCCCATGAACATAGGAACATCAACAATATATGGAAGCAAAAACCAATGAAAACAAGTTGCCATATGACAATCGAAAAGTGGATCACAGTTCCACACATGGAACCAGCGCAGTGCATTCCTTGCCTGCCTCAAAACAAATAATAACAAGTGCCTTTTCAGCCACTTGTTTGTGTTACACAACATTTTTTCACTGTCCCTGCAATCCCTCGTCCCATACATTGGAGGACTATTCCCGTGACCTATGAACGGTAAAATGTCCTGAAAACACCTTCATGGCATCCTCTTGCATAAGGACAAACATTCTCCTGAAGAAAATTTCCTCTGGAAAACCCTAAAAACAGATGTTTTAGCCTTGGTGCGACTAGTAAGCTCATCCCTCATGCCAATGGGGGAAATCCACACTAGAGGGCACGCCAAATGGCACTCTGTCCCTGTGTGTTCACTCGCGCCAAGCTTATTAAGGGATGTTTTTAAAAAATAAATGGCGGAAGTTTGATTCTAACAAACTCAAGAATGAATCATCAAAAGGAGTTGAGTGGTTTGGCTCCGGATCTCCATGTATAGGAAGTGGTTTTCCACCTCTCATGTAACCTTCCTAAGAGATAGGGCCTATTCCATGATTATAGGGATCCCAAATTCCTTCCTCCATCTATAAAAGTTTGCCCTCTCCATTATCAAGCTAGCTGAACTTGTAGGAAGGAAACTATAGTTGGGCAACTATTGAGAGCTAAGCCGAAGAGAATCCCGTAAGAGAGAGAGATTCGTCCAGATTCCCAACAGGCTTTGTTGAGACACGCTCCGCTGCAAGCCCCTCTGAAGGAATATCATAGCGTCAGAGCATTTGGTTGTAATATCCCTTTTGTCATTTATAGTATAAGCAACTTTGATTTTGGTTCCATTCTTGTGTTTACTCTCTTATGTAATGCAACGAATTATATCTTCTCTGACTGATATATAGTTACATGCTTTCAGTATTACGTTGTATGTCGTCGTTTCTCTGTGTGTGTACAGGTGTCCGGACGTGACAAACGGAAGGATTGTGATCTGTCAGACTAGGGACGAGGAGCACCGCTTCTTCATCGACAATAGCAGCGTGGGATTTGAGGTAGGCTACTTATCACAGTCTTTGTCTTTCTTGTAACTAGGAACCAACGTCATTGCGTGATTTGATTATTGCTAGACCCAATCTAAGGCTAGTGGGATCGCCTCTGTCCGCAGAGGGGATTTACCTCCTCAATAGTTTGCTGCCACAATCATCCTACAAGATAGGATCATGAAAGTAAAATGTGGTGCCAATGGTGCACACCAAGAATCATGTGGCCTCTCCCACAAAGCATCGATAGAATGGCCAACATCAATGCTACAAATGGCCTCAAGCACATGGCAATAAAATATACAAGAAGGAAAGATCCTCCTTGGTACAATATGCTGCTCATATAAAGTAAAGAAGTACAAATCAGAATGCAAAATTGTACCTTCTCTCCCATGTACTTTGGTCCTTGAGCTGAAATGGCTCAACTAAAATTTCTCCCTCACTCTCCATGAGTAGGGAAGTGGCTGTGACAACCTCTCCATCACCATCCGGGCTATGCATCTCTCCTCATGCTGATATACATCCTGCGGAATGCCCTCCCAAGTGAACTCCTCCATCAAGGAATGAAATGCATCAAAGTGCATGGAAAGAAAGTCCATATGTGCTACATGTAGTAGCTTCCTCTTGAGATCAGAAACTATAGTCAAGAAGACTCTACCATAATAATATATGACCTCTCCAACCACCATGTATTTATCATCTCCCTCCGGGTCATCAAGAATCATACAAGCACCAAGATTCTTGGAGTACTCTACCAAGTGTTGAGATCTCCAATATGGATCAATCCTCCTAAGAGACAACGCTGAAGATCTTAAATGTGAAGCTCCCCACATGCTGCTATCTTTTCCGTTGACATCCCTCATGCCAAATTCATCCTCCAAAATGCTTCCATGCCCATCATGCAGTTGTTCATGCTCCAATAGAAGTGGTGATCTTTGGAAGTTAAACTCCCATGAGAAGTTACCATCCAAAAAGAACCTCTTGATCTTGGCCAATGTAAGCATGAGTGGCCTCCATATACTCCAATGTATGGAGGATTAATTCCTCAAAGGAAGTACCCTTTGTTTCTCCAAATCCATGGAGCAGCTCCCTTGCACCATGAAGGTGCCATCCTCCATTACTGCAGCAACTTCTTTCGGCGCAGTGTGTGTAGTGAGAGTGAGTAATGCTGAAAATGGGAGAATGTCTCCCTCCTTCCTGAGTCTATCCCAAACTCTCTGCACTGTACTAGACTCCTCCAAAGTCTTCAGCTCTTCGGAATCTAAGAGGGGTGAACCAAATGGCAAGATGCCTCTTACCAACTCCAGATCTGGTGGCCTCCCAGGTGGAATGCCTCCATGTAGTGAGACATCAATGTCAAGAGTAGACTGTACATATGGTTGGGCAACCTTTCCCTTGCCTTCACAACGAAAACTAGTCTGCCTCTTCTTTGCACTAGCTCTCTGAAATGGATAAGGGTGTGTGCTCCACATAAAATGATGATGACCTTCCTCCCTATCTCCTCCTTCCATTAGTAATATCTCACAATCATGCTGCTCATTGATTGTGCTTTGTCTTCCATATGTGAGATCCTGGGGAATATATTTCAATGACATAAGAACTCCTCCTGTTGGAGCATGTGCTCCTCCTTCCTCTACATGAGGTACTAGATATGCTCTAGATGTGACAGCGCTGTAACCCCCATCCTCCTCTTCCTCTTCAATATGAATGGGAGTCATCTACTCAATAAGCGGATCCTCTTTTGAAAAAGGAACCTTCATGCCCTCTTGTCCAAAGATATGAGACAAAGATCTTGCCTTCAACAAGGTGTTATGCAAGATGTGGGCTTCTCCAACAGTTTTCTGAAGTGGATTTGAGTTTGTAGGTCCTTCCAACTTATGCAAAAGTTTTATTTGTCTTGGTTTGATTGTTTAATGTTTTTTATCAAACCTTTCTACCAATCTCTAGTGAACCATGCAAAAGAAGAAGTATTGACATTTTTCAATGAAAATGACTCAAACATCCACCAAGCATAGGCCTTACCTTCAAAGTGCAACGCTGCAACTCTGATGGCTTCATCTTCAGAAACTTGGTGCTGCTGCAAATAGGTGTGTAACTCCTCCACCCAAGCTCTGGCTGAACATATTGGTGATCCATAAAAAATGGATAGAGAAAATATATCCATGTCATGCTTCCTGCTCCTCTCCACCTTGATCTTGCAAAACTCCTAAAAAGTGATATGATCTCTAAACCTTTCAGTTTGAGATTCATATTCCTGAAGGAAATCACTAAGAGTTTCCCTCTTAGGCATTTCTCCTTCTTCCATCTCTCTGATGATAGATCTGGGCATTTGACTGCACTGTGCATAATAGGGTGTAGTTACATGCTCACACCTATCATGTGCCAATCTAGATCTGGCTCTAGATTCAAATTTCTCTGGAGATTCCATCTCCTCTCTCATCTTCTTAAGATCTTCATTGCTGCTCTGCATAGATTTTGGAAGAAGCTTTGAGAGCCTCCCCTCCTTCTTTCCTCCACATAATGGAGTCTTCTCCTTTCTGTACATCTCTCCTTCTCTTGATAGCATAATGGCTGAGTTCCACAGGCTGAGCCAAGATTATGCTCTGATACCACTGTAATATTCCAAAATGGAAAACACAGGAATATAGAACATATGCATAATTCCAACTATGGTAAAATAAGAATTAAACATGTAGAACCGGAAAAATGTCAGAATACATCAAAAAGTCATAAACATGGGCATAAAACAGCTGATCCATCTAATTATATATCAACATCAAATGAAATTACATAAGGCTCCAAAACGAATGCACTCAAGCCACAAGATGGCTGAAATACACCAAAGAAACCAAGCACTGGAAATGTGTGCTGCTACTGCTGCTGGAAACTAATGTTATTATGAATAAGAACCATGTATGGAAGGATGTTATAGTGATCATAATGATCCATTCTTTCAATCACAGACTCTACTAAAAAAACCTAGAAAAACCCAGAAATGGTTTAGCCAGATTTTAAGTTTGGGTTTCGGCCTTTTTTGAGTTATCCACTGCACTTCTGCTGCCTGACTTACGCACTCCTTGGGAATGACTGTTGATATGGGGCTGAAGGATCAGATACAATAACATCCAATCAACTCAATAGGTGAAGGGCTGGTCCCCTCACTAGAAAATAAGCTCAAAAATTGGAGATTTATCTCCTCCACTGCTACACCCTTGCAACACAACCCAACTCTAAACAGAATTGCGTTGTACATGAGACTGAAGCTTGGAAAAATTCCTGATTGTGGAAGTATAGTGAAAAATCCTACAAAATCTCCTCAATGGAAGAGGTGGAATTCTTGATCAGGAACACCCTGTGCTAAACATCACAGCAATCTCAACTAAACAGTTGAAGAATGCAAGTAGTCTAAACAGACCATACACAAAATAATAATCCAAAACATGAATAACAATGGTTGCTATCCCCTCCATATATAACATGAGAGCCTCCTCACATTGGGTCCCATCCATACTTGCCACCAAGCTCATGCAAGTTTTCCTCCACTAAAACTGCATTGTCTCATCATAAAGACTACTCCTCCATGACAACGCTGTTGATTTGGTCATAGTTGACTGAATCAACATGATCCAATCCCCGTTCACACCCAAAGGTGCTTAATCTAGCTGCTTATTCTTCCTCCTTTCACATTAGGTGTGTTATTATTCCTTCTAAAGGGGTTTTATGAGTCTCCCCACCCACTTATTCACCTACCTAGTGGTAAAACAAACTATAATATTTCATTTAGATGAAGTCTAAATTTTTGGAATGTTATAGAAAGACTCAGGTATGGTCACAACCATCCAATCAAAAGATTCATGTAATAAGTCATGATAATCCACAAGAACTCACAGCCTGGATTTTATCAGACAAAACCCAGGGTCTTGCGCTCCATCTCGACTCGAACAAGTATAAATTTAAGCATGCAAATATATGAGCTGAAGTCGAACATGCAATAAAATCACCTGATTACCACCCAATGATGAAAGTTGTTAACAAGCACGAGAGAAACCACCAATAATGACAATGGATCTCAAGGTAAAACATGTACAATCCACAGAATGTGAATAGTGATCTGGCGTCCAACACCCGCAGAATAACCCGATCAAAGGCCAATGACGTGGACCTTGCGTCGAATGCGAAGAACCTGCCATTGAGGCATGCAGGCTCCAAGGTACCGGAAGGGAGTCTCTAGATCAGGGTCCTGGATAATGAGCTGAATTCGAAATTAAGTGACCTGGTCGAAGGAGGGCCATAATGTTTCCCACATCATCGACACGAGACAGAGGAACATGATGATAGTGAATTAAGACCAACATAGAATTAGAGGGAGGTTGAAAAATGCAGAGACAAACTTCTCTTGAACATATCAGCGACACGACACTAGATTTGGCAGTATTTTACATCAAGGGATATGAGGTCATGATGACGTGGAAAAGAGAAGATGAGAGGTCAAAACAGATTACCTAAACCCATGAAGGAAAAAAATGACGAAATGAGATGTCCTCAATCTGACATGAATGCAGACGAGTGTCATGTTCAAGAGCGACATACTACCGACACAACTAAAATCTGGTTCAATTTTCCTCCACCATTTTTGGCGAGTACCCCAAATTTTTTTTTTTTAAAACAAGCTTGAAGGGGATAGCATATGCTTATAATGTAAGTTTGTCCTTTGGACAAATCCAACCTAGTACATTTTACGAGCCCTAGGAAGGAGGAACTCGAGTAACGTCATGGAGATGAAATCCGATGTCATCAGGGTTTAGTGAGTCTGACAAAGGGAGAACTTGGCATCTTTTCATGTTTAGAGAGTCTGAAAAGAAGGCAGAAAATAAAACTCCAGCATGGCTCGTTTTGTAAATAGTCTCTTAGACCTGAAAAGGTAGAAAACAATATCTAAAAGAACCTCTTAGTTGTGATAGGCTAAGGTATTCCATTTTCGTAAATAATTCATCCGAGCCCGAAAAAGGGGTAAACGTATACTGGGTAGATATCGCTTCGCAGCCATTTAACGAGTTCAAAACGACAAAAATCTCGACAATATTTTCAATTTTAGAGTTAGAAAAGAGCTGAAAGATGACTCCAATAGTGACTTTTTTCGTGTTTTTACCGAGTCCGAAAAAGTATAAAATACAAATCATTACTTCATTACTATTGCGTGAAAACCTGTCGTTGCACAAGAGATACATGTAAAACCCATTTTTCAAATAAAATAATTGAAAAACATGTCTTAAAACCTAATTAGGGTTGTGAAAAGTTATAAAAATGCCAAAAATGGTAAAAATAATTACTTTTCACTTTTTACCTCTTGTGGAGCAATAGTTACCCATTTTACAGTGTGATCTTGCGGCGACGATAGTGGATGACCCGGCAGACCAATCTCGAATCTGCCAGTTCCAGGTAAGAGACGACATCATTCCCTTCAGTTTAAGTCCTTTTTTATTGCCTGCAACCCTCAATTTTGATTTATGAGGAAGAAAATGTAAATTTTAGGGCACGACGGTTAGCGCGAGTTTCGGGCACGGACTCGCGCCAACCGCCCATTTTTCTGAACTGGGGCGCGCGTATTGGCGTGGTTGTTTTAGAAACAGTCGTGCCAACTGCACATACCATGTTTGCTTTAAAAAATTTGCAAGTTAAGGGCCCAATTTTTCACAGATTCAAGCTTTTAAATCATCTAATACTGTCCATATGAACATGTTTGCAGGTATAAAGCGGAAAAATGGTGATCGAATGGAAAGAACGGGAACACAACGAAGAAGATGAGTTTTTCATGGAAAATGAGAGATGCATGGAAGCTCTTAGAGACTATGGATTGAAAAATTTCTTCTTGACACCATGTCTCCCTGATCAACTGAAGCTACTACAGTATTTGATTAGCATATGGGATGAGAATCAAGAAAAGTTCATCCTTCAAGATCAGGAACTTGAGATTGATGTTTCTGATGTCTACTTCATAATAGGACTATCGCGGAGGGGAGCAACACCAATCCTAACCGGCACCCGGCCTTGCATGAAGAACATGTCCATGGTGATTGGCAGGGTATGTCTAGGGGCATGGAAGGGATCAGGAAGTGGGAAAGTAGATATCCAGACTACCCCACACTTGGCACTAAAAGTAGTGCTACATACCATCACACGAGCTATGGGATCGCATGCATCGCACGAAGCAACAAAGACAACTACTTCTTACTGTAGACTGCTTGACACCGACCATCTACAACTGAGCAGAGGCCGTGACAATAAATATGAAACACTAGTTGATAAAGTGCAAGAACACCAAACTGAAGAAATTTGGTTATGGGTTTATCCTGGTATCGTTCTTCCTGGAACGACTACCAATCTTCCAGCGTCAGGAGGTCATAGTCCCGACACCACCAACGAGGGAACCACGGATGGCCCGATGGGCAGCTCCGATGCCAAGGGCAGGGGGCGGCCAACAAATGTCCTAGAGACCAGAGTTCTTTGATGGCTCCGCCAATGGTTGATTGTTGTGGATGACTGGCCCTACTTTGGTACAGATTTTACTAGTGATCTGGACCTCCCACTCCCAGAGGGAGAGGATTGGGATGAAGATTTGGGTAAGACTCATTTTTAATTTTCATGAGTTTTTTTTTTTAAAATGTTCCGACGTTAAACCCATGTGTTTTCAGATGTTGGTCTAGAGAGACCCACAGGAATGTCTCTGATAGCGAGGCGAATCCCTCATGATTTTGACCCTCATGGCTAGGGAGGCGAGGAAAAAGATATCGTTCGCAACTTGGAGGGAATCACACACGAAGTCTCAGACTATGCACGATTTGACGATGTTCCTCGTGCTTACCAGAGACATACCGTAGGAGTGCCAAACCAAATTCACCGCTTGCTAAGGCGGCTTGTACGAGTAGTGACATGCTACCATGATGCATCATGCCGATTAGACACCTAGGTTTTATATTTGCATATTTTGAGAGACATGTCTCAAGATGTAACGAAAACACACATATTTTTTGAGTTTATGATGCACACTGATGCAAACATTAGATATATATATATATATATATATACATCTATTTTCTTACATGGATTTTTTACATATGATGATGATTTTACAGATTACGCAAATGACTATCTAATACAATGTTAGCCACTGTATCAGTTAATGCATTCATTCACCTAGGAATATGTTGATATGTAATAAAATCAAAATGTCTTTTCAACAAAGGAACACGTAAATACAACCTAAGAATGTATGGGTTTCTGATCGAATTATGAACTTTGAGCTGAAGAACGACAAGCTGTGAATCTAGATTTACAAGCAATGCATGTATGTCGAGGTTGATTGCCTCGGTTAATAGTTCAAGGACAACACTATACTCAATGATATTGTTTGTAGTCCGTCCTAGACAAATACCTTGCAGATCTATCAATTCACCAACAGGATCATAAATTACCCAGCTTGCTGAAGACAAATTCCTGGTACTGCGAGAAGCACCATCCACGAAACTGACATAGGGGATAATAGACATCTGTACAATAAACAAGACCCAATAAGAAGGAAAACACGCTCACAAAGCACACAAAACCAAAACACGTACAGAAATAAAAATGACACATATACACTAGTCATGCACGAATGACTCATGCATAATATTTTTTGAGATACAACCCATTTCTGGGCTGTTTTAGAGGATGACCCTCGTAATCAATGAGCTCATAAGCCCCATTATGCAACACATGTTTAATAATGTAGGGCCCATGCCACATGGGTTGAAATTTTCCTGCCCCTAGCTTATCATGAGCTTGGTAGTACAGGAGGACGAGGTCTCCTTCAACGAAGGAACGAGGGGAAACCAATTGATCAAAATGAGCTTTGACCTGCTTTTTCTGTGCTTTGATAACCAGAGAAGCAAAGCGGCGAGTTTCGTCTAACCTTTCTAAGTAGAGGAGACGCTCTTCTTCTGGTGAAGTGTTCGGCAGTAACTCAACAACTAATTTGAGCGAAGGTATTTCACACTCAATCAGAAGATTAGCTTCCAGACCATAAACCAACTGAAAAGGAGTGAATCCAGTCACATTCTTACTGAATTTCGGTATGCCCAAAGAGCTAAAAATAACATGAGATGCCAATTGGATTTGTGGATCCCAATCGTATGTTGAAGCATGGTGACAAGAACTCTGTTTACGACTTCAATCTGGCCATTGGCTTGAGGATAGTAGGACGTTGAGCTGTTGTGACGCAGACCCAACTTAGAAGTCAATTTTGCCACCATGTAATGCCGAAAATGGGAACCATGACCAGTAACGATGGCTTCAGGGATGCCAAGCCTAGCAATGATGTGATTGAATATGAACTGAGCAGCTGTCTTACCGTCAGCGACGAGTGTAGGCATTGCTTCGGCCCATTTGGCTATGTAGTCAATGGCTACGATAATAT
This sequence comes from Pinus albicaulis, assembly GCA_034641835.2. Classification (NCBI taxonomy): domain Eukaryota; kingdom Viridiplantae; phylum Streptophyta; class Pinopsida; order Pinales; family Pinaceae; genus Pinus; species Pinus albicaulis. The sequence continues at coordinate 546,722,819 of CM076571.1, forward strand.
AAGCATGCCCCCCGGCTGAGTGAGGGTTACACGTTATAAAATCGATGCCCCACTTTGCAAAGGGACCAACGGTAATGATAGGATGAAGAGGTACAGGCAGCGCACACATCTTGCGCCGATAGATCTGACAATCATGACATTTACGAATTGCGACAATGCAGCCTTGGAAGATAGAAGGCCAGAAATAACCAGCACGAAGCATCTTCTATGCAGTGGCATAACCAGACATGTGACCACCACAGGTGCCACTGTGACAATCATTCAGGGCTTTCTCAGCTTCCTCGAGAGTCAAACATCGGTGAAGTATGGAATCCACTCCGACGCGATAGAGCATATCTCCGACTATACGATAGGGTTGCGATTGGTGTCAGATGCATCGGTGGGCATCCTTCGTCAACTCAAATATGAAATTAGAAGTCTGGAGATAGACGATGATATCACCGTACCAAGGATCGAGGGTGCTAATCGAGAAAAGAGTATCGTATGGAATGTATTCCTCAAAACGAGAGGGAGTAGAGTCCGAAGGGAGGGAATAGATCAAATCAGCAAAGACTAATGATTTCTTCAACTTGGCAGCAGTAAATTCCAAATCGAACTCTTGGAGGATGACAATCCACTTCAAGTATTTGCCTCCCAACAATTTTAGAGACAATATATAGGTCATAGGGTTTCAATCAGAAATCATGGTCATAGTACGCAAAAGAATATAATGACGAAAACGTTGAACTGCTTGAACCACAACTAACACTAACTTCTCGACATGTGCATAGTGTGTCTCAGGATTGAGAAGGTTACGAGATAAGTAATAGATAACATGCTCGTTACCGTCATCATCATCTTCTACCAAAACCATGGCAATCGTGCTAAAAGTGGCGGCTAAATAGAGGGAAAAATCACAATGATAGTTTGGAGGATGTAGCAGAGGAGCATTGACAAGCAACGTCTTCAGTTCCTCAAAGGACTTCTGAGCAATCTCATCCCAACAGAATGGGACACCCTGCTTTAATAATAGTGTGAATCCTTTAGCCACTTCGACATAGTTAGGTATGAAACAATGTAAAAAATTAGCCTTCCCTTGCAAACTCTGCAACTGATGCAACGAGGAGGGAGAGGGGAGATTGATAATAGCCTCAACCTTGAGTGGATCGAGGCAAATTCCGTCTTTGGACACGATAAACCCTAAGAGTCTACCGGAATCAACACAGAAGACACAATTGTGCAGATTAAGCCAAATGTTGTAACGTCGACAACGAAGAAAAATCTGACAAAGATGGTCAGGATGGTCCATACGCTTAGCTGAATGAGCAGGAAGGTCATCCAGATAAGGCTAAACGATGTGACAAATGTCATGAAAAGCATACGAAATCGCTTGCTGAAATGTGGCCCCAAAATTCTTTAAGCCAAAAGGGAGCTTCTTATATGCAAAATTACCCCAAGGACAGATGAAGGAAATCGTATGTTGATCAGTCGGGAGGATGTTAATACGATTATAACCAGAAAAACCGTCCATGAGGGAAAAAATCTCACTCCCGGCATAGTCGTCAATGATTTGATCGATAAAGGGAGTAGGATAATTATCCTTGGGACAATCTTGATTAATATCTCGATAATTAATGCAGACCCGAATGGTTCCATGTTTCTTATCTACAGAACAATATTAGAGACCCATTCTGTCAAAGGAATTGGATAAATGAAGCCAACTCTGAGAAGCTTTTCGACTTCACCTTTAATGGCAGCATATTTTCTAGGTGCACAGGACGAAGACGCTGGCGAATAGGTTTCGAACCAGGGTAAGTAGGAATTTCATGCACCAGTATACTAGGATCAATGCCGGGCATTTCTTCGCAGGACCATGCAAAGACATCACGAAACTCGCGGAAAAGGCTAGTGTAAAATTGTACTTCGTAGGAAGAACAAGTGACCCCGATATGGATGTTCTCGATGATTCCCGGTTTAATGGAAATGTCAATAGGCATCGTTTGTGTAATATTAGAAGGAAGATTTACAACTAAAGCTTTGATGTCGCAGTCTCCTCCAGCGGGGTTCAGCCGAAGCGTGTCTCAGATGCTCATCAGGGGATTCGGACGGGATGAGGGCATAGACTTAAGCTCTCTCAACGAAGTTCCTTATCGGAGCTTCAATCTTGGATCAGCCTGCGGGTTTCCAATTTTGTAATATCCTAAATGAAATATTTTAAATAAAAAATGCGGAAATAGACTTGAGCAGCAAAATAAATGGAAATAAACACACAACCACCAATATAACACAATGGATGCCGATAAAATCATTGAGCCATTTTATTAATCCATGGTAAAAAGTACATCAACATAAAGGAACAACGGAACCTGAGCTTGCCAAGAAAGCGGAGCAAAACCAATAAATGGAAATAAACACACAACCACCAATATAACACAATGGATGCTGATAAAATCACTAAGCCATTTTATTAATCCATGGTAAAAAGTACATCAACATAAAGAAACAACGGAACCTGAGCTTGCCAAGAAAGCGGAGCAAAACCTAGAAATATCTCTAGCCCAACTGATGAATGACACTGGCAATGATGTAGATGGCTCGGCAAGAACACTGTTGCAAATCGGCTACGGCAAAAGCTGTCACTGAACCCACTGAAGCAAAAGTTGAAGATCTGAATGATCCTCACACCAATCCCTGAAGCTCTGCGAAAATTCTGAATGAAGTCTCCTCAAGAGAGTTGGGTTTTCGTCTAACACTCACAAATCACCCGAGGGTTTCCGTCCTAGGGCTACAGCTGAAGTAAAGAACCACGGTCTCACACCTCTCATACAATAAAATAACATGATCCCAAAGATATCCCTCAATGACCTCCTCCCTTTCTTTTATAGATCTCCTGGAGCCTTCTAGAACATTATTTTATTATTATTTTATTCATGGAGCACTTTTCCCTCTTATTAAAATATTCCTTTTTAATGCAGAAAGGAGTAAATCGGCTACCATGTCTCCTCCAGTCACTGAAACTCATGTCCAACTATCCCATCGTGGAGGTATCCTTGTCCCGGTTCTAATAAGCTATTACACTAAGGTGTTTTGTCATGTATTCCTCTCGGAATGCCACCGTGAGTGTAATTCGCTGAGTTAAGCCCATAAATAACTCAAATTTTCGAAAGTTGTTGGAATGCACCAGAACGAAAGCTAAACTGCTCGGATGATGGAATATATCAAGCGAATGTCACCTGACCACATAGAAACTCCTCAAAAATCCTCCAAAAATCCCCTGGGCTCGCTGATGACACCAACCTGTACCTGTGACCGGTCTGCTCCTAACTCTGCAAGTCCCTCCTAGCCCTATCATAGGTGACACCAAAAAAGGGAATATTACAAATTTTCAGTTACAACAATTTTGGTTAGAAGGGCCTATGTAGTCATTTGAGGGGGCTCATTTGTGGGCATTGCATTGGTGGGATTTTAGAGTTGGGGTGTTGGGAGATTTATAGGAGAGCCATTTGAGGAGGTTGACAGAAATTTTGGAGAGCATTGATTGACAGTAGTAGCTGCAGTGCCAAAAAACGAAATTGGAAGAGGGCCAAACTACAAAGGGTCATATTTTGAAGGTTGGAATTAGAGGAAATCCTTTCTGGGTTTTGGGAAAGGATCACATTCCCAAATTCCTAGAATTTTCTGAGTAGTTTATAGTGGTATTAGAGCAGTCTTCTTGCCGAGCCATATACATCATTATCAGTGTCATTCATCAGTTGGACCAGATATCTTTTTGGGTTTTGTTCCGCTTGCTTGGCAAGCTCAGGTTCCGTTGTTCCTTTATGTTGATGTACTTTTTTTACCATGGATTAATAAAATGGCTCAGTGATTTTATCGGCATTCATTGTGTTATATTGGTGGCTATGTGTTTATTTCCATTTATTTTGCTGCTCAAGTCTATTTCTGCATTTTTAGTTAAAATATTCCATTTGGGATATTACGACATTATCTTATTAAAATAATAATAATAATAATAATTTTTTTGTTTTGTTTTTTTTTGTAGCAGAGATGATGATTCAATTTGACAGATTTAATAATGACTTGCTGAACAATTGGAAGATTATTTAGATGATTTCTCAATATTTAGCATTAAGAATATTATTGCTGTGTATTTTTCTATGAAGCTTTAACTTGCAGGACACAACGAATCTTTGTGATGCTAATCATATTACTGAGCGTATTGCATGAAGTCATCCGACAACAGGGAGTTGATTTATTTTTTGGTTATGGATTGTTATCGATATCATGAATTGGACTGAATATAACACTTTTTACTTTCCTTAATCTGTTTTGTTTTGGCATTCAAATTTTGTGTAAGAATCAGAGAGGAATTGGCCATTTCCTTTTTAACACACTTATGTTCTTTATGCCAAGTTTTTTTTGGAGGTTTGGGATGATCGAATGATCATTGAAGAAAACCAATTGTGCACAATTGGTCTTCAAAGGATCAATTTCATTAGAAACATAAGAACAATTCCATGTCCATATCCATCAAGACCATTAACTTTGCTCTCTTTTGAATTATAAATCCAACCAAGCAATTCAGAGCAAGCCACAGTTATTTTCCAAGCAAGAGTCAGTTGTTCATTTTTTTTTCACATACATTTTCCATTAATTTTTGTCTACTCCTAACCCACAAATAAAAGTAAGAAGCTCACTTACATGCTTATTGTCCGTTGTCATTTTCCATTTTCATCTTCTAATTCCATTTTCCATCTCCTATCCTTTTCATTTCGCAAATAAACCTTGCTTCAATGCAAATTATTGAGTCTTTGAGTCTAAAATCCTTGTAAAACACCTTGAGACTTGCATGCTTTAATGGAAAGTTTTCTTCCTGACGAACAATGGGAATTCATTAATGTCCCTTGTTCATCGAATCTTCTAAGTACTGAACAACAACAAAATTATTCGTACCTAGCAAGATGTGTTTGAGCATCTTAACTCTCATTTTCATCAATGGTGAGAGTTCTCGTGTTGACTATTGGCATCTATTAATGGCCAGTAAGTCAACAATTTCCTGCTACGTTCGACATCAGAACATCTATTCACATAGCAGGAATTATGCCAACGAGTTTTGAAAACATGAAGACTATCATTTTAAGCATTTTGAAGCAAATTAAGAATATATGCAGCCACAACACATCAACACCATTCTGCAACTGCAGAATCAGAGGACAGTTGTAGAATCAACACCATTTTGCAGCAAATTTAGCAGTTTTAGTAGAAGCAATAAAAAGTTATCTTGACTATTTTATACGTAACTTGTACAACCACATAAAGAAGATTATGATCAAAATTTTTCATCCACCACACATGCAACTCATCCATTTCCAAAGGGTCAGTTAAGGTATGTCATTTTCTAACTTTTTACCATAAAATTCCTTGAAAAGCTAGAATGGTAAATTTTGGAAAAAACATTTCTTTTTCTCATTTCACAAAATTGCTAATACCATCAGTTTGTGGGGGGATACATTCATATTCACATTTTCCCACATTCATACCACATTCAAAAGTTCATATACTTTCAAAAGATATTAAATATTACATTATTATTATGAGTGCCATACAATGGATTTTCAAAAGTACTTAAAAAGATAATTGGATACAAACACAATCATGGTTGTCACACAAGAATCAACCATGATGCAATCCAATAGAAATATACTTTGCAACAATAATCAAATTATCATTATGCAAAGTTCAAAGATCAAAATTGAATGCAACAACAAAATATGGTTGAAACACAAGAACCAACTATGTTGCAATTCAACTAAAAGTCTTTGCAGAAGTATGAAGTTATCAAATGATATCATGCAAAGTTAAGCCAAAGCTCAAAGGATAAAAAAAAATTAATGTAATAGATTGCATAAGGACATGCGATAACTTCAGTTGGGGGGTATGTTAGACCTTGAAATTTTCATTCACTTCCATTACATTTTCACTTATATGTCCATATTATCACCTTCACTCCACCTCCATTTCATTAAATTTACCTTACCATTACCACTATTGGGTTACATTTATGTTTTTCTAAACTTTATTAATTCATAGTATTTTTAAGTGAATTTGTGGTTAAAAATTAGAAAATAATATGCACATATTTATACCTAACAAGTGGAATGAGTTTGTTGCCATATGTAGGTCAAAATGAAACTTCGAAAAGACCCTTATGTGGCCTCCTAAGGCCAAATTCGAATTTGGATGGAAAAGATCATGGGATCATAAGGATACGTGTCTCATTTCCTATTTCTATTGTAACTCTAAGAAGATATGTGCCTTATCACTTCATATTTTGATTGTAACTCTAGAGACATAGAGAGAGATTCATGGATTCTCATTAATGAGATAGCTTCTCATTTTTTGTATAAATAGGGGAATCTTTCTTCTATCAAATCCTGTGTAAAATTGGAGTTATGCTCAAGATTTGAATACAAAATTAGATTGTAGCACCTTACTCATGAATGTTCCTTCATTTTGATTTGGTTTTGCATACATATGGAGCATCTCAATTTACCATCTTTCATACTTTTAGATCAGTTGTCTAAAATGTGTGAGATTTACTTGCTTTTATAGATTAAATTTTATTTGCTTTCTTAAGTATTAGTTTTAGAATAATTGTGTAATCATTGTTCTTATAAGATATTTTGAGAAGTTAGATAACTCTATTTTCCAATCGAATCAAGATTGAAGAATTAAGAACACACAGTTGCGTAGTTTCCTTACTGTTTTTTCATTCATTTTCTCAGAATAGAATAGTCAATTAACTATATTAATGGATGTTTTCAAAAGGAATTTCAAGATGATAATGATCCTAAGTTGAATGGTTAATGTCTAATGCATACAGTGATTGAATTTACCTTGCACATTATTATTTGGTTTATAGGAATTTAGGGACTAAGGTATAATTGACTTCTTACACACCACTTCAAGAGGGTAGTACTTCATATTGAATGTTAAAGAAAATAAAATATACATTAGTTGTTTATGCTTTTACATTTTGCCTTTAGATCCTCACTTAGTTGCATCACTAGTATTTTTAAAGATCATTCAAGGAGATTGATTTAGTCATAATTCATAAATTGGATGATTGAATGTTTAACAAATGCAATTAATGAGTTACCTTTTGCATGACTTATTTGATTTTGTAGATCATCAAGTATAATTGGTTGCTTAACACTATTTCAGGAAGATCATACTTCATAATTGAATTTTGAAGTAACTAAATATACATCAGTTGTTTTTCTTTACATGCTTTGAAATGCTTTCTTAGATTAAAATTTCAATACCTGCAAGTGTGTTTGCGCGCTATATTTTTTTTCTTTTCGTTACTTGATTTCATAGGTTAGTTGAATTTCATTTTCATTATTTGATTTCATAGATTAGATGAATTGGTTTTCGTTATTCTGTAGTTATATTAATCTAAACTGAAAGATAATTTCTAGCACATACAGTGCACGCATGCTTCACAAGCTTACGAAACCCTCATGTAGACAAATTAAATAACATACAATTATTTTGCCCCAACATTTTGGCGCCGTTGCTGTGGAAGTGTGCATAGGAACTAGCTTTCAGTTTAGAGTGCATTTATTTATTTATTTATTTTTAAAGTTTTTATTAACCATTTATGGACAGAGAATCTAGAATGCAGCCTAAAGACTACATTGAGGAATGGTATCAAAAAGCGGTTGCGCCACAACATTCATCTATTCTTCAAGAGATCCTTGCGGCAAATCGAAAGGACAAGTCGATTTCACAAATATTTACAAACCATTAGGTACATTTTTCAAGTTGGGATATGAGCATTTCAAAAATTCTAATCCGTAAATGGCTTCATTGGAAGCATGAATATACTTAAAAATTAAAAAAAAAAATAGCTTTTTTAAATAGATAGGAAAAATAAAAATAAAAAAAAGTTAAAATTTTAGAATTTTATTTATTTATTTTGTTTAAAAAAAATAATAATAATAATAATCAACATTGATTAAATAATTTTGAATAAATTTCAGTGACGCAGTAAGAATCACTTCCTCTTTTTTTTTTTTTTTTTTTTTTAAAATTTTTTTTTTATCACCATCAGAAATAAAATTTGTGTGTGAAAATATGAATTTATTTGACAAAGCTGACTAGTATGCTCTCTTCTTGCACTTCATTGCGACTTGGAAGATCAGAAAATCAGATCAATCAATTTAAACATTCGTTAAAATTTTTGCTGGAAATTGATCTCCAATTCTATTGAAAATCGTCGTTTGAGTTATGATCCTTTTTTTTATCGGCTCTGCAAATTTTAATGTTTTGAATCCTCTCAATCTTTTTTTGATTTATTGAATTGCATGTGCACAATTTAAAAAAAAAAAAAGGAAAAAAGAGAGAGAGAGAGAGAAAAAATAAAATAAAAAAAAAAGGAAATTGGCCCATGGAAAGGAGGCCCATGCGTATGCATGAGGCCAGCCTTTGGCTCGGCCTTATGCATATGAACAGACCTTCAATCCACACAAAGACCCATGCACTACAATAAAAATAAATAAAAATGAACCTTCTCTTTTCCATATTCGATTTTCCTCAAGCAACAGTTATTAGAAATCGATTTTAAACGCTGTAGAGACAGACAATGACAGTGTATTAGATGAAGAAACTGTTGATGAAGAGGAGATTGCAAATTGCTGATGAAGAGAAGATTGCAGATTCAATTGCAGAGACAAATAATAAAAGTGTATCACATGAAGAAACTGCTGATGAAGAGAAGATTGCAGATTCCATTGCAAGAAATTGGAATGTGGGAGATCTATCTGAACTTCTTTGTGAGAGACAAGACATTACACATCAAAATCTGCAAATAAAAAAATCAAACCACAACAATTTTATTTTGTTGCAGAAGTAATTGCCAGAAAATGAAATTGCGAGAAATGCGTAATTGTAAAAAACACTCTATTTTAAAACGCATTTTTTGAGCAAACCAAGGTGAATTAGGAAAAACTAAAACATGGGTTTCTTCAGGAATGGGATGAATTAGGTAACACGATAACAATTTTCTGAAATTCACAGCCATTTGAGAGAAATTCAGGGTTCTTCGGAGTTACATCTTACAGATTGCGTGAGGAAAAAACGATTTTTTTTGAACTGTTTAAACATGGCAAGTTGAAAACATAAGAATCCAAGTTAATAACAAACTCTGCTACACATGGCATGTGGTTTAAGAGTCCAATTTGATTTAATAAATTTGATTTTAGACACATGTGTCTCATGATTAAAAAAATAAATAATAATAATAATAATAAAATCAGTTGAGAGAGTTGTGGAAAATTTCACATGCACAAATTCCACTTGGCATTTTTTCAACATAATAGATCATCCATCAATTGCATCATTATATTTTTATTTTTAGATTTAATTGGGATCATGACATCTCCTAAAACATTACCCTATTAAATAATAATAATAATAATAATAAATAATAAATAATTTTTTTTTGCAACAGATATGATGATTCAATTTGACAGATTTAATAATGACTTGCAAAACAATAGTAAGATTATTTAGATGATTTCTCAATATTTAGCATTAAAAAAATTTATTGCTGTGTATTTTTCTATGAAGCTTTAACTTGTAGGACACAACGAATCTTTGTGATGCTAATCATATTACTGAGCACATTGCATGAAGTCATTCGACAACAGGAAGTTGATTTATTTTTTAGTTATGGATTGTTATCGATATCATGAATTGGACTGAATATAACACTTTTGATTTTCCTTAATCTGTTTTATTTTGGCATTCAAATTTTGCGTAAGAATCAGAGAGGAATTGGCCATTTCTTTTTGAACACACTTATATTCTTTATGCCAAGTTTTTTTGCAGGTTTGGAATGATCGAATGATCATTGAAGAAAACCAATTGTGCACAATTGGTCTTCAAAGGACCAATTTCATGAGAATCATAAGAACAAGTCCATGTCCATATCCATCAAGACCATTACCTTTCCTCTCTTTTGAATTATAAATCCAACCAAGCAATTCAGATCAAGCCACAGTTATTTTCCAAGCAAGAGTTAGTTCATTTTTTTTTTCACATACAGTTTCCATTACTTTTTGTCTACTCCTAACCCACAAATAAAAGCAAGAAGCTCACTTACATGCTTATTGCCCATTGTCATTTTCCATTTCCATTTTCCTTCTCGTATCCTTTTCATTTCACAAATAAACCTTGCTTCAATGAAAATTATTGAGTCCATGGTCCTTTGAGTCTAAAATCCTTGCAAAAACACCTTGAGGGTTGCATGCCTTAATGGCAAGTCTTCTTGCTGACGAACGATGGGAATACATTAATGTCCTTTGTTCATCGGATCTTCTAGGTACTCGACAACAACAAAATTATTCGTACCTAGCAAGATGTTTTTGGGCATCTTGACTCTCATTTTCATCAATGGTGAGAGTTCTCGTGTTGACTAGTGGCATCCATTAATGGCCACTAAGTCAACAATTTCCTGCTATGTTCGACATCAGAACATCTATTCACATAGTAGGAATTATGCCAATGAGTTTTAAAAACATGAAGACTATAATTTTCAGCATTTTGAAGCAAATGAAGAATATATGTAGCCATAACAGATCAACACCATTATGCAACTGCAGAATCATAGGACAGTTGCAAAATCAACACCATTTTGCCGCAAATTCAGCAGTTTTAGTAGAAGCAATAAAAAGTCATCTTGACTCTTTTATACATAACTTGTACAATCACATAAAGAAGATTATGATCAGAATTTTGTAGCCACCACATATGCAACTCATCCATTTCCAAAGGGTAAGTTAAGGTATGTCATTTTTCTAACTTTTTACCATAAAATTCCTTGAAAAACTAGAATGATAATTTTTGGAAAAAACATTTATTTTCCTCATTTCACAAAATTTCCAATACCATCAGTTTGGGGGGAGATACATTCATATTCACATTTTGCCACATTCATACCACATTTAAAAGTCCACATATTTTTAAAATATATTAACTATTACATTATTATTATGAGCATACAATGAGTTTTCAAAAGTACTCAAAAAGATAATTGGATACAAACACAATCATGGTTGTCACACAAGAATCAACCATGATGCAATCCAATAGAAATATACTTTGCAACAATAATCAAATTATCATTATGCAAAGTTCAAAGATCAAAATTGAATGCAACAACAAAATATGGTTGAAACACAAAAACTAGCCATGTTGCAATTCAACTAAAAGACTTTGCAGAAGTATAAAGTTATCAAATGATATCATGCAAAGTTAAGCCAAAGCTCAAAGGATAAAAAAGAATTAATGTAATAAATTGCATGAGGACATGCAATAACTTCAATTGGGGGGTATTTTGGGTCTTGAAATTCTCATTCACTTCCATTACATTTTTGCTTATATGTCCATATTATCACCTTCACTCCACCTCCATTTCATTACATTTATTTTACCATTACCACTATTGGGTTACATTTATGTTTTTCTGAACTTTATTAATTCCTAGTATTTTTAAGTGAATTTGTGGTTAAAAATTAGAAAATAATATGCACATACTTATATCTAACAAGTGGAATGAGTTTTTTGTTATGTGTAGGCCAAAATGAAGCTTCCAAAAGACCCTTATGTGGCCTCCTAAGGCCAAATTCGAATTTGGATGGAAAAGATCATGGGATCATAAGGATATGTGTCTCATTTCCTATTTCTATTGTAACTCTAAGAAGGCATGTGCCTTATCCCTTCATATTTTGATTGTAACACTAGAGATATAGGGAGATATTCATGGACTCTCATTAATGAGATATCTTCTCATTTTTTGTATAAATAGGGGAAGCTTTCTCTTATCAAATCATGTGTAAAATTGGAGTTATGCTCAAGCTTTGAATACATAATTAGATTGTGGCACCTTACTCATATATGTTCCTTCATTTTGATTTGGTTTTGCGTACATATGGAGCATCTCGATTTACCATCTCTCATACTTTTAGATCAACTGCCTGAAATGTGTGAGATTTACTTGCTTTTACAGATTAAAGTTTATTTTCTTTCTTAAGTATTAGTTTTAGAATAACTGTGTAATCATTGTTCTTATAAGATATTTTGAGAAGATAGATAACTCTGTTTTCCAATCGAATCAAGATTGAAGAATTAATAACGCAGAGTTGCCTAGTTTCCTTACTGTTTTGTCATTCATTTTCTCAGAATTAAACTATCAATTAACTATGTTAATGGATGTTTTCAAAAGGCATTTCAAGATGATAATGATCCTAAATTGAATGATTGAATGTCTAATGCATACAATGATTGAATTTACTCTGCACATTGTTATTTGTTTTCTAGGTATTTAGAGACTAAGGTATAATTGAATTCTTACATAGCACTTCAAGAGGGTAATACCTCATATTGAATGTTAAAGAAAATCAAATATACATTAGTTGTTTATGCTTTTACATTTTCCCTTCAGATCCTCACTTAGTTGTATCACTGAGATTTCTAAAGATCATTCAAGGAGATTGATTTAGTCATACTTCATAAATTGGATGATTGAATGTTTAATGAATGCAATTAATGAGTTACCTACTGCATGACTTATTTGATTTTGTAGATCATCAAGTATAATTGGTTGCTTAACATCATTTCAAGAAGATCATACTTCATAATTGAATGTTGGAGTAACTAAATATACATTAGTTGTTTTTCTTTACATGCTTTGAAATGCTTTCTTAGATTAAAATTTCAATACCTCCAAAGTGTGTTTGCGCGCTATATTTTCTTTTGAATTTGTTTTCTTTATTTTCGTTATTTGATTTCATAGGTTAGTTGAATTTCATTTTCATTATTTGATTTCATAGATTAGATGAATTGGTTTTCGTTATTATGTAGTTAGATTAATCTAAAATCAAAGATAATTTCTAGCACATATAGTGCACGCATGCTTCACAAGCTTACGAAACCCTCGGGTTGATAAATCAAATGACAGACAATTATTTTGCCTCAACACCTCTGAAGAGGAAAAACGCTTTTTATACTTAGCACAATTAGATGAGACTCGACGCACCACTGCATTGGCTACCGAAGCTCATAAGAAACGTGTGAAAGCTCAATATGATCAAAGTGTTAATCCTCGTGTTTATTCAAAAGGTAACGTAGTCTTAGTATATGATCAAGCTAACGATAAGCTTCGCGCTGTAAAATTCGAACCGATGTGGCACGGTCTCTACATTGTCAAGCGCGTGCTTGCAAAAGGAGCCTATGAATTGACTGATATGACGAGGTCTCTTTAAATAAGCCCATAAATGGTCTTTATATTAAGAGATATTATGCTTGAATTTCGTGTGAAGATCTCTCTTGTACAATAGTTACTTTTTAGAATAGTGTGCCTTAGATTAGAAAAGTGTGCCTAGATTAGTTTTGTCGTTACTACTATCGTTGCTTATCTTGATTACTCTTGATATTGCAGATGTCGACATCCCTTCAAACATACATTGGTTTTTCTGATGGCGCCTGTTGTAGTACACATAATATATATTCCATGGATTGGGATATCTATTCACCCATCGATGTGTTAGTTTTTATTCATGGGATATGCCTTGGTCAAGCAATGAACAATATTGCAGAATATAGCGCAGTAATTGAGTTATTATCTAATGCCCTTGTTGGCCCTTGTTTTTTACCTCTTTTTGTTTAGGAAATACACTTTATTTTGCCACATTATCCATATATTTATCATAATATTCACCTTACATTGACCCAAATATGCATATACAGGTGTTTAATTTATGTTTTTCAATTATTAGATGTTTTTGTAAAAATTGAAATTTAAGTGCATTTTTGGACAAGAGCAGAAATTCCCGTAATAGCATTATGGTTTGCATATGTGCAGGACACTTGGGCTTGAGCTGGATATGTTTCTAGAAAGATCAGGAATTAGGAGTAAGAGTACACCTGTTGGCATAGTTAGATTGAGCTTTAATAGGCCCAGTCAAAGGCGTTCAAATAGGACCAGTCTTTATGGAGGATCCCTAGAAACTAGGTCAAAACTCTGATTTTGTGGGATTTTCCAGATTATGATGGATATGATAGATGAATTCGACCTGATATGATAGGATAAGGATAATTATGATTACTTGAGTTATTTTAGATGAGTTTGTTAGATATTTTATCTAGTTAAGCCTCACACTTTGAAGGCTTTGACATTGGAACTTGTATGAATTATTATTATTATTTCTGAGACTTGGAGACATAATTGAAGATCTGTTCTATCATATTTTGATGTTGTTACATGCTGGTTGATTGCTTGAAGTCTTAAGTAGCTAATTTTACCTTCAGTATGCGAGGGAAGGGTGGAGGGCCCGACACTGAGCTAAGTGCACTTCTTAATTCATTTCGTAACTGCAATTTCTAAATTAGTTGCTTATGTTTGATTTGTTTACCTTTAGATGCCTTTACATGCTTTGATTGCTTATGGATCTTAATCTTGTTTCTTTCTTGCATACGAAGAGACAAACCAGTATTTAAGTTAAATACTTCTTCTATCTGATTAAGAGTTCAAAATTATGATTAAGAGTTCAAAATTAATATTCATCTTTTTTCTGCTTTTCTGAATTCCTGTTTTCACAATAGCATTAATGATAGAATAAAATCAATGATGAAGGACAACTACGACCTCTTAGGAAAGAGCCTCTTCAATTATTATTTCATGTATCTTGGTGTATTGTTTAGAAATTAGATTTATCTTTTCCTGTTTTTCTTGAATTTCTGCTTTCACAATAATATCAATGATGAAGTACAACCAACACCTCTTAGAAAAGAGCCTCTTCAATTATTATTTCATGTATCTTGGTCTATTATTTAGAAATTAGATTTATCTTTTCCCGTTTTTCCTGAATTTCTGCTTTCACAATAATATCAGTGATAGAATGAAATCAATGATGAAGGACAACCGGGACCTCTTAGAAAAGAGCCTCTTCAATTATTATTTCATGTATCTGGATTTATTGTTTAGAAATTAATTAAGTTAGATTTATATTTGTAATATGCATTTCTTTAATCATTAATAAACCATCTTCTGAATTGATCATAACCGAAACCCATATACTTTGGGGATGCTTCTAAGTTCACCAAACTGGATTGATAATAAATACTTGTGTTAGTTTACAATAGTAAATTGACCCAACAACCATTTCATTTGTTATTCGACGTTTTATTATTAGGTTAGATTCACAACTCATTGTATTACATTTAAACATGGTTTATGCCATTAGAAATCTAGTGTTATTGAGATCATTTTTGAAGGTTCGTCTTTTGGAATGACAATTTGATTACATCGAATATCAACATATTTCAAGAAATTTAAACACATTGGCCCATGCATTAGCTAATCGTGTTTTAAATAGACATTTGCAACATTAACGTAGTAAACCAAAACAACATCAGATCCATGTTGAACAAGATACTCAGAGAAAGTAGTAATTTCATTAGTATAGATAGGTTTGTTTTCAAAAAATATTACATTGTCTGTGATCATAAGTTCAAAAAATTTATGATCTAATAGATACTGATACAAAAAACAAAAAATGTCGAGCTACAATGATCGTCTACTATCCATGATGATGATCATGGTAATAGACTATAACACGCGCCACCTTACGCAGGAATCTCCTAAATGGTCCTAAAACACTTGTCACATGTCTCTGAAGCCTGAGAGGAATATCATTTGTTCCTGTCTCAGAAATGTCTATGGTTAACCTCTCCAGTTTGTGCTCCATGTTTGCTAGGATCTCTGCTGCCTAATCCTGTGGAGGTGCTACATGTTGTGCTTCTCTCCTATCAAAGCGGTGGAGTGTAGTTAGTCGTCATGGACCGATATCTGCATTTAATTTTAATTTTAATTAATTAATTAATTTATTTATTTTCAGTATTGGACGATAAAAAACAAATAAAAATTAGATTAAAAACATCAAAATAATTCGATTACATGTCTCATCCCACTGTGCCCCTAGAGGCAAAGACATCTCAGGATCACCTCTGTAATCCATTCCTAGGGGAAGTCTTCGATGATGAAGACCTAGTTCTTAAGCCACATAAAGTATGCCGGAGTAAACCGAACGACTGAATTCCCATCACCACCATGGCGAGCCATTAATGCCACCCACCGTACCATTCGATGTTCCCCACGATCTATTGGAATCAGCTGAGGAGCGAGAAGTGGGATTCTCTCTAAAGCAAATGAAATGAGAATGACGCCATATCCAAATTTTTTTAACTTTGCATGCTTTGCTCTAGTTAATTAGCCTTTCATATTAGCCAATACTCCTTCGCACCAGTTAAAAATGGTCCCTCCGAGACACTTTACTACAGTCTGCATTTGGGATTTAGTGGCCACATGCGGAGCTGCACTCCTGCACAATCTGGTTTTGTAAATGCTATCATTTTGAGATCCAATTGCAAGATAGTTTTAATATCTATATGACTATACTTTAAGTCTGCCTCATCACTGAAATACTATTCTTTGTAGCTGGCGACAGGAAAACCTCCCTGTCTGGCCCCAAACAAGGATATGCTTCCCCCTCTTTGGGACAATCCGGTAAGGAAATAAATGTCCTCTAGCTCGATTTCGAGTCGGTGGTCACCAATGATGAAGCATTGGTATTGAACCTCTCATGCATTTACGAGTCATGTCATCAACTCTGCTTGTGCCTTCATACCTTGGATAGCCCAGAATTTATATAAACCATAATTCTTCAGCACACGCATTGTTGCAAGATCGTCCATGGCTTCATTGTCTATGAGCTCATGTTCACGTTCTCTCCACTCCAACATGGTTGAACAACCTACAAATCAACACATTTAACAGTTAAAAACCATTTGGATGCAAAACTTGAACCATTTGTAAGAGAAATTTTGAATTTTAAAATGTTTACGGCACCCCCCGCAGTTTTTGTGAGGAGACAGTGTGGATGTCTGCATGCACTCCACAAAAAAACCATGGCAGCCCGATAGTTTTTCATTAAAAAATTATCAAGGTCCGCAGTTATCGCGTGCATGACCTGCGGACCCCCTAGAGTGCATTTTTAAACATAAAATCCTCCCAAAAAATGAAATTAAGACTCAAAAATAAAAATGAAATGGATAGAAATGAAGATTAAGATGATGTGGATTACATGGTTCTGACGATTCGAGGAATGAACGATCGGTTCTCCCGATAACTACTCCGGAACTTTTTAGGCAAAAGCTCGCAATACACTGCTTTGAACACAAAAGGTGAAAATGATTTTGTTTTAACTCCTTTTTATAGTTTTTGAATGAATAAAATATTATATTATATTTATTTTTCACTTTAAAAGGTCTTTTTTTAAATATTTTTACTTCTTGGAAACATGTATGTGTAATATTTTGAGTTTTTGTGCAAGATACAAGATTTTTTGGTGAAAATAATTATTTTGACACTGAGTATACTTTTATCACTTTTTCGAGCTCTTTAAAATTACTAAAATGCGAAACCCTGGAGTTCTCTTTTAAGCCCTTTTCAGACTCCCTAAATATGAGAAGATCGCCAAGTACTTGACTATTCGAACTCATTAAATTAAAGGAACAATCATCCCTTTAGTGTAATTTTACCCCTTTTTCGGATTGAAATTGACTAATTACGAAAAATGTATACGTTGACTAATCATGGTAAATATAATTCTCTCTCGCGTTATTTTATCCTTTTTCAGGCATGAGAGACTGGATTTACGAAAAAGAACAACCATGGAGTTTACTTATGTTTTTCTTTTGACTCCCTAAAACTAAAAAACACCGAGTTTCTCCTATACTGGACTCGTTAAAATTTTACAGTAAAGGACCTGTCGATTACAAACAGGACCGGATCACTCCTTCTTAGGGTTCGATTTTAATACTAAGATGGACTCATCCGAAGGATGAGATTATACAAACAAGAAAATTTTATCCTCTTCAAGCTTGTAAAAAATAAAGAGGTACTTGCCAGTAATGGTGGGGGAAAAAGAGAGAAAAAGAATCCAGTTTTCACCCTTGTTTAGAAAGTAGCACGCCACTCTTGAAAACGACACTTTGTCACACTTGTACCTGGGTTGGAAAATCCTTTATCTAACAGTTAATCGAACATAATTGAAAGTCTTCAGCCAGTTTCTAGGTATTAACTTTAGGTCAAATGCTGCCAAACCATATGCAGTGTCGTTATGTGTTCAAGAGAGAGTTCAAATAAACCATTCATTGAAAACATTTGTCTCCATTCACGTTGACCATCCCTGAGTCAGTCCTTGCAAAAATTTCTTCAAAACTTGATCTAATGGTTTCCTGTCGAAGACTTTCCTATGACGGATCACTTTCTATCGACGTCAGCGCATATTCTCGAAAGTTGATCTAGAATCCTATCAATACCTTGGGATCTATATGCCCTAATCGTAGGTTTCTCGCCTTCGACGAAAGGTTGCATCATTGACCTTCGATCGAATGATTCTATGAAGTGTTCGACCGCAAATCATTCATTCACACTTCATGGATTGTACTAGAGTACTTTGAGAGCCAATGTCATTATTGATGGTTTCTCTCACATTTGTTAACAATTCACATCATTGACTGGTAATCAAGTGGTTTCTACCATGTTCGACTTCGACACAATCAATTTCATGGATAGATTCATACTAGTTCGGGAAGCAGAAATCAAGACCCTGGATCTAGTTTCCACCATCCAGGTTGAGAGGATTTTTATTATTCATGATACAGTAGACTACTCATGACAGATGGTTGTGCCCATACTATGTCTACTTTTGATGTAATATTGAAACCATATCTGTACCAGAACATTTAGTTAGTTTTGATCTGAGTATGGGAATTCCTACCTCAATAATGATATATATATGTTTGCATTGAATGTTTTTACAGGTTTTCGACTGGTGTCTCCAATCCAATCCTCGAAATGATAAAGCACTTCACTCTTCAGAATAACCTCAGACTTCGCACTTTAGGGGGCAATCTGTTACAAGTTATTTTTTCACCATGACATTTGAGTGTCCATATAGGTCTATCACTACCTATATTGTGCTCCCTTAGAAGTCAAAAAACCCTAATGTTCCTAAACCAAGTCTTGGAATTAGAGAAAAGCTCTGTAAAACCCTTAAAAGTCTACCTCCGCACTTTTTCTAGCCTTTTCCTGTGAGTCCGCGGATGTTTGGTTTATAAACTATGACAACCCCTGCATGTTCTGCTACTAAAACTTATAGACCCCCGTAAAAAGTCAAATAAAAGAAAAAGTAAATTCTAGAAGCATAGCTAGTCGAATATTCTCCCAACTGGAAGCTTCTAGAGGCGCGATCAGTTCGAGCTTTATCCCTCCACTCATGGAGCTTATCCCTTGGTCCGTGGAGCACAAATCCCTTCATGAAAGGAATCCATACCCCTCTTCATGGAATTGAAACTACCTCCATTTCCCTATAAATTGAGCTCAAATTTCAGGCTGAAGGGTGGATACTAGGTAGCTAAAAGATTGTAAATGAGTTGCTGAAGAAAATTCCCAAGTGTGCATAATTTCTACACTAGTTGTTCTGAGCATGAGAATTATCACACCCTTATGTCCATAACTCCATGCTAGTATTTAGAGAGGAAGACTTATCAAACTGAAGGAGGAACGATTGTTCAGGACCCCAGGAAAAATTTGTACGACATCAATGCATCAGGTTGTAAGATTACTCTTTTTATTCAAGATAATACATATAGATCTCTTTTTCTCATTGAGTTGTTCTTATGTTTATTGAAATAACATCAATACTTAGACTCCTTGATCACTAAGTTGGGTTAGCTTTTCTTGATTATTATATGTTGCAGATGCTTTGATTCTTTTGTCTTGCCTTTGATTGCAGGTTCTACTTATTGGAGAAGCCTCTTTGGAGCGACTGGATAAAATACTGCATTGAACGTTGGATTTCAAGGTAGGGGAATGTACTCTCTACTTTCTTATAATAATTTTGAAATGCAATTAATCTAGAGAAAAAGGTTTCCAAATGGATGTTTGTTTCTAGCTATTCGTTGAATACTAGGGAGATCGCTCTTGTCCGCAAGAGGGATTAATCCGCATAACAAGGTGACTGCATAGTCCAAGCCAGGAGGGCTAGTGATACAAGGAAATCTCTCTCTGAGTGAGCCGACAGAGAGGTAGGTTTTTCCATAATGCAGTTTGTCCAAGGCAGAGGGAGCAGTGCAAATCAGCAGTTGGAGGGATGCAATTTCTATGTAGCAGTGATTTCTGGTGCATAAGCGTTAGGAATATAAGTTGAAGACATTTTGGGGATTTCTGACTTTTAGAGAGTTTCATGCCCAAGAAACTCAAATTTCCCATACAAAAGCAGCAAAGTTATTGACTTATTAGGCTTTCTTTAGCAGGGAGTGCGTAGAGACAGTTGCACAGAGAGTTAGAGGCAGCCGATAGACAGCGTGTGGGGGATTATCTTCCTCAAAGAATTCATAGCCGGGGAATTATAGTTCTTGATAGCTAAGCAATAGTTTTGTGTGGAAGATCCACTATCTCCAACAGGGAGTGCGTAGGGTAGGCCAACAACTATGCAGAGGAGAGGGAGGGAGCTATTTCAATTCATTTTCCAATCAGCATAGATGGCAACAAGTGGGCTGAGAGATCAATATCGGTTGGAGGGAGCCTCCAACTATGTGATATGGAAAGCAAGGATCAGATGCCTGTTGGATGAACATGATCTCAAATCCTTCATCGACGGTGTGGTAGCTGAACCTATAGATGCAGATCCTTTGAAAGAGTTTAAGAAGGATATGGCTAAGGCTAAGTGCTTGATCCTCGACAGAGTGGGGGATCATGTCATGTGTCACATCGCTAGCAAAGGGATTGCTAGAGAAATGTGGCAAGCCCTGGAGAAGTTATATCAGGGATGTTCCGAGCATCGAAAGATGTTTTTGGAGGAAAATTTGCAGACTACAAGGATGCAGAAGGGTGAGCGCATTGATCTGTTCCTGTTTAGACTTCAAGAGAACCAAAATCAGTCGGCTGCTATAGGAGCAGCTCCTCAAGTCACAAAGATGGTCAGGTTGGCCCTCAACTGAGTGTACAAATATTATCAAGTATTTGTCCAAAGCATCCTGGCTAGAGAGAATTTTCCGAATTGGGAGGCAATGTGGGCAGCTCTTCAACATGAATAGATGAGAAGGGGCTTACTCAAGTTCCAACTTGAGGGCAACATCAACAGTGGGAGGATGCCAAAGGAGGAGGAGGAGAACGTAGCCCTTGCATCGAAGGGGTAGAAGGAGTAGCGCAGGATGAAGAAGGACCTTTCCAAGATCAAGTGCTTCTAGTGTGGCGAGATGGTACATTATGCCACACAGTTTCATTTTAAGAAGAGAGACAAGGACGAGAATCATGATCCGCGGGATGCATCTGCAAGGATTGATGAGGATAAGTTCACCATGATCGCTCATATATTTCCAGGGGAGTGATGGGGTGATATAGAGTTGTAGCTGGGCATGATCCTTGAGGAGTCCACTTCTCGGATCAATACCTTGCTACGGGAGCCCAAATCATAAGTAGCAAGATGGAAAGGTCCCAGTTGGTGCAGAGGAGCGCAGAAGAGACAATGAAGTGGTTAGTGAGCGCCAAAGTCTGAGAAACGAAGAGAAGGGTTGGCAGAAGTGCAATAAGGCATAATGCAAAAGTCAGTCGAAACACAAAAGCTTTAGAGGGATAGCACATAGACTAGCAGCAATCAAATCTTCAGTACCAAGATGCATAATGTTGAACACTTAGTTCAATATTGGATGTTTTTATGTTGCAGTGCAGTGGTAGTTGGCAACAACATACAGGGTAAAAAAAAACACAGAAGCAATAATGTAGTGTTGGTGGGCAGCAATGTCAGACATCAACAATGTAGAGGGAGATGTTGAAAAATCAGAGCAGTACTCAGCAGGGTGTATTGCTAGAGCACATTCCTCGGTAAGAGGGAACGTCGATTTGGGCAACATCAGATGTGCTATATGTCTCAAAATTTGCAGTGAGGCTTAGACACATGTATTCCAAAGAACCCATAAATCATTTGTGAAAATTCCACTCAGAGAGTATTTTATTAAAATAATTAAATATTTATAAAGGGACCCTAAGTCTAAACTTTGGAAAATAAAATAATTAAAAGGTATTAATAAAAGAGGGCTTGAATCTCCTAGATGAAGCGAAGATCAAGTCAAAACTTAATTTTAGCCGTTGATTAATGATTTAATCTCGATTGTTGAAGTCTAAATGAGAAGATTATACGAAGGACTTGAAGGGTCATTTGGAAGATACACCATAGGATTAAGAGATCGAAATTATTTAATGTGAAGTGCTTAGGAAGAATATTGATCGAGAATATTCTCGCAGAGAGGGGCAAAGATAATTTCTGGTTGGAAAGTCTATTCCTGAGTCAAAGAATACACAACTTAGAAGACAGAGAGGAGTACATAGAGGGCCAGCATAGAAACTACGCAGATCCTGCGCAGGGTGAGCAGAAGCAACATAGTAGCCCAAAGGACGTCTGTGATTTAGCTAAGGATCAGTCAGATCCAGTGCCAGAGAGTCGGGGTGTGAGAACAGAAGGGGCCAGAGGATCAGATCTAGCTAATAGAAGCCACCACAAAGTGATGCAGAGAGTGCACAAAGACTGTGGAGGGCTTGCCAGTCCAAGTTTTTGGCCAGTTGGGCTTCCAGTGTTAGTGTGTGAGGTGATCTCATCAATTTCTCTATCAGTCAAATTCTATGTGAGGATAGCCAGCAAGGCATCTAGTTTTTATTTAAAAAAATTACTGCATAATATATAAACCCTTAGCTATTGAACCAATTTTCTTGCATTGGGTTTTTCCGGGGACATTGGTCCAAAAACAACGGTGTCAAATGTGTCTATGATTTACTCTTATTCAAATTTTGTTTCCACACTTGCATTTTTCCACAATTTATTTGTGAAGGTTGTAATGTATGATATTTCGTTGTTTATAGTAGAAAACTGTAAATAGTTTGTTAAAAGGAATTATCAAGATAGGATATTTATCATCTGTGTTGCAGTAGGATTTCGAGTAATACAAATTTTCACATGGTATCGGAGCTTGTTTAAGCTGAGTGTAGGAGGAGAAAAAGAGCAGATAAAAAAGATCCAATGTTGAAGGAGAAGTCAAGGATCAAAGAGCTTTGTAAGCAACAGATCGATCTCCCAAGCGATTGTACAGTCCAAGCTAGGAGGGCTACTGCTTCAAGGAAATCACTCTCTCAGTGAACCGACAAAGAGGTAGGATTTTCCAGAACACAGTTTGTCTAAGGTAGAGAGAGTAGCGCAAAAATTTCATCATAGGTTAACAGCTTGTTGAGGCCTTAGAATTTCGCTGCCAAAACATGGGGGAAAACCACCCAGTCCGGACCTTAAAGCAACTCCTTTTACATTTGGCGTAGTGGCTCCGACTGGGCATAATGGGACCAGTTTCCCAATAAGGATGATTTTGAGGGTGTGTGATTATATGGCATGCAAGTGAAACTTATTTTAATCTATCATATGCATCTAGCTAAACTATTTATTCTATTATATACCTGAGATGTTTTCCCTCTATGCGATCTGAAAAGATATCCTTCAACTGTTAGTAATATAGATAATTTAACAGTTGAAAGAGATGAAAATTATGTAAAATAATTCTTCTAAAAAAATAGTTTGACTAGAAAAATTGTGAAAATATATCACATTCATATATGTGTGATTATACATTCAATAAGAAACTACAGAAAAACATTAGAACAGAAGTGCATGTAACATTCATCTATAATAACGTTTCAAATATATAATGCAATAAAATATGACTTATCAATTTATAAAGCAAGAATTAATACAAGTGAATAAAAGTACCATATGTACAAAGTCCTACTCATGTAAACTAACAGTAATTGATCTGCTCCTTCTCACTTTCAAGCAATTTAAAGAGTACAATAGTGCAACATTAGTTAAACAACTCTAATTGTCAAAAGATAACAAATGTGTTCCATTAATTCATCAAAGCATTCACAAACTTACAATAGTGCATTCCTTGCAAATGTTTTTGACAAATTTCTGGACCCGTCTCTAAATGCATGAGAGGGGTTTAAATACTAAAGTAAATATGTTCTAATAATAGATTATTACAAAAATATAGAGGAGGTTTCAAACAATCATCCTCATATAACTAACTTGAACAAAAATCTAGGAAAATAAAATAACAATTTTGATTTATGATTTCCACCCTTTCTTCTGAAGTTGGTCATGAAGTTGACAAATATCTATCATTGGCTTGAGCTGAGCTGGCTGCGAAATTCTCGATTTGACCTGTCCCTTGAATACTGCATTTTAAACTACGGACTACGATCTTTTTGTTGAATCTGTCAAGGATTGAAGAGTCTGATACTGATGATAAGGTTTGATAAGAAAATCCCCATAATTTTCTTGATCAAACTTATTTACATTCTTAATTAATTCATCCTGTGTATCTGCTTTCTGCTTCCACTGTGCTTCTATCTATTTTTCTTCTGAAAACACTTCAGATGTGTTCTCTTTCAGAAGTTCTGCTTTTACTAGTTGTTCACATATAGATTCAACAATTTTGTTTGATAACTTAGATGTTTTCGTTGTTGCTTTATTTGCTTGCTTGATTTGTGCTTCCCAGTCTCTGAATAGAATCTCCTTATGAAACTTATCTACCTGAGGTAGATCAACTTCTTTTCCTGAGTCTGATGATTGCCATTGAATGTGTTCATTGATCTCTGTCTGATGTTGTAATTTGAGGCTTTCTAAATCTTTTTGAAATTGGGTCATCTTTTCTTTGATTTGCTCACTAGAGTTGGATTTTTCTTCATTTAACAGTCTCTCTATCTCTATTACTCTGGATTCCTTTTGCTTAAGAGACACTCTAACTTCAGTAGCTTTATCAACGGTAGCAATAGCATATGCTCCTATGTACTCTGATAATTTAGTTAGAGGTTTTGTAGGGTCATCTAAGGAATCCTTCCTTATTACATCAGTTGTTTCATTTGTTAGTTTTGAGACTGTTTCATCAATTCTTCTTCTTTTATTCCTCTTAACTACAACCTTATAGCTAGGACTGTAGAAGATGTCCAGTGAAGGAATTTCTTCAATTTGTAAAACTATCTTTTCTGTAGGATAGGCTGGTATGATATCTCGATCATGAGTTTTTGGAACTTGTTGTAGTGGATTAACAGTTTCCACTATCTTCTGGGAATGTTCAGGTGTCTGAAAATTAGATACTTGATCAGTATTGGGATTAGCTTTGGGATTTTTCATTGCTTCAGAAAAATCCTCCCATCCACTACTAAAATTATTCGTTTGAGATTTTTCAGACTGATCTAGTGTGTCATGACTGTGCTGAACTTCTTGAGACATTGACTTTGTTCCATTACTTTCTTTTTTCTCATGCATCTCTATCTCTTGGATTACCTGATTAGTTATCTTTTCTGGATTCAGATTCATTTTCAAAGTGATCCAAATTGTGAGATTGATGTTGTGATTGACCTGATTCATCTTCAGACATGTTTTTAGCTTCATTATCCAAGATGATACTTGGAGTTGGTATGTTGACATCTTCAATAGTTAACAAATTGAGAGGAACTCTTTGCAATCTCTTATCTCTATATACTTCAAAAGCTTCTAAATCATCTTGAATCAATTGGCTGGATGAAAATTTGGTTATATCTGAAAAATTTTCTATGCCTTGAAAGAGATCATTAAATCCATCTGTTTCCTTTACAAAAGGTTTCATTTTGAGCTCTGTTGTGTAATTTTTAATTGCATCATTTGGATCGTATAACCTCTTTGGAATTTCTGCCAATCTCAATATATTGATCTTAGAAACCTCCTTGTAGGTATGGCCAATATCATATAGTGCGAAAGTGCCACACTATACAAGGAAATTAGGCCAAATGGCCTTTTTCGCATCTTTCAGTTGTTTAGTGATACCATTAACTAGCTGGTAAGCTATCTCTCGTGCAAGCAACCTATCAGGAACATAATAAGGTAAGATGCAGGGAGAAGCATAACTTCCGAATGCTATGACATATGTAAAATTCTCCTCTGCAAACCACCTAGCCCAAGAAAGAATATTTCTACTAGCATTTTTAGAAACCTTAGGGGCCCTTTTATTGAATATAATTTGGTGCATAGGCAATATGAATCCATAATTTTTTTTATAGAAATGTAGGTGGAAGTCTGAATCCCAGAGGTCTCTGTGGTAAATGTGGATTGGGGTAGGGTCTTGGGCAGTCCATTTCCATCCCATGGTAGGAAAACTAGAATTAAAAAAGATGACGTCCATGACATAGGCAGACATATAAAAGGGAGGTGTCCCTATAGATGAAGCACTCCTCTTATTCCTATATTCAGTAATGTGTTTAGCTAAACTATCAGATAGGATGTTTTCCCAATTCATAATTGATGAATTGATGACTGTGTCAATCAATGGAACCCATTCTATTGAAACCCTAGTGGTATCAGGTTTGGAAAATAATCTACACAACATACCGGCAACAAAACAATAAGGGGAAGGAATTTGGGAAATTGGGTACATACCGAGTTTATCTCACTTCAACTTTCCCTGGTCTTCCTTCCATTCTTTGATGACTTTCATGAGATCTGGATGCTTTGTTTTAAAGATTTTCAAAAAATCTTTGTCATATTTTAACTGCTGGGAGGGTAGATGATACATTGCTTTTAAGTCTTCTGCCCCGAAAAATCCCAATTCTTATCCCTTTGAATCTTTGAATTTCCTTTCATTTATGCTTAAGTGGTCAATTACCCACTTAACCATATCTGTGCAAGGGAGAATTTTCATTCTTGCTGCTATCTTGTGCACGAATGAACATGCAACATCAAAGTAGGT
Source organism: Pinus albicaulis (assembly GCA_034641835.2). Taxonomy (NCBI): domain Eukaryota; kingdom Viridiplantae; phylum Streptophyta; class Pinopsida; order Pinales; family Pinaceae; genus Pinus; species Pinus albicaulis. The sequence continues at coordinate 546,749,750 of CM076571.1, forward strand.
TGCATTTGAAGTAGATGTCGTGCCTATCGTAGAGATTTTGGTTATTACCCTTGGTTTTTGTTCTTCAAAAAATTTATACATTTTTTTCCCATGAGGAACTACCACATTCCTTGTTGCAGGTAGTGTCTGAGAATAAGGGAGACATCTCCGAGTCTTTAGTAGGCAGATCTTGAGAAATATCTTTGCCCTTCTTGCTCATTTCAGTCTTCCTTGATTCATTAAATGATTTCCTGAGAATAAGGAGAGTATTTAAAACTATAGAGAACAAAGAGTCAAATCCGTTGTTTATATCAAACATGCGTGAATATATATGAATCTTTTCAAATATAACAACAATCATCAATAATAATTTCAAATTCAGATCTCTTACACCATCACACGAAATTCTTATCAATCAACTTAAAGCCATTAGATCGCAAATTTTGTTTTGATACGACATAAGCCATTTCGCATGCTCGAGAAATTAAATGCCATGAATTCGCATGTCTCCATATATAAATTTTATTGTTTGTAATGTTTACCCCTAAATTTTGCGAAATGTGATGTGCGCAAGCCGTACATCGCAACTTCTATGCGATAATAGATTTGTTTTACGGTTAAGTTATGCGAAATGTGAAATGTGCATTCAAAAAACCATGTTGCTGCGCTAAAATGATTTTAAATATTTATCTTTGATGTTTTTTTGACTTTTCGGGTCTGTGCAATCGCACTTATATATAATTACCTTATGAGTTGATTATTAAATAAGGTGCGATGCGATAAAGAGTTTATAACGATAATTGAAGTTTTTCCAAGCTTTTTAAAACATATCTTTGAAAAAGGTTAGCGCACTTCGCAGTTCGCGTAGCTTAGAGTATTTGTGAGTCATTATAAGTTATAAGCTATGCGTTTTGTGATGCGATTTAAGAAATAAAGCGGAAAAATTAGAATAAAAGATTTATTTCCTAAGTTTTTTGTTTTAAAACTAAAACTAAATTTCCTATTTATTTCTAAAGGGTCCCTATTTATAAGAATAAATGGGGGGGTGTTGTATAGCACAAAAATTGGCGATTCACTTGCGAGAACCATATATCTCTGACTAACTTTTTGAAAATTTTAAAAAAATTTCAAAAAAAAAAAGGTTGCAGGAATGAAATTTCAAATAAATAATATCTTACTAAGCAATGAAATTTCTCTTATTTACTATTCATAAAAATTCCCCTTTTAAAGATATAAGTATGAAATATATATCAGTATTTACTCAGTTCAAAAAGATAAAGCAGGTGGCCCTTACAGATCAGCTTTATAAAAATTTACTCTTTTATCACAGGTAGAGCCTTTGTTCCAATAAACAATTTAAGTTTTTGGTAGGGTTACCTTTTACCCAACAATGATTCATTGTCCCATCCAATGTTTCTTAAAATTTCAAATATAAATTCTAATTTTTTTGAAACTTTTTTCTTTTTATAACATTTTTTATTTACTTAAAAGCCATTGTCTTGGCTTCGTAACCAAATGATGACAATTCCATTCACTAGTTGTAATTAAACTGATCAAGCTGGCTCTTGATGAGACCCCTTGTTCTCTTGATACAATCTCAAGTCATTACACTGTTTTTGTAGGCAGTAATGGTAATGTCAGTTCAACTATTTCCTTATGAACATGGTAAACAAGCTCTTGATGAGAATTATTATCTTTTAAGTTTTTCTAATTATAATATTTTTTGAATTTCTTTCAAAAATTTATAAGTTTTACCGGATGGGGTGAATTATTGGTCCTTTTGACAATTCTGGATGATAATGTCGAGTTTTAGATTGCTTTTCTGTAAAAGAGTCTTTACTATGTTAAAGATTATTTTCTTGACTGATAACATAATAGTCATGTTATATAAGGACGAGAGTTCACCAGAGAATAAATAATTTGAGTGAAATTACATCTTTCAGTAAAAATAAAATCTATTTGTCTTTCAAATCTTTCGATTGTTTCCTTAACACTTCTTATTTCTATAAGCGATAAATAAAAAAGGATTATCTGAGATTTTATTTTGAAAAGCTAAAAAATTATACTAAGCACCTTTTATTTTTTCTAATGAAAGGAAAAAGACACTAGTATACAAGGACTAGAAGGGGTTACCTCCTATGAAAAGTATTTTTTCAAAATTTTCCCATTAACAGACAAAGAGTCTTTTTTTCCTGATAGATCTTGCAATAAGAATGTTGATGGGCCTATTTATTCACTTACTTGAAATGGACCTAGCCAGAGTTTTTCAAACTTCATGTGTTTACCTTTTTCCTCGTACACTTTGTCCTATTTCAATACCATATCACCAATTTGAAATTTTTTTGTAGTAACAAAAGTTGAATCAAATGAGGCTTTTACTATATATTGATGATGAGCATGAGTCTGTTTGGATTTTTCTCTTTCTTCTTCTAACTTAAGAATCTGACATTGTCTAAGTTGTAAAGAAGAAGTAGGAGATTCATCAATAAATTGTACTAAGGAAAGAGAGGGAATAAATACATTGGTGGGAAGTACAACTTCTTTTCCATAGACAAGATTAAATGGAGAAGTTACAATAGAAGCTTTTTGAGTTATTTGATCTGCCCAAAGAGCGAAAATTAATGACTTATGCCAATTTCGTTGATTTTGATCAACAATTATTTTGATTATTCTAATCAAGTTCTTATTTGTCGATTCTTCCAAACCATTTCCTTGCGGATAATAATTTGCAGAATACTTAAGTTTAAAACCTATTTTAATTGAAGATTCCATCATAGCAGTTCATGAGAAGTAAGATGCATTATCAAACATCAAAGTAGTAGGTAAGCCAAACCTAGTTATGATATTTTGGTCGATGAAATCAATGATATTCTCAGAGTTGGCTACTTTTAATGGAATAGTTTCCAATCATTTAGTAAAGTAATTTGTAGCTGTGAGAATATATATGTGTTGTTTGGAAGAGTTAGGAACAATCTCACCAATTATGTCTAATCCTCATTGCTCAAATGGTTGTTTGATATTAACTGGTTTTAATGGGAATGCTGGCTTCCTTTGTTTTCCGGATGTACTTTGGAACACTTTGCATTTTTTTGTGTATTCATGAGCATCCTTGAAAAGAGTAGGCCAATAGAAACCTGCATGCAGGATTTTGTGTGTTGTCGTATTTCCTCCAAATTGTCCTCCAGCTGGTCCATCATGGAGTTCCTGCAACACTTTTTCTACTTCAGATTTTTCTAAGCATCTTAAAAGTACAAAATCAAAATTTTTCCTAAATAACACATTGTTGATTAATTCATATTGTTTAGCCTTTAATCTTAAAGCTCGTTTTGTTTTGTAACTGAGTTGATTCGGAGCATATCCATTCTTTAAATATAATATAAGATCAGCATATTGTGATTGCAAATCGTTGAGGCTTACCTCTGATATTTGCACATTGTTACCTGAATCTTCTTCTGATGATAGATCGGATACTCCGGTAAGCCTTCTGCAAAAACCTTGACCTCTAAAAATTTTAGAGGGTCTAATTTCTACATCATATTATTATAAAGCGGTCACCCAGTTAACTCTCTTTTCTCATAATGCTCTTTGCATCAAGAGTTGTCTTACTGCAGAGAATGGAACTATGATTTTAGTGTGAATTTTTAGGAGGAAAGGTCTAAAATTCTTTATAGCCTTAAAGACAACAAATGCTTGCTTTTCAACAGATGTATAATTTAGTTCTGCACCTTGTAAATTCGAACTGAAAAATGATATTGGTGCTTCAATTTGTTGGTCATTCAGTTGTGTTAAAACATCGACATATGATATAGACGCAATACTTCCAAATTTAATGAAATATGTGTTCAACTTGTTTATCTTGTAGAGCTGTAAGGTTTTCCGGGACATAATTAGCTCTATGAATTGGTCTGACAACAGTTGCAATCTTATATTTAGGAGATTTCCTAAGGATACTTTCTGGATTATCAATTGTCTCAGGAGGATTTGGGTCAGGATAGGCTCTAGTATGAATTCTTTTTGAAACCACTATGTGGTGTTTTCAGACCCAATGATAAAAAAAGTTCAACGAAGTATGACAATCTTTAATATGCTAACTGATCTTTGATAAGAAAACTTAATCCTCAAAGTTTCCTTGACTGAGCTTGTATGATGTTATGATAGAGTGGGTTTCCCATTGGATTCTTTAGGTCAATTCGAAATGTGGAGTCACCAAGTGGAAATTTTTAGCTTTTGAAGGTAAAATGTTTTATGGTACACCACCATTTATTGACTTAAATACGAATCTGAAAAGTTTTGGGTTTTCTCAGTTTTTACAGTCCTGTGTTTGTGAGAGTGTCCTATACCTATTTCAACACTTAGCTACGGTGATGAGACAAATAGATTCTACACTATGGCTCACTAGTTGATTTCTTCAAGGTTTGATAAGGGTCTGTTAGAATCTTAAGGGTTACTTAGATTGCCACTAATTCAGACAAGTACTATCATGATCACCAGTATGCTGGTAATGCTTGAAGAAAGATGATATTTACTTGAATGAATACTAAGTGTTTTGTTTTGAGTATTTTACTCAGAAATTCCCCAGTATGGTCACTAGTATGTTAGGCCTCCATAGTTTGCAAGATTGGAAAATACAAATGCTGCAGAGCCTACATCAAAACCACTTTGGAACCTGAGGATCTAGCAATCCTAGATTCAGAGAGGGATCTCTCTATATATGTGTTTTCAAAGATATTTCTTTATGCTTTATGATATGATATTAGGCTAGATATGAAGTACAAGGTTGTTTGTTTGTTTTGGTTGGGTAGGATAACATGAAGATGAAGGAAGTCTATATGAAGGGTGAAGGTGTGAGTAAGTGAAAGAATGGTTCAGCTGATAAAATAGGTGAGAAACAGCGTCAATCCATTGGGTTATGGAGTCACAAAAGGGTTTAATTGGACAACAGGTTTCAAGAGTGGTCTATGGGGCAAGTCATCTATGTCAACAGATCTCTTTAAGTTGATTTTATGGAATGAAACATTAAAATGGTTGTGAAAGAAACAAACACACGAGAAAAACAAAGGATAGCCTAAGATTGGGGAAGTACTTTTAAACTAGCCTGCTTTTGGCATGCACTTAATGGAAAACATTAAAGATAAACAAAGAATAACCTAAGATTAGGTAAGGAATTTGAACCTATCCTTCTTTTGGAAATAATCTTAGGGAACATTTCAAAGCTGTTGTTGGAGGTAAACTAGATGACAGGGCTAACCATAAACTTCCTTAGTTAAACTTTAATTAGCAGACTTTTGAAAAACATTCAAAGAAAATATCTCAAGTTGTACTCAGGAAACATGGGCTTACCAACACTTCACTGGTTATACTCTATTGAATTATCCTCAAATAAAAAATCAGCAGAAAACATAAAGGATAAAGATTTATCAATGAGATTTAGGGTACTTTCAGAAGTAAATCCTAATCTATATTTGTTGTTCTTTATCAGAGAAAAGTGGACAGAATGAAAACATAAAGAAAATAACAATTACAGTGAGAAACACATCACCATTGACATAGATTAGGATCCCATAAATCAGCTATTGTATTTGATGTTCAAACCAGTTACAATCTTCAAGTCTAGTGGGTATTTACAACTTCAAACTCTCTTCTAAGCCTATCTTTCTTCAATTATAAAATAAAGCTTCAGCATGCTTCAACATCTATTTACATTCAACAGGTATCCAATCAACAATAATACTTTCTTCTAGAGAAGTATTTATAGAATAATGAGGAGTTGGAGTGAAAGAGGAGTCTATTTGTTCAATTAATATAGAGTAAGTGCTTCTCGGCCTTTGAAGGGCCAAATGGAGAAGTTTTCAAATGTTTTAACTCTGCCAATTGATTATTACAATAAATTTCATCAACTTTAGTCACTTTATGACTTTGTAGGCTTTTGGTAGGCTCACAATTAATTCTGAGTTGTCTTTGACAAATATCTCTGACTGTGCATTTAATTTGTATTATTTTGAGGAAAATGAGCTTGTAGGTGGTATTTTTGAGGAGTAATTGCCTCAATGATGTGGAATTTGGAGGCTTCCTTTACTGATCTATCTATCTTAATACTTTAAAATCCTGATTTAAATATGATTTTGTGCTTTAGGGTTGATCATGCCTTCTTTATCCTTCTTCGGTCTTCATTTGTCCTTCTGTTGACTGTTTTATCCATTTAAAATGTGGATTAACCTTAAAACTGTAGGTTAAAACTTTTAATCCTTCAATTTGATGTATCAACCCTTTTAACTTTAATCATTTAATGAATTTCCCTATAATCCTCTGTATTGATCTTTAAATCTTTGGTTAAGTCATTTATCTCCAGGATTTTTACTTTAAACTTTATCTTCAAGCTTTATCCTCACTATTCTTTCTTCTTCGCTATATAAAGGTGGCTTTAAATGCATTGAAGGGTTCAATGGTAATCACCAACGCTTACACAACACTGACCAAACCATGAGATGAAACATGGAAGCTCATTTTCTTCATTATTTGGCCTTAGAGGTGGAAATATTTAGCTCTGTCCCTTTGTGGGTTGTGGATAGGGTTTCCACCTTTAAAACCGATATTAAACCCTACATAAAACTAATAAACATGTTAAAAAACCCTGCGGTGTTGGGGAAATTGCTTTGGAGGCTGGAAGAGGTGGATGAGCATATGCAAAGGAGTGGAATATGTAGGCAGAGGAGTGGAGGAGGTTTCATGGAGAAAACTAGCAAAATCTGGTTCAAAAACTTTGTTTGGCGCAAAAAAGGGCAAATTGGTTTTACAAAACCCGCGAATGGTTTTCGCGCGATCATTGAGTGGTAAGTGATTTTATCGTGATCGAACGTGATTCAATCATTTCACGACACCTGTCCCTTACGAAACCAGTGGTCTTGTGTGGATTCGGGTGGTTAAACCCTGGCGATGAAAGTTATGCGAAATGTAATGTAGTTCATTGGATCTGGGGGGGAAGATCCAATGGTTGCAGGGGAGCGCGATGGAGAGAGGTGCACGTCAAGGAAAAATAGTGGAAGCTAGGTGTCGGTCCATGATTGGGAGAGGGGAATGGGTAGTGGGATGTGGGTCCAGAGGGGATTTAATGTTAGGTCAAAGGAGAACCATTGGATTTGATTGAATCAACGGTGAGATTTGATGCGGAGGGGTGGTAGATAAATATGTGTCGGGTGATCAAAGGATCAAAGGGAAAGTGTAATGACCGTTGATTTTTATAGATCAATGGTGGGGATGGGTTCATGGAGTGATAAGGAAGGGAAAATATATAAAGGGAGATCCATTTTTCAAGGGGTGCGGGGGGAAAAGGTAAAGGAAAAAGGGTTGGGGATAAGGTGGAGGTATGGCCCCATGGAGGGGTAGGGGACCGGGGACAGAGGATAAAGGGGCTAGAGAAAGAGGGCTACGAGGAGGGATGAGAGAGGTGATCAGCGCTGTTGGATCAAAAAATATCTACAACTAGGATCTCATCAGAGTATTGATATTCAGGGTGGACTGTTTGCAAAGGAAAATGTGGATGTATAGAGTAAATGTCGATGCGATGGAGTTAAGGCCTTGGTTGCGGGCACAAGCTCATATGACAGAGTAGGAGCTGGGGTTTTAAGCCCTCAGGGGATTAAATCCTGTGTTATAAAAGAGGGAGTTTTTTAGGTAAAAAGAAGGTTTTTTAGGGGTTTTTTGAAGTTCTGGTAGGTAAAATGAGGGTTTTTAAACCATAAAAAAGGATCTTTTCTGAATTTAAAAGGGATTTTGAAGGTTTTCTGAGGAAAATAAGGGTAAAATGAGGAGCATAGGGGATTTTTCAGAGGAAAATGAAGGATGAAAAGGGGCGAAAATGAGTGAAAATAGGTTTAGAAAATGATGGAACATGGCCTAAAAATAGTATTTTTGGATATCAGCATGGTTTCTTGGTGAATTTATGAATGAAACAACACTGCTAAGGAACAACACTTTAAGGAATAGTAGGTTAAGGAACAGTACTGAAGATTAATCTTTTTGGACAAGGAAACACAAAGAGTCTTCAAGAAGTCACAAGTTTTGCATGATATTTGTTTCTGGAAGACTAGAGACCTGTTTTAGCCATCATTTGTTGTGTCAAAATTTACTGATGGTTAACACGCCTTATAACCCTGAAATTGATCACCTCACTATGTGACAAAATTGTTGACGTCATTTCCAGTCCCACCGGACCATGCAGGTTCATCCATCGCATTCTTCCTCCATCCTTGATCTAGATTGCTATGATCAGACGGTCCGCATTCCTCTTCGCGTTCATTTAATCAAATAACCTGATCGTGTTGTTTCCACACAAAATGGGAAATTTTTTGAGGACATGTGTCGCCCACCTAACTTTATTGCATTCATTTCTCTTATTATCGCTTACCACCTCCCACCAGCGTGAAAACCACTCTGGTTTTTGCAAAACTTCCCTTTGCATAACTTTGAGCCAAATCAGATTTAAGCTCTTCTTTTGCCATGGAAACACCTCTGCTACTTTCCCTGCCTCCGCGCTGCTCTTCCGCCTTCACTCGAGCCTTCTGAAATAGTCTATGCCTTCATTGTAGGATTTATTTAATAGGTTTGCGATCTGTGTAGGTTTTCATGGAATTTTAATTATGCGGGCCATCTCATAGCCAATCACAGTGGCTCGAGTCCATGGTTGACAATCCTCCATCCCCAGGAAGTAGAGAAAAAATATGAAGAGGGTCAATTCCATGGCCAAATCAATGGATCATGACCATTGGCCATTCTACAGGAACCTCTAGCACAGAAGGCCAGCTCTTCCATTACTAGCAATACCACATTCTCCAGCACAGAAGGCTAGCTCTTCCACTACTAATGGTATCCCCTTCACCAGCAGCGGCATGGACTCCGCCTCATCAAACAACAATGATCATTCATGAATAGGCTTGCATGGCCCTTTAAATTATGTTCTTTTCACTTTGTCATTTCGGGTGAAATATTTAGTTCACTCCTACAGTTTTTACTTTCAGATTAGTAAATTGTTTATATTTCAGTTAGAAACATCTTTAGGCCTATGTTGTAAGATGATGAGAGGAAATTTTACCTCATGATCATTTCTATTTTTTGATTTAGACCTGAAAAAAAAATATAAGCACGCAGGGAAGATATTTTCCCAACATATCTTCTCACGCATAAGAATCAGAGGTTATAAAAACAGGAAGAAAACATTAACAAAAGGTTCCAAATTTTCCAAAGGACTGACTAGCTCGAGTATTCTGTATTTATTTTGTATGAACTTTGATAGTGGATGTTTGAAGATCCCGTAGGGACTCAGTAATAAGAATTTTTGCTGGAATTGGGGATTCCACTCGGGATGATTCACAATTTGTAACTCTCTCTCTCTCTATGTCTTTTAATATAAGTGTTCATTTTGCATTTCTCCATACTTCTCGTATCTATAGGTTTTGGAATGCGAGTGCTCCCATGTTTGGATGTGAATTTATCATAGCAGATACTCATGTTTTATACATCCATAGCACTTTGAATATGGCCCAGGCCTGATACATTGTTCATTTTCTATCTCTTTTGTCGTTCTTCTAATGCTAACTACAATGGATTATTATCTTTGAACGAGCCCAGATATATGGATTCTCATCTTTGAATAAGCCTAGTATATAGGGATTCTTATATTTGAATAAGCTCGGTTATAGTTGATATCTTACTCCATCTTCTGCCATACTCATCACTCACATATAACTTGATAACTGTGTATTCATTTTAGAAGTTGGCCCCCTTTTACAACATTCTATTTTAAAGCTATCTGATGCATTTACTTATTGCAGTTTGTACTCATTTTCTAGGGTTTTAATAGTTGTTGTGTTTAACTTTGGGGTTTTTGTTCCACCCTTATTAAAACCATTCAACTGAGTGATAGTTACATGAGAGCCAAACACTTCCAACTGCAGTCAGTTGAGTCATATGCTCCTTACATTTAAGATGTCCTAGGCATTGGTCTTTATACAACTCAAGGCTGTCTCTAGGAGCTACAACAAAAATAATGAAAAAAATGGCATATTTTGAAAGAGGTACAACCCCATACCCAAAAAATAGTGATGCTAAAAGTGTGCAAGTCTAAATGCCACTACTTGTTTTTGAAAGAGAATTCTTGTTTAGTCATCTAGCCTAATCATGGCTGAACATGTTTTCAATTTGTTTATTGATAGGTTAGTGAAAGAAAGAACTTCTCAAAACATCTAGTCTTGAATTGTCAATAGTTGTAGATTAGGAATGGAAGATGTTGGTTCCACATGCTCAAATCTGAAACAAAGAGGAAAATATGGATGCTTAACAAATGGTATATATTGCCCTTATGTTTCCTAAGTTTTTTTTGTACAAAAATAACACTTGTGTGTAGCTTGTTCTAATGCCACAACCCATGGTAAATCACACTATCTAATCTTGATTTAGCCATGTTTTCAATTTCATGTCAGTAGCCTAGAGAATAAAGTTTGTCAAACTGTTTAATCTTGACAAATGAGTAGATTAAGTAGAAAATAAAAAGAGTTCATTAGCCTAATTTGAACTCTTGGAGGAAATAAGGGTACAATTAGATAGTTTGATTTTTGTTTTCAAAACGAGAAATGTCAAGGGTTTTCCAGTTCAAGTGCACCCAAAGAAGAAAACATTTTAGGAAAGTAGGTCGGGTAGGTAGAGATGATGTTGATGTTAATAATGTTTTTTAGATTACTAAGATCACAACTTCAAGCAAGCATCAACAAGTGAAAGAGGTAAAAATCTGCCCAATAGATGAGGCATTAGTCTACATAAACCAAGAGATCTAAAAGTTCTGGACACCTCCTGAAAAGGAGCTTCCCTCCCCAAGTGGAGCCACTATTATTCATCCATAATTTTCACTATCTGAAGATGACTAAGTATCGGTTCTATATTTCTAGAAACAAATTTCATGAACATTGTGAGTTCTAGAAATCTCACGGCCTTCATTATCCTTAGGATAAATTTTCACTATTTCATCATTCCTCCATGCCAAGCTCATCTCACCCATCCTAGAAGACCAATAATGGGCTCATGCCACTCATTATCACTATGTTTCACCACCTTTGGCCTCGACCCTCTATTTTTGTTTTCCCTAAATTCCTCCATTGCCTATCTAAGGTTTTTAAGGCATTTTTCTTGGTTTCATGACCTCCACGATTAAATCATCAACAAGGATTATATATTGATGCTCTTACACCTAATTCTATCCTTAAAATAACTCCATAAACACTTCCCATCACTCCTATCCCTCAAAATCATCATTTTTCTACAAAACCTAGTTTATTGCCACAAATTAACACTTTTTAAGACTAGGCCTGTGTTCTGACCTTTTGGACCCCTTCCCCTCACTCAATTCCTGAAATTCCACTTTCCCCTACTCCCTAACATCTATCCCTATCCCCCAAATTTCTCCAAGAATTTAGAAAAACCTTAACCCCTTCATTCCCCTCCCTCTGCAAGGCAGTCCTAAATCCTCACACCAAACCCTAATTTCCTCTTCCAACTAAGATATGGTTTGATATGAAAAGGAGGCACAAGAGTAAAGGATTTATTTTATAGATCATGTTAAAAATAATAAGTCTATACCAGCTCATAAACATCATGCCTCCATCGTTTTCCAAGAATTCATTCCAAGAGACAAGCCATGTATCACACCTAGGGCTAGTTTTGCTATAAATTGTGTTTCTGACCAAACAGAGATGAATTTGGAAAATGTGAGAGAATTTTTTTCCATAATAGGGAAAAGAAGAAAACCTCCTTCAGTTTTTACATAGGTATCATGGTTTGAGATCAATGTCAAAAATACAAGTGTCACAGGAGAAATTCTGCACTTTTGGAGTGACCTTGGGAGAATAAGTTTTTCTCATAGCTTGAGTGTCCAAATGACTTACATAATACGTCAAATGACAACTAGACTTCAATATATTTTCAATGAGCTATCATGAGCTCAATTTTGAATTTAGGAAGTCATCCAAAAGTGTTCTGCACCAGCACTCTGCATTTCTACACCAACATTCAACATGTTTTGACCAGTGTTGGGGGAATCAGTTTTTGACAAGGAAAATCAACTTCAATCAAGACAAAAATTGTATATTTGTAAATTTTACAAGTCAATATTTCCAATGCGCTATCAAAAATGTCATTCCGACACTGGGAAGGCCTCCAAATTCCCTCTGCAAAATGGCGCTACGCACAGGAGAAATTTTTATGTTTTTGAAATTTTGAGGCCCTAGCAGCACAACACCCTAGGCGCTACGCTCTTTTTTGGGGAATCCTTAGATACTAAATTTTAAATTTTTGGGTTTTTCATTTCACCAGCAGTCTACCCACAAAATTTCAGGTCAATTGGAGGATTTTTTCCCCCTCAAAAGGTCAAAAACCACATCAAAAATGACCTTTCTGCCTCCTTTTTAAGCCTAGCGCTGCGCGCTGAGAAGTCATGGGAGATTGGATTTTTTAGTAGGTAAATCGCATCCATTCAGAAAAAATCAAGTATTTCTGGAAATTATACTCTTCAGGATTTCCAACAAGCCATCATGGGGCCAAATTCAACATTGGGAAGTGGTCCAAAACTTGGTTGAAAAACAACCTACTTTCTACAAAAGTGGTGCTGCGCTCCTAGACTGTCTTTTACCAAAAAGTCAACAAAACACACAAATTTATGGGAAGATGATTTTTTAATATTTTCTTGGGAAAATCACTCCTGATTTGATTTGGGAGTTATGTTTTGGTGTTTTTCATTTATTATCTTCTCTCTTATGTGTCTTGGGCCTTGCATGGTCATTAAGCACATTTATGACATTTGTGGCTAAATTAGGGTTTCTGGAAGCCTCTTAGGGTTTCCACCTCCTCATTTTCTCCATAAATAGAGCACGAGGGTCTTATGTATTTTTTTGGATTTTTATGACTTATGCTGAAGCAAATACATAGTTTCTTGGAGTTTTTTTTGGAAATTTCATGTCTTGGAGCTCATGCATGCCCTAGTTTGCTTGTGGATGGAGAGATACTATTCGCAGGATCCATAAGCTTGGTTTATGGTGAAGTGTTTCTTATGTTTATGTTTTCTAGTTTTCCATTATGTTTTCCATCTTTCTATGTTGCAATAGGACAAAAAAATTAGATTAAGAAATGTTTCCTGATGGCACCTTACTTCTGTTTGTCCTTCACTGCCTTAATGTTTTCTTCTGTTGAGATATATTAGGGAATCCATCTCTTGCTCTCTAAGAAGTTCTTAGCTTGTCCATTTCTTGAATGGTTTAGATCAATTAGTTTCAAGTATGGTTTATGGCTAGCCCTGCATATTGTGGCCACTGAAATACGCTATCCTTGGAAACTCCTCTTTAAAGCAGTTTTGCCTAGGTTTGTCAATGAATTTTGTTTGAATCATGCTCTTTTCCTTTACTTAGCTGAATTTGTTTCAAAGAACCTTCACAACTGTAACTTTAGATGTTCAGATTTTTCTCTTCTTCTATGGTTATAACCACTTGTGCATCTTAAATGTTTTTCTACTCTTGATAATGAAATATATGAAATTTAAATAAGTTTCTTGCCTTTCTATAATTTCATTTGAATGTTTGTCTTGGATAATCATCTGTGTTCAGTTTGAAATCAAATGGATTAGGTTTCACTTATGCCTTTGATTCTCTTTCCATGCTTATGATTTTCTAACTCCCTTAGTCTAAAAAGTTATTAAGGATTCAATTCTCCCCTTCACTAGCTTTTATTCTCAAGTTTAATGTTCATCTCATCATCCACCACAACCTAAAAAACCTACCAACCAAGTTAAAATTTCCCTGCAAATGCTCTTGAAACCATTGATGAACTCATCATGACCTCGTTAGACTCCATTTCCCAATGACTTAACAATCTTCCATTTTTTCTGTCTAAATCCATCTGAGCATCATATCCAACCAAAAACAATCAAAATACCCTGCACTTAACATCTAGCCTAAAATCAACCCTAATCAGCAAACAAGTTCACATATTTGCACCTACTAGAGAGATCCCTCTCCGAATACAGGAAGGCTAGGTCCTTAGATTCCAAAGCTTGGTTTGATGTTACCCTGTCCATTTTTAGTTCAATCAATCTAGCAAATTACGAGGAGCTGACAGATGTGAAAGAAAGGTTTCAAATATGTTCACTTAAGACAGAGTAAATGCTTATCGACCTTAGGGAATTTACATAACCCGAGATGAAGAATATCTGTTGTAGAGGTAAATCCCCTCTGCGGACAAAGGCGATCCCTACTAGCCCAAATCGGGTCTAGCAACAATCGTGTCATGCTAAGGCACAAGTTCATAATTACAATAGACCAAATTGCGAGAAAGGCCTACCTTAAGTCCAACGTTGTTTTCATTTGCAGAGAAGATAGTGCTCCCGTTTCCTTACTCAGGCAGATCACAATTCTCCCGCTTGTCACGATCCAACACCTGTACATATAAGAAACACGATGAACACATAAGCGTAAAACCCAATAGATGAAATTATGTATCAGTCAGAGAAGACACAAATCATGATCACAATGTATGAAAAATACGAGTGGAACCATAACCAAAGTCGCTTATCATTAATCAATACAAAGAAAGATACAACTTGGCTCTGATGTTAAATCTTCCTTCGGTGGGTCGACAACAGAATATGTCTCGGTAAAGCTTGTCGGGAATGGGACAAGCCTCTCTCTCTTCGGTTGTCTTGAAAATAATCTTCTTGCTAATGATTTGGCTCTATGAGGACTATCAAGGCTCTTGCAGCATTCTTTAGGCTATGAAGGCTCTTGGAGACTCAACCATTCAGCCCCTTCATCAATGAAAGATGGCTATATTTATAGAGGAGAGGAGGAGGTTGGGATCCCTAAAATAGTGGAAGGGAAGACTTATCCCTTGGGAGGTTCCATATAAGGTTGAAACAAGAGGCCAAAGGAGGAATGCCGTCGTTATTCAGTCAAAACCACTCCTCATGACTCATCCTCAAAGTTGTTGTAATTGAAACTTTGCCTCTCTTTTTTTTTAAATTTCCATAAGGAGATTGGCGCAGGTGCTTAACTGGGACAAAGTGCCAACTGGCGGGAGCTTAGTGTTAATTTTACTTACTGGCGCGAGGACATAATGGGCTACCAGTGCCAAGGAAAAAACAGGTGTTTTTAGGGGTCTTCTCAGGAAATGATCAACAGAAGGAATGTTGTCCTCATGGCAAGGGATGCAATGATGGTATTTACAAGGCATGAAACTACTTATTGTCACAGAAATGACCCTCCAATGCGAGAGATGGGGATTTTAGGGATGGTGAAAAATTACTATGTAACAGATTCCCCCTAAAGCATGAGTCCCGAGAGAGAGAGAGGGGTGAAATGCTTTACGAGAATGTGTCCAAGTGAAAACACTGTCGTCGGAAAACCTGCGTAGACAAGTACAACTGATATCGCAAATACATGATATATATGTGGTATGGGCACAACCATCCGTAACAGAGTATAAAATAATCAAGATCCAAGGAATGGATGCAGCCATCAAGTAAGGATCGATAAATAGACTCATGCATGGTCATAGCCATCTAATCAATGAGTCATGTAACCAATCATAATAATCCACAAAATCGTAGCCCAGATTCTAATGGAAAAAATCCATGGTCTTGAGCTCCATCTCAGCCCGAACAAAGTACAAGTTCAAGCATGTGAATATGTGAGCTGAATTCAAACATGCAATAACATCGTTTGATTACCATCCAATGATGAAATCCATTAATAGATGCGAGAGGTACCACCAATGATGAAAATATCCCTCATGCATTTAGGCATAATCCAGAATGTGAACAGAGTTGACACAATGCTACAGAACTGCCATGAGAAGAAGTGCATGTTCAATGCATTTAGAAGGGGAGCCCTCAGATTCCTGATAAACAGAGCTAGCCACAATAGAAGTGACTTTATCGAGAAAATGGCAGGGGTTTCCCTTACTCAGCCATCTTTTTAGACAGAGAAAAGAATGTTTTTCTAATCGCATCAGATAGATATCGAGTAAGCGCTGAAACTGGCAAACAACTTTTATATAATTACACTGTGCGCACGTAGAGACATGTGATTTGGAAGATCATTGCCAAAGATCAGGAGGTTCTTAATGAGTAAAAAAGTAAGGTGGAGGTCAAAGATTACCATAGCCATGGGAGGGCAGGGAAAATGAGATGAGATGTCCCCAACCCGACACGAATGCAGACAAGTTCCATGTTCAAGAGCGACATACTGCCGACACGACAATGATACTAGGTCCATTTTTCCCCACCATTTCTGGAAAGTACCTCTTTATTTTTACACAAGCTTGAAGAGGATACCATATGCTTGTCATATAAGTTCATCCTTCGGACAAATCCATTCTAGTACATTTAACGAGCTCTAGGAAGGAGAAACTCGAATAATGTCATGATTGACAATTTCCGATGTCATTTAGGTTTAATGAGTCTAACAAAGGGAGAACTCGGCGTCTTTTCATATTTGTAGAGTTTAAAGACAAGAAAAAGTAAACCCAACAATTCCTTTCGTAAATAGTCTCTGATCCAAAAGGTAGAAAACTATGTCCAGAAAGCCTCCCAGCCTCATAATAGCCAGGAAATCTTTTTTGTAAAATAATCATCCCTGTCTCCAAAAAAGGGGGTAAACGTGAGTTGTTAGGGATGTCGCTTTCACATCCACTTAACGATATCAAAATGACAAGACTCGCAATCTTTTTCATGTTTAGAGAGTCAGAAAAGAGCTGAAAGATGACTCCTCCTGGAGGAACGAGTGGTATAAAGGGTAGCAACTGGTTCCGGTAATGGTGGAACTGCTCAAAACATGATAAAAGTCAAGAGGCTGGCTAACAAGACCACTCATCACAGCGGTTCCTCAGGAACGGGTAAAACAACCAAGTGAAGGCATATGATCGGCCAAGTAGATAGTGACGATGGAGTGAGAAAACCAAGGCTCATCTGGCAAAGCAGGCTGATAAAATGGAAATCACGAGAGGTAAAATGGGAATTGTTTCATTTTTACACAAGCTTGAAATCAGGAAACTATGTTTGAAGTTGGTTTCATTTTTACACAAGCTTGAAACAATGATAAACTATGCTTGGAACTAGTTTCATTTTTATAGAAGATTGAAATCAGGAAACTCTACTTGAAGTTGGTTTCACTTTTACTCAAGCTTGAAACAAAGATAAACTATGCTTGAAACTAGTTTCATTTTTACACAAGCTTGAAATGGAAACAAACTATGCTTGAAAAAGTAAGCATGCCCCCAGCATGGTGACTCAATTCGAGGTACATGCCCCTCAAGCTTCAGTCCATATGAAAGGAAGATGGAGTGAAGGTTCAAGTTATGAGATCAAGAGAAAGACTCGACTGGGATTTTACGAGATCTTATCAAAGAATCGAATTGAACAAGAAAGTGTTTCATTGTTTTAACGAGGTTGACACATTAAAAGAAGTATCCTCGTGACACCTTGTTTAATTTTTTAACAAGCTTAACACAAGAAAATGAAATCTTCTCCGAAACATCTTGTTTAATTTTTTAATGAGCTTGACACAGGAAAGGAACCATGCTCTGACCGACTTCATCATAATGAACAAGAAGTCATCGCTTCCAAGATTTCCACTCCCGATGGAAGGAAAACATCCTGGAAGTCAAGACCCAATGCCCTTAGCACTTGATGCACAATGGAACTATCACTGAGTACAGGCATGGGGTAGGTAGCCACATAGTTGACTTGCGGTGGGGTAGATACAACAGGTGGATAAAAACTAGGAAGGGATGATGGTGGGTCAGTTGCCACATCAGGACCAAAGAATGAAAGTTGATCAATGGTCATGATCCATCCTTCATGTGGAAAACAAACCACACGAAAAAGGGAGGAGACAAGCACTCCCATGGCATACGTGTAATCACGCCCCAAGAGCAAATTGAAATCCAAAGGGCCTGGAATGACCATCATGTTCATATGGATGGTTTTACCTCTCAATGTAACAGGTAATCTTGGAAGGATCCCTAACAATTGACTAGTTCTTCTGTTAAATTTGAACAGATTCTGTGTAACAGGTGCAAGAGGCGGCGAACCAAAAGCTTGCCATGTAGTCAAGGATAAAATACTAACAGATGCACCTTCATCTATAATGGTGTTGGGTATGACCACACCAAAGGCCTGTACCATTATCTCAAAAGGCACATAAGACGGAAGGCGGTATCCTGCAAATTGATTCCAATCAAAGGAAGCGACCAAACTACTTGGAGGGGCTACCATCGAACTGAGATTGTCTTCCCATGGTGTTATGATAGAAGAAGGAGCATCCTCCATGACCTCCATATCAAAGGTGGGAGGGGTATCCTTCGGGACCTCTATCACGGGAGGTGGAGGAGTAGCTTCTTGGGATATAGGGACAGGAGAATATTTCTCCAAATCCAAAGAATCCAATGAAATAAGAAGAACCAGAGGGATGTGAGGTCCACTCTCAATAGAAAAGACTTGGTTCACCGTAGATGGGGCCAGCTCAACCGATCCCACGACCAATGGTTGTTCAGGGATGGATTCATGAATTTGAATTTTCGAGGGAGCGAGATCGACCAAGGATGACTCTTGACCAATCGTAAGATCAACAGGTGGAGGGCTCAAAGAAAGCCGATTATAACTAGCTGGAAGGCATGGTGTAGAATCGGTCGAGTTGTCCAAAACTCTCTTGGCTTCATCCATATACAGACAAAGGTGAATGGCATGAAGCCCTTCACATAACTTACAGGGATTGGTGAGCTTACCCTAAAACTTAAGAGCTTTACCAGTACCAGCTGAAGACATGCCCCCAACCTAACTCCCACAAGTCAAAGGCAACAACGGATGACCATTGGACCATACTTCAAGAACCTTGGGAATGCCAGGGCAGTCTCGAAGAAGATGGTCTCCCATGCACAACATGCAAGGGAACTTGACTTTTCATGGAGGGTTGGAAGGTTTATCAAGAGGAGGTGCTTTAGAAGCAGTTTCTGCAGCCTTAGCCTCTCTCTTATCGGAATTCTTCTTATTCTTCTTAGCCACCTGGTTACTCAAATCCAGACTTTCACTAGGCAAAGTAGAAGAGGAGGACGCAGAAATAGACGAAGAAGGGGAGAGGTCCACCTTGGAATCAACATGATGTTGTTTAGGTGGAGGAACTGATTGAACAGTAGGCGGGACATTTGGGACCACAGAGGTTGAAAAAAACCAATCAGACAACCCAACAGTTAACCTAGGAAGGGACAACATTGCCATATAAGGAGCACCAACATTTCCAAAAGGAGGAAAAGGACCAGGATTCCCTTAGAAGGGGATTCCTTGGTTGGTGAATTCTGAAAAAAGTTGCCATCGGAGACAACTCAAAACAACACCCTAAGGAAACTAATTTTAAACAGGAATATTTCGTGGGCAGTTAATTTTTATGACATTGAAACAAAAATCTACTGTTTCATCTTTTAAGAGTCGAGAAATAGGAAAAAGGTGACTCTATCTCTTTCATATTGGAAACAAGCATGAAAGGACAAGCACTTGACGATGTTTTGAAATTTAGGGAGTCAGTAAAGATCAAACTGACTGCTCTAGAACTCTAGGCAAAAAGGGTGTACCAGATATCCGTGAACTGCAATATACACCTTGGTTAAAAAATGAAAGATAAATCAACCAAGGACTTGACGCATGTGCAGGCAATCTCCCTGAATGCTGTGTCTGGTGTGTCACAGGTATAAGGTGGCAGACTCGGCTTCCTACGGATAAAGGATAGAAACCTAGCGGGGTCTCCCTTTATATACGTGACAGTACGGGGAGGACAAGTTCGTACTAGTGCTGTCTAAAGCCAGATGGCGAACTATAGCTACTAGGTTTAAAGACGCCGGAACATGTCTCTAGCCTAGACCACTAAATATTTCATTAATTTTTCA
The DNA here is from genome assembly GCA_034641835.2 of Pinus albicaulis. Lineage (NCBI taxonomy): Eukaryota > Viridiplantae > Streptophyta > Pinopsida > Pinales > Pinaceae > Pinus > Pinus albicaulis. The sequence goes on from CM076571.1 coordinate 546,769,694, forward strand.
ATGCTTCCTTAGGTAAATTGAATAAATTTTAGCGTTGATCTTCAATTATGTCTCGGTTTCAAGGCCCTACCGCATGTCATCTGACAATCTCCTATATGCAGCTATATGAGGAAACAAAATTTTTCAATTTGATGAATTCTATCTAGTTAACGGAAGAACTTCAAACAATGATGCAACACACAACAACACTACAAACGAAATTTTTCCAAACTAGATAACTTTCACTATCCAAAAGTATTCTAAAACATTCAACGATGTGAATAATGCAATGTAATCTATGAAAAATCCTTTTTTTGAAAACTATGCAATTGTAATCTATGCACAATTTCCTTTTTCTTTTCAAATGATAAGAATGCACTCAATGAATTTTTCGAGGAAATGAGAATCTACTTAATGCATGCTTTTAATGAAAGAGAATGCACTCAATGCGATTTTTAGCTTCCAATCATTAAATAATGTGATCTAAGTTCAATGATAAATCTCAAAAATACTTTTCAATGCAATGTGATCTAATGCATTTTAACAAAAGCAAACTTTGAGATGAAAACTAAATAAACGCAAATCTTCTTAATGAAGGATGAAGGAAAAAGGGATGCAAACAAACACTAAGAATGCAATCGTTGTTTCAAACACTTTGTAATGAAATTTGTCAAAAGGCGACAAGACATATGAGATCAATCACAAAGAGGAATTTCAAAGCATGAGATCAAAACAAGGAATTCATTCCCTTTTACATCAAGCAATCATGGAGAGAAGACATTTCAAACAATGAGCAATGTAATCTATGCTCATACAGAGAAAATACCGGAAGGGAAAGACACACTGGTGAAGGATTTAGGGAAAAAGTCTCAATTTTCACACACCCTGAAATTGGCACGCCTTTGTCATTGACAACTAGCACTAACTGGCACGACTTTCTCACGGAAAACTAGCACCAACTGGCATGAATTGCTCACTTACAACTAGCACCAATGGAAAATTGGCAGGGGTTGCTAACGACAACAAGCGCCAACGCCTGAAAATGAAAAAACAAAGAATTTCTCCCAACCAAAACCAGACTCACCACTTCAAGAAGAATCTAAAACAAACCCAGAAGAAAAGTACTGACCAAAAGAAACTTCCAAACAAGGGAAAACCCTAGCACCTATAGGAGATGGAACGACTGTTTGGCTATAATGCGTGCCAGACAGGGGATGGCGCAAGTGATGAACTGGCAACCTGCGCCAATGGGCGTGACTGTTAGGGTGGAAACCGCGCCAATCAAGCCAAACTTGAAAAGATGAAAATTCGGAAAAACAGAGGTCAGATTTTATCCTCTGGGGGCTAAACATGGGTTTTACACTAGAAAAAAGTGAACCAAAAGAGCTGATCAAGCAGACAAAGACCAAAATCAACCGAAAAGACAAGAAAAACTCCAATCAATGTCTCCCTAGTGGAGTCGCCAGTTTGTTGTAGAGGTAAATCCCCTCTGCGGACAGATGCAATCCCTACTAGCTAGATCGGGTCTAGCAACAATCGTGTCACACTAAGGTGAAAGTTCCTAATTACAAAAGACAAAATTGCAAGAAATTCCTACCTTAAGTCCAACGTTGTTTTCGTTTGCGAAGAAGATAGCGCTTTCGTTTCCTTGCTCAAGCAGATCACAATTCTCTCGCTTGTCGCGATCAAACACCTGCACATACAATAAACATGACAAACACACAAGTGTAAAACCAAATATATGCAATTATGTATTAGTCAGAGAAGACACAACTCATGATCACAATGTATGAACAATACGAGTGGAACCATAACCAAAGTCGCTTATCTTTAATCAATACAAAGAAAGATACAACTTGGCTTTGATGTTGAATCTTCCTTCGGCAGGTCGATAGCGGAATACGTCTCGATAAAGCTCGTTGGAAATGGGACAAGCCTCTCTCTCTTCGATTGTCTTGAAAATAATCTCCTAGCTACTAATTTGGCTCTATGAGGACTATCAAGGCTCTTGCAGCATTCTTTAGGCTATGAAGGCTCTTGGAGACTCAACCATTCAGCCCCTTCATCAATGAAAAATGACTATATTTATAGAGGATAGGAGGAGGTTGGGATCCCTGCAATAGTGGAAGGGAGGCCTTATCCCTTGGGAGGTTCCACATAATGTGGAAACAAGAGGCCAAAGGAGGAAGGTCGTGGTTATTCAGTCGAAACCACTCCTCATGACTCATCCACAAAGTTGTTGTAATCGAAACTTTGCCTCTTTTTTTAAAAAACTTTCCATAAGAATATTGCTGCGGGTGCTTAACTAAGACAGAGTGCCAAATAGTGCAGGCTCAGTGTTAATTTTCCTTATTTGCGCAAGGACATAACGGGTTACTAGCACCAAGGAAAAAACAGGTGTTTTTAGGGGTCTTCTCAGGAAATGATCAACATAAGGAATGTTTTCCTCATGGTAAGGGATGCAATGATGGTATTTGCAAGGCATGACACTACTTATTCATCACAGAAATGACCCTACAATGGGTGAGATAGGGATTGCAGGGACGGTGACAAATTACTGTGTAAAAATATCTGATGTTTTAACTCTGTTAAATGAATGTTTTATCAACTTCTGAGCTACTTAGTCACTTTTTTTTTACTTTTAGGCATATTTGGTAGGCTTGAAATAACCTCTGAGCTGTATATGTAAAAATATCTTTGAATTCCCATTCAATTTGTATGATTTTGAGGCAAATAAACTTGTAGGTGGCATTTTTTGGTTTTTGTGGATTAATTTTTTCACCGATATGGTATTTGAAGCAGTCCCTTTGTGATTTGTCTTACTTTATTACTTTAAACAATGATTTAGGCCATTGATTATGCTTTAAGGCCTTTCTAATCATCCTTTTTCTTCAAAATACGTCTTTATCTCATTAAACTGTAGATTAAGCCTTGGATCTTCATATTTTATGCTTAACCTTTAAACTTTAATCTTCATCTTTAATCTTTGATCTTCATTGATATTTACTAATTAGTTACAGGTGACTTGTCTTCCACACTAGAGGGTCTTACTGGATCAATCAATGTTCATGACTCATTGGACGAACCATTGAATTCGACCCTGGGTCCCTTCTTCTTCTTCTTTTAGGCTCTTGGATCGTCAACCTAGGCACTGTGGTAATTTGGCTATTACTGTGGGAAGGTCGACATATATGGCCGCCATTAAAACCTGCAAATAAACATCAAAAACATTATAAAACCCTACGTTTTGGATAAAATTGCTGTCAGAGGCGTTGCTGAGGGTTTATGGAGCATTTTTAGAGGAGGGGGAATATGCAGAGGAAGGTTTCCATGGCGGAATAGTGAAAAATGAGGGTTTGAATTTGATAAATGGCGCAGAAACGACGATGAGCGGTTTCAAAAATACCATAGGTGGTATTTGCACAGGGATAAAGTGGTAAGAAGTATTGGCTTAATCGAACGCAACACATGTCGGAGCCTGACGCATGTCTCTCCTAAAACCATTTGTTTCGCATTGAAGTTGCATGATGGAAGGCTTTGGGTGGATTGGGTGTGAAATGGAGTGTAGAGCGTCTGATCTGGGCGAGTCAGATCGACTACTATGGATTCATGCGATTGGAGGAAAGATGGGCGGTGGATGAATGATGGGGTCCAGTGGTTGACGTCAGCTTTCTTGTTATTTTAATGGAATGTTTAATCGGCAGGGTGGAATAGCAAGGACGAGCAATGATCATTGGATGAAGGAGATCAATGGCTCAGATTATATCAGCAGAGATGTTTTGGTAAAAGATGATTGGGAGGAAGGCTGGTGAAGTGATGGAGCGAGGACCGTTAGATCAAGTAGATTAACGATCAAGATTTATTTCAGGTGGACCATGGTGGATGGAGGGGGAGAACACGGAGAAACCCTACTAGACATTGGATCGTGATGAGATCAACGGTGGAGAAGTGTTTCAGGGGCATGAATATCGGCAGAGAAAAGGGTTTGGGAATGAGGAAATGGGAATCGCCGAAGTGCAATGGCCTATGGGAAGAAGGGAAACTGATGATCGTCCGATCTGAGAGATCAACGGTCAAGATCTTATTGGTGGGAGATGAACATCGACGGTGACAATATAGAGAAGGCGGATGGAAACAGGGAGGAGCAAAGTCCGATGGCGAGAAAGGGGCTTAAGGCCTATAGCCGATGGTCACAAACCTTGGTCTCATGGTGAAAAGGGGCTAGGTGCTTAAGCAAAAAGCATTTAAGGCCCAAAGTTAAAAGTTTAGGAAATAGGCCGAAATGGGGTTTTTTGAAGCCTTTTGAGGGGTTTTGATAAGTTAGAAAAAGGCGTTTGAAACCAAAAAAAGAGGATTGAAAAGGTTTTTAAGGGGATTTTGAAAATAAAGGGTAAAATGAGGAAAATGGGTGACATGAAGAGAATATTTTGAAATGGGTAAATGATGAGAATTATGACTTTGCAACAGTCCTTATGAATCAGCAGGGCTATTTGAAATATTTTTAAAGTGAAGATATCAGTGAGATGGGTCATTTGGATAAGAGACAAAACAAGGCTTCAAGAACTCACAGATTTGCTTCAAATTTGTTTCTCGAAGGCTAATAGATTTGTTTTAGCCATCATAGGATATGACAGAGTTTATTGATGGCTAACAGTGGCTCCACTTGAGGAGGGCAGCTCCTTGGAGGTGTCAAGAACCTCAGAGATAAATCTTTGGAAAGCAGACTAGTGCCTTAATGCTTTGCTGCACTTTGACAACCTCTTTCTTCTTTGATCATCCTACTGAAGAAGATGATTTGTATTTTATCATAATCAGATAATTTCTCCCAAACATTCTACCTACAAAGCCTACTTATCCTAACATTTTTCTTCAGAGGATGCACTTGGACTTGCAAACCCTTTTACATCAATATTTTATTCTTTTTCAAAAATAGGAAAAAATGATCTATTGCTACCCTTATAACTTCCATGAGTTCAGATTAAACAGTTGAACTCAACAATTCTCTACCTAAGCTACTATCTGTCAAGATTAAGCTGTTTGACATATCTGCATTCTCTGTATTCTAAAATAGGAAATTTAAAACACAGTCAAATCAGGATTAGACAGTCTGATTTGCTTTGGAGGCTATGGCATTATGTATAAGCTGCACATAGAATTTATTTGCAGAAATATAAAATAAAACTATGAAGGCTTAAGATCTGAAAATTTATGAATCATCCTTCTTTCTTTTCTAGCTCTGATTTTGATTCGTTTAGAGCTATATTTTCTTTTCCTTGGTTCAGATTTTGAGCATTTTAGAAACATTTCTTTTTCTATCCTAATCTATTCTACTGATAAGCCAAGATTACACTGTTTGGAAAATCTTCTTCATTCTAACCTATCAGCATAAATTCAAATTTATTCAGTCATGATTAGGTTGTATGACTGAATAACGGTTTCTCAAAGCAGTGGCATTTGAGCTTGCACACTTTCAGATTTTTCTCTTTTTTGGTATGGGGTTGTACCTATTCTTTTATCTGCCCTCTTTTTCTCTTTTTCCATTGTTTTTGTACTTTATTTTTAAACTTTCCTTTCAAGCTATGTTATTTACAAAGAATTAAAAATAACTTTTAACAAAAACCTTAACAAAAATAATGTTTGAGCATCCTGCCATTGACAGAACCTCCAAAAAGTTTAGCTTCGTCCATATTTTGAAGAAAAAATGCATTGTTTCCAATAGTAGGTTGAATCAGATAAGGTACTTTCCAGAAATTTTCAAACTTTCCATGTTTGCCCTTATCTTTTTTTCTAGAATCCCATTTTAGTACTTTGTCGCCAATTTTAAAATCACTTGTCTTTGTTCTTTTATCAAACACTTTCTTGATGTTTTCTTGTACTTGTTGTGCTCTGTTGTAGATCTCCTCTCAGGTTTGTTGCAAATGTAAAATCTGGTTTATTCTTCTGATCATATCATTTTCTTCAGATTGTACCTCTTGGATTAACTTCATGACTAGCACTCCTAGAATGGTTAGAAATATTGCATTTTCTTCATAAACTAGCTGATAAGGGGACATTCCAATGGAATTTTTAACTGTCAATCTGTCTACCCAAAGTGCATGTACTAGCTTATTGTGCCATGATTTTTTATTCTCTTCCAACAACTTCTTGATAATGTTTACCAAAATTTTGTTTGAGGATTTTGCTAGCCCATTACCTTGAGGGTAATAAGCTGTGAAATGGCCCAATGTAATTTGATATTTGTGACAGAAATGAACAATATTTTTGGATCCAAATGCCACAGCATTGTCTATGATAATTTTCCTAGAATAGCCAAATCTAGACAGGATATGGTTTTCAAGGAATGAAATGATGACTGAGTCTATGGCATTCCTAGAAGGGATGGCTTCTATCCATTTGGTAAAGTAATTAGTTGCTGTGAGGATCCATTTATGTTGGGCTGATGAGGCAGGATGGATTTCCCCAATGAAGTCTAGACCCCACTGCTGAAAAGGTGCTTCGACAGTGATTGGTTGCAGAGCTAAGGGAAGCAATTTTCTTTTGCCTTCAAAGATTTGACATTTATAATAGGCAATGACCATTTTGTGGATATCTTGAAAGAGGGTGGGCCAGTAATAGCTAGCTCTAAGGATTTTTTTCACTGTAGTCTTCCAGTAGAGGTGGACTCCACATTCTCCTTCATGGAACTCATGCTTGATCTTATCTGTATCATTCTCAGGCAAACATTTAAGCAATAATCCACTAGCATTTTTCCAATATAAACATTTATCCAAAATGCAATAATTTACAGCTTTTAACTTTAAAAACCTTGCCTTTGTTTTAGACAAACCAGGAGGGTCATTTAGATTAAGTAGCACATACAAAATATCAACATACCAAGATGAATTAAGAAAATAATCTTCAATAAGTGGAGTTGCCAACTGCTCTTGTTCATCTAATGCATTAGACATGTTTATATCAAGAGCTTGAAAGTTGGATTCAGCCATAAGTTTTTCCAGTCTTTGACCTTTGATGAGCTTAGTGGGATTTATTTCAAAATAATATTCCAATATTAAAACAATACACTTTCCTCTCCTGCCATCAGGATCTTGTGTTAAGATGCCTTTTAGTACTGAATGAGGCACAAATGCTATGATGTGTGAGTGTAAAATGTAAACTCTAAAGTATTTTAAAGCTTTGACCAAGGAAAATGCTTGTTTGTCCATTGTGTTTTAATTCAAAGGTGCATCTCTTAATGCCTTGCTGAAAAATGCAATAGGCTACTCTTTTCCCTTTGTTTTTTTCTGTAGGAGGACTGCAACCACTGTGTGTTTAGATGCAAATGAAAATATGAAAAAATATTTTGTAAAATCAGGACTAATGGGAACTGGTGTTTTAGTAAGTGCTTGTTTTACCAACTCAAATGATTTTTTTGCTTCTAAGGTCCATTTAACTCCTTCTTCTCTTTTAAGCATGTTTGTCATGTTTCTAAGTAGTTCAACTAGGTTGGGTATGGACCTTCTCAAAAAATTAATCTTTCCAATGAAATGTTGGAGTTCCTTGATGTTTCTAGGGTGATTGATCTGCAATATACCCTCAATCCTCTTTGGATCTATCTTTATTACCTCTTTAAATATGATATGTCCAAACAATTTACCTTCTTGAAGACCAAACAATGTTTTCTTGGGGTTTAAGGATAAACCATACTTTCTGCACTTTTCAAAGGCTTGTCTTAGGTGTCTTAGGTGTTCTTCATCTATTTTGGAATAGAATGTGATGTCATATAAGTAAATCACAATTAAGTAACCTATTTCTTCTGAGAATAAAATATCCACGGCTCTCTGGAATGTGGCACCAGCATTCATTAAACAAAAAGCATTTTCACATACATGAAAGTGCCCCAGGGAGTAGTAAAGGTTGTTTTAAGTTGATCATCAGGGTGCACCAATACTTGAGTGTATCCTGAGAAGCCATCTTGTAAAGAAATACTTCTATAACCAACTACCCTTTGTAAAATGTGATCCATTTTGGGCAAGGGATAGTTGTTCTTTAAGGAGGCTTTATTTAAGTTTCTGAAATAAATACAAAACCTTATTTCTCCTGTTTGCTTCTTAACTGATAACAGATTAGATACCTATTCTGACTATCTCATAGGGACTATAATTCCAACATCATAGATTTTCCTGATTTGTTTCTCAACCAAAAGTAATTGAACAAGGTTTATTCTACGCAATTTTTTTCTGTAAGGCTTCTGGTTTTCTTTGAGGGGTATCTTATGTTGAATTATTTCTGTATCATATGATTTCAAATCTTCATAACTCCATGCAAAGACATCAGAAATTTCTCTAAACAAGTCAAGGTATTTCAGTTTTATGTGAGCTGGCAGTGTCTTGGATAACTTGATCATTTTAGGCTTTTCTTCACTAGCTATATTGCACTCTTCTACTTCAGCTTCAGTTGGTTCTATTTTTGGCCTTTTTGCAACATCATTGAAGTCAAATAATTTTCTAAAGGGACTAGTCCTTTTGGCAAACTTTCAGTTTTGGATTGCAACACTTATAGATCTTCTTTTTCTAAATCTGGGTGTTTTTCTATTGTATGTTTGTGTACTTTGGTTAACATATTTATATCAGCAATCTTAGGAGTTTCTTCTTCTTTACAAAGTGATTTTTCCTCAATAAGATAGTATTGTTCATACTCTGAATCTAAATCTGGCATTTCAAATTCATTTCTGGACTGTAGGAAGTCTTCTATTTGTTTATCTCCTTCAAAAACTTGCCAGTATTTTTCATTGTTTGGGACTGCTGGTCTATATGTGACTTGAACTATGTATTGTTTGCATTCATAAGGTTTAAAGCATGTCCTAGTAGCAAAGGCTAATCCATTAGCAATAATGTTTTGGTTTCTAGGGACAAAAGTTAGTTTGAATTCTGCAAATGATTTTAATAGGTCCATGGCATCATATCTATGGGCTCTTACTATTGGATGTTTAGTAGTATATTCCCCATTTACTTGCCTAATTATCAATTCTGAATCTCCATGAACTATTATCCTCTTAGCTCCTAGTCTTTTAAGCAATTGTATTCCTAAGAGGAGTGCTTCATACTCTGCTATGTTGTTGGTGTAGTGAAACTTTAATCTGTATGAATGACCTTCGGCATGATTTTTTTTAGTATTGTGCACCCATATGCCTACTCCTGCACCAGTTTTAGTACAAGACCCATCAAAATTCATGCTCCAAAGAGGACTATTTTTATATTTTTCATCAATTTTCTCTTTGTCCTCCCTGTTTTGTCTATTTTGATCATTACTATGTTCTTTTTTAGGGTCTGCATTATGCCCGTTTGTGTCTTGTTTCTCAAGATTTTCAATGTATGAAGGAATTTATCTTTTATTGTTATGATTGACACTATGTTGATGACTATTTTGTAGCTCAATACCTTCATTTTGTTTGCTATAATTTGCAGAATTAGCAAACTACTTGGATGATTTTTCTTTTCCCTCCTCTTTTTCTATGGCTGCCACTATGTTCACTGATTTTTCATTTTTTAATCCTTTCTCATTAGGAATCTCATCATTATACAAAATTAATGAGTCAAGGTCATTATGTATAGAATAAAGAGGGGATTTTTATGGTCTTTCGTGGCTACTCACCATGTATTTCATGTGTGTTTCCCTATAAAGTCTTCTAGGTTGGCTAAAGATAGGGATGGTGGCATAGGTCATATCCATTTGCATTGTGCCTTGAAATTTAGCACCCCAAGATCTTGAAAGAATCATGCCATATTTGGGTGGTATATCATCCACAACAATTTCCATTACTAAACTCTTGGCTGGTATTTGTGCTAAATTGACACAGAGATATTTTATTAGGCCTAGGCATTTAACTCTGCTGGAATCAAAGGAGTATAAATCTTTATAAGGTCTGGTTACCTCAAGGCCTAGTATTTCCATTATCACGTTGGGAATTAGGTTATGTGATGCTCCTGAGTCAAGGATGGCATTGTGCAGAATGTTATCATGGATTTTTAAGCTAACATAGAATGGAGGAACTCCACCTTCCTGAAATTTTCCTTCAGTTTTTGGTCCAAACAGAAGCTTAGGTTTGTCATCATTTAAGTTAATAGAGTCATTGTGATCTCCTATGTTCAAATCCTTTAACAATTGGGACCTATATACATCTTGAGTGACTAACTCAGTGAGAGGGATAGAGATTTTTATCTTGGAAATTTCACTCTCTATGTTGAAAGGTGTTTGAGTTTTGGAAATATTTAGTTCAGCCTTTTTAGTCACTATTTTATCAACAAGATCAACTTGCTGATTTTTATTATAAACAACAGTTAGAATGGTTTTTTCAGGAGCATTGGCTGAAGTGCTAGTGTTGCTAGGGTAACTACTATGTTTGTCATGGATTTGGGTGTTTTTTCCCTTGTTTTGATCAGAACTTTAAGCCACTATATTTTTGTTTTCTGCTATCTTTTTTAAAGTATTTACAGGGTTGTTTTTGGCATAATTTTCGGAGGTTTTCTTCTTGGGAGTGTCTTGGTTCTTTTTACTTCTGAAGTAATATTGTTTGTGTACTTCCATTATATATGTGACTTGTTCTTCTTCATTGAGGAAAACAGTATCCTCATTGTTTACTCTCAACATGTTCATGTGATTTTCCTCCATTTCTTATATTGTTCCCCCTCTTCGTCCACATAATTATGTTGGAAAGGAGGCCTGACTTACTGATCAGGGCCTTTTTATCTAATTTGAGGGAGATTCCTTTTAAAGTTATGATTCTGATTTTGGTTTTTGTTTTGAGGGGTTGTTTGGCTTTCTTTAGGATAAGCTTGCTCATTCATGTTTATTATTTCCATCATCATCTCCATGGTTCTAACCAAATTATCAATTTTGGAGTCTGATGTGGAAGGTTCGGCTTCATCTTTGTAGGTAACCTTTCTTCTACTTTTAATCTAGCCCTTTTGCCATTAAGGTTAGCTTCTACACTTTCTGCCCCTTTCTGCATGTCTTCTAATGTAAGGGGTTCTCTCTCCCTTAATTGATAACACATTTTTGGGTCAAATCCTTCAGGAAACTTTATTAAAGCTAAGCCTTGTGGGGGTTTCATTTTTGGAGGGAGTGCTTATAAACACTATTGAACCTAGTGCAATAATCTTGGACACTCTCTCCAGCATTCCTTTTAAGATCATTGTATTTTGACAAGATTTGAAGGGGGGTTTCTCTTGACTTCCCATTTATTTAGGAATAATTGATGAAAAGAGGGGAGGTCGTTGATACTATTAGGGGATAAGCCTTTGAACCATTTTCTTGCTTATCCCCCTAAACTTTGAGCAAACATTCATAGTTTTATAGTTTCATCATAAATTTCTTGTCTGTCAAAGTATTCATTCATTCTATCCACATGTTTTATGAGTTGTGGTAGAACTACTAGCATGATATAAAGGAATCTTGGACTGATAGTCCAGTGGTAGAATAAGTATAGGCAAAGGAAGGACTAAGGGAGCATACCATGTTGCCATGATATGAGATTGTGGAAACGATGGGGGATTTACAAGTGGAGGAAGGTGAGTAAGTGAAGTGGTTTGAACTGTGGATCTATGAATGGATGTAACAGAAGTACCTGGACCAGCTAAGTACTGTTGAGCAGATTTAGGATGAGAAAAACCAAAATTATGAATGATATGAATATCAAGTGGTGTAGATGGATGAGATTCTCTGTTGTCAGTATGGTCACCACTAGATTAGGGTGAACGTGGAGGCTCAAAGTCTATCTGATCTATATCACTAAGTGACTTGGTTCTAGATGGATTCCTTATGACAGGTAAGTCAACTTGTGTACTTTGCAGAGCTGTAATAATTTCAGGAACATAATTTTCTCTATGAATTGGTCTGACAATAGTTGGGTTCTTGGATTTAGGAGACTTCCTAAGGGTTCTTTCTAGATTGTAAACTATTTTAGGAGGATTTGGGTCAAGATGGGCTCTAGTATGAATTATTTTAGAAGCCACTATGTTACTTTTTAGATCCAATGATGAGAATAGTTCAGCCAAGTCTGACAGTCTTTAAAAGGCCAACTAATCTTATGAAAGAAAACTTAATCCTCAAATTTCTCTTAACTGAGTTTGTATGATGTTATGATAAAAGAGTTTCCTAGTGGAGTTTTTGGAAAACCAAAGGAAATCAACAGGCCTAATGAAAACCAATGGAGTCACCAGATGGAATATTTTTGCTTGTTTTCTAGGACTGGTTGTTGTCCTTCATCAACAATCACGAACCAATATTGGCAGACACTTGATTCATTTTAAGAATGGGATTTCTAAGTTTTGAAGTTATATATTACTCAGTATATCCCCAGTATGGTCGCCACTATGTTGGTTCCCTATGATTTACAAGATTTTCAAGAATAAATGCTGCAGGGGGCCACATCTGAACCACTTTGGAATCCTAGGGCATAGCCTTCCTGGATTCAGAGAGGGATCTCTCTATTAATTTTTTTCAAAGGATATATCTTTATGCTTTGTTTATGATATTAGGCTAGTTATGAAGCTCGGAGAACTTGTTTGTTTGATTGATTGGTTGGGATGGATATCAGAAAAGGAAAAGGTCACTAGAAGGGTGAAGGTGAGAGCAAGTTGAAAAATGTTTCAGCTGATAAGATAGGTCAAAAGATAGTATCGATCCATTGGGCTACGGAGTCACAAAAGGATTTAATTGTACAACAATTCTACAAGGGCTTCCATGGGGCAAGTCATATATATCAAAGGATCTCTTCAAATTGATTTGTGGCATGAAACATCAAAGTATTGTGAAAGAAGCAAAGTTAACAACCAATTAAGAATATATTAAATTCACTAAACAAGAAAATCCTTTCGAAGTAACTGTTTGAAGTAAGCCAAATGATAGGGAATACCGTAGACTTATTTGGACAAACTTTTACTAAAGCATACTTTTCATACAACAATCCAGTAATCTAAAAGACTACTTTTAGAAAGGAGAAAACATATAAGAAAACGAAGGGAAGCCTAATATTAGGTAAGAACTTTGAATCTATCCCACTTTTGGCATACTCTAAAGGGAAACTTTCAAAAAAAATGTTAAATACATGACCAGAGGACATGGCTAACCTTAGGCTTCCCTGGTTTAGACTCTACTTAGCATGCAACGAAAATATCATTCAAGAACAATATGTCAAGTTTTACACAGCAAGACATGGGCTCACCAACATTCCTTGACTATTTATACTCTATTGAATCATTCCCAATTTAACTTATTAGAATAAAACATAGAGATAAATCTTTTAGACAGAAATATGTTACTTTCCAGTAAATCATACTCTAAATTTTCTGTTCTTTATCAGAGAATATGGACAACATGGAAAACATAAGGAAAAACAAATACATTGAGGACTAACATCACCATTAACATAGACCAGGATCCCATGAATCATCTTGTATTATTGATGTTCAAACCAGTTACATTCTTTAGGTCCAATAGGTATTTACAGCTCTAACTTCTCTTTTCAGCCTCATATTCTTCAATTACATCGCATCACTCCAGCAGATTTAGCAACTATTTACACTTGATAATAATTCATTTAACAACCAACCAACCCTTGACAATGTGCTCCTCATGGATTATTTATAGATGTTGTTATTCATCCATAATTTTCACTATCTGAAGATGACTAAGTATCGGTTCTAAATGTCTAGAAACAAAGTTCATGAACATTGTGAGTTCTAAAAATCTCACGGCCTTCATTATCCTTAGGATAAATTTTCACTATTTCATCATTCCATCATGCCAAGCTCAGCTCACCCATCCCAGAAGACCCATCATGGGCTCATTCCACTCATTATCACTATGTTTCGCCACCTTTAGCCTGAGCCCTCTATGTTTTTTTTCCTAAACTCCTCCATTGCCTATCTAGGGTTTTTAAGGCATTTTTCTTCGTTTCATGAACTCCATGATTAAATCATAAAAAATTATTATATATTGATTCTCTTACACCTCCTCCTATCCTTAAAATACCTCCATAAACACTTCCCATCACTCCTATCCCTCAGAATCATCATTTTTCTACAAAACCCAGTTTATTGCCACAAATTGACACTTTTTAAGACTAGGCCTGTCTTTTGACCTTTTGGACCTCTTCCCTTCACTGAATTCCTGAAATTACACTTTTATCTACTCCATAAAATCTATCCCTATCCCCAAAAATTTCCCCAAGAATTTAGACAAACCTTAACCCCTTCATTTTCCTCCCTCTGCAAGGCAATCCTAAATCCTCACACCAAACCCTTATTTCCTCTTCCAACTAAGCTAGGGTTTGATATGAAAAGGAGGCACAAGAGAAAAGGATTCATTTGATAGATAATTTCAGAAATAATAATTCTATACCAGCTCATAAACATCATGCCTCCATCATTTTTCAAGAATTCATTCCAGGAGACAAGCCATGTATCACACCTAGGGCTAGTTTTTCTTTAAATTGTGTTTCTAACAAAAGAGAGATTAATTTGGAAAATGTTAAAGAGGTTTTTTTCCATAATAGGACCAAGAAGAAAAACCTCCTTCATTTTTTACACATGTATCATGGTTTGAGATCAATGTCAAAAATACAAGTGTCACGGGAGAAATTCTGCACTTCTGGAGTGACCTTGGGAAAATCAGTTTTTCCCACAGCTGGAGTATCCAAATGAATTGCTTAATAAGTCAAACGAAAAATATATGTCAATTTATTTCCAAAAATCTATTATGAGCTCAATTTTTAATTGAATAATTGATCCAAGAGTTGTATCCACTAGCACTCTGCATTTCTGCACCAGCATTCAACACTTTTTGACCAGTGTTGGGAGAATCAGTTTTTGAAAAGGTAACTCAACTTCAATCAAGAAAAAAATTGTATATTTGGAAGGTATAAAAGTCAATATTTCCAAAGAGCTATCACACAACTCATTATGACATCGGGAAGACCTCAAAATGCCCTCTGAAAAATGGCACTACGCACAGGAAAATGTTTTATGTTTTTGAAATTTGGAGGCCCTAGGAGCGCAAAACCCTAGGTGCTATGATATTTTTTGGGGAATCCTCAGCTGCTAAAGTTTAAATTTTTGGTTTTTCATGTCACTATCATTCCACCCACAAAATTTCAGCTCACTTGGAGCATTTTTTCCCCCTCAAAAGGTCAAAAAACACCTCAAAAATGACCTTTCTGTCTACTTTTTAGGCCTGGCGTTGCACGCTGAGCAGTCATGGGAGATTGGATTTTTGAGTATGTAAATGGAATCCATTCAGCACAAATCAAGTATTTCTGGAATTTATACTCTTCAATATTTCCAACTAGCCATCATGGGGCCAAATCTGACATCGAGAAGTGGTCCAAAAATTGGCTACAAAACAACCTATTTTCTGCAAAAGTGGTGCTACGCTCCTGGACTGTCTTTTGCCAAACAGTCAACAAAACACAAAAATTTATGGCAAGATGATTTTTTAATATTTTCTTGGGAAAATCACTCATGATTTTATTTGGGATTTATGTTTTGGTGTTTTTCATTTATTATCTTATCTATTATGTGTCTTGGGCCTTGCATGGACATTAAGCACATTTATGACATTTATAGCTAAATTAGGGTTTCTGGAAACCTCTTAGGGTTTACACCTCCTCATTTTATCCATAAATAGAGCATGAGGGTATTATGTATTTTTTTGAATTTTGATGACTTATGCTGAAGCAAATACATAGTCTCTTCGTGTTTTTTATGGAAATTTGATGTCTTGGAGCTCATGCATGCACTGATTTGCTTATTGATGGAGAGAGACAGTTTGTAGGATCCATAAGCTTGGTTGATGGTGAAGTGTTTCTTATGTTTATATTTTCTAGTTTTCCATCATGTTTTCCATCTTTCTATGTTGTAGTAGGAAAAAAAAATTATATTAAGAAATGTTTCCTGATGGCACCTTACTTCTATTTGTCTTTCACTACCTCAATGTTTTCTTATGTTGAAATATATTAGGGAATCCATATCTTGCTCTCTAAGAAGTTCTTAGCTTTTCCATTTCTTGAATGGTTTAGATCAGTTAGTGTCAAGTATGATTTATGGCTAGCCCTGCATATTGTGGCCACTAAAATACATTGTCTTTGGAAACTCCTCTTTAAAGAAGCCTTGCCTAGGTTTTTCAATGAGGTCTATTTGAATCATGCTTTTGGCCTTTACTTAGCTGAATTTGTTTCAAAGAACCTTCACAGATGTAACTTTAGATGTTTAGACTTTTCTCTTCTTCTATGGTTATCATACTACTTTTGCATCTTAAATGTTTTTCTGCTCTTGATAATGAAATTTATGAAAGTTAAATAAGTTTCTTTCCTTTCTATAATTTCATTTGAATGTTTGTCTTGGATAATCATCTATGTTTAGTTTGAAATAAAATGGATTAGGTTTCACTTATGCCTTTGATTCTCTTTCCATGATTATGATTTTCTAACTCCCTTAGTCTAAAAATTTATTAAGGATTCAGTTCTGCCCTTCACTAGATTTTATTCTTAAGTTTAATGTTCATCTCATCATCCACCACAACCTCAAATACCTACCAACCAAGTTAGAATTTCCCTGCAAATTCTCTTGAAACCATTGATGAAATTATCATGACCTTGTTAGACTCCATTTCCCAATGAATTAACAATCTTTCATGTTTTCTGTCTAAATCCATCTGAGCATCATACCCAACCAAAAACAATCAAAATACCCTGCACTTAACATCTAGCCTAAAATCAACCCTAATCAGCAAACAAGTTCACATCTTTGCACCTACTAGAGAGATCCCTCTTTGAATCCAAGAAGGCTAGGTCCTTGGATTCCAAAGCTTGGTTTGATTTTACCCTGTCCATTTGTATCTCAATCAATCTATAAAATTATGAGGAGCTGACATAATGGTGATCAATGTGGGACCTTCTGAGTTAGTGACAAAATAAGTATTCCTTAGATCTTATAAAACTCAAAAACATCCTTAGACTGGTATTTAGTTTTCGATGGTGGACAACAAGAACATCCTTAAAATAGTAAACATCATCCACTTGGCAACTCCACTGGTCTTCAATAGCCCTGTTGACCCCACTAGTTCTCATAAAATCCCTTGGGAATGCATTAAGCAATCCAAATCATGTTGATGGTGGACAACAGAGTTGAAACCTTCCACATGGTGACTCCACAAATCTCAATAAAGCTAAAGACTCGACTTGTAGAGAACTCTAAGACTGGTTGAAAATATTCAGTGACCCTTTCTGATTTACAAACATGGATCCTAGGATATAAAGGAGATATGCTCCAATGAATAGAGATCACATCCTTGGGTTCCCCCACAAAATGCCTGAAATAAATTGGTTAAAAAATCTACCTATATTTCAAGATGAAAATGTTGATGACCCCTTGTTACATCTCATCAAATTTCATATACACATATGGACGTTAAAGGTTGAATGGCACGAGGACTACCTCATGAAAATTTTTATGGTAACATTAGAAGGTAAGGCAAGAAATTGGTATGAATGGCTAGAACCTGGCATCTTGTTTTCTTTAAAGGATTTCCACAAGATATTTTATAAACACTATATAGGGTATTATACATCAATTTCAGGATATCATACATCACCTTATAGATAGTGACGATTTAGATAATTTGTATCCTGAAGATCTCTTAGCAGCAATTCATGATTTTCATTCTCAAATCATTTATCATGACATCCACGAAGAGTTGATTGAGGATAAAATCCATCAATAAGTAGGAAAAAATCCATAGGCTCTCTCTAAAGACACAAGTGATGATTCATCACCCCTACTAGATGAGGCTCAAGAAGATATCCAACCTCAAAATCAATCTTCTCTAGAGAAGGAAAACAATTGTTGCCCAATCCAAAGAAAGCAAAAAATGACTCCTCCTTTAACTGAAGAAGAGATAGATCAGATGTTGAGAGTAAAACCAACCTCTGAACCTTTATATAAGGAAAATGTTCTTATTTTTCCCACTCCTACCTTACCTACTAAAGAAATTTCTCATAAATAAAAAAAGGAACAGTTTGTTGTTGAGGCTGTAATACCTCCTCAAGAAGATATTCATCCTTGTGAGCAGTCCCAAAAGGAGGAGAAACATCATAGTTCCATCCAAAGAAAGAGAAAGAGACCTCCCCTTTTAACAAAATAAGAAAGCAATCAAATCCTAAGCATACATCCAACATCCAAATTTTTTTGTAAAGAAGATATGTCTATGTGTTCTACTGCTGACCTATCTAGTAATGCATTTTCTCATATTGAAAATACAGAACAGATTGATGTTGATGCTAGAATACCTTCTAAACAAGACTTGGTTCCAAATAATGGTCCTACTTATCAGTACAATGGCTCACAAACAGAAATAAACCCACTCAATTAGGGCATACTAGGATTGCTTTAAGGCAGCATAACATTGCATTTTGAAGCTGCCAAATTAGATAATCATAAAGAGGGTGAAGAGATTATTTGTCAAAATAATCCCAAGGTGTTGAACCCTTAGTTAAACTGAGAGGGGGGGTCAATCAATTTAACACATTCATGAATGTTCTGAAACCAACTCCAAAAATAGAAGAAAAAAGATATCAACACCTTATAAATAAGCCACTTAGAGGGGGAAACCTCCAATACATTACATGAATTAAAATTCTTGGATGATACAAATTACAAAACCTCCTTTCTATATATAGGAGTCCATGGGGCCATAATGTAATAGTGGGCCACAATGTAATCCTAGCCGACCTAACACTAATAATTTAAGGGCACAATAATAACAATATGGGGGTTACAGGGGGACAATAATAACAATAAGGGGGTTACACTAACAACAATAAGGGACTATACCAGTAATATAGGGACCTATCATGCCCCTCTCCTTCAAAAAAGTGTTGTCCTCAATGCTTGAGTAGCTCTGGGTGTTTCTGTATAAAATTTTCATCCTCCCATGTAGAATCTTCAGTGGGTAAGTTCTTCCACTTGATGAGATACTCGAAAATTGATCGATTACGTAGCTGTCGAGTTCTTGTTTCCGTGACCACTTCAGGTTCAAATATGATTTTTCCTTCCTCATAAAGTTCTGGAAATATTGTTTGAACTATAATATTTTCACCTATAACCTTCTTTAAGCATGAAACATGGAAAACTAGATGCACTCGTGAAGAAGCAGGAAGCTCCAATTTGTATGCCATAGTACCAATATTTTGCAACACCTTGTAAGGACCATAGCACTTTGGTGATAATTTATTATCCTTCTTAGCTTGCTTGAGGGACATTTGTTTGTATGGTTGTAGCCATAAAAGTACCCAGTCTCCTACATCAAAACTTCTCTCACTGCGATGTTGATCTGCCTATTGTTTCATTCGATTTTGTGCCAAATTCAGGTTATCCTTTAAGAGTTGGTGAACTTCTTGTTGATGCTTGATGTGATCTTCCACTGCTTGAACCTTCGAATTTTCTCTTAAATATGATGTGATGGATGGTGGATGATATCCATAAAGTGCCATAAATGGAGTCATTTTTGCTGCAGTATGGAAGGAAGTGTTATACCACCATTCAGCAAGAGGTAACCACTTGACCCATTGTGTTTGTTTATCAGATACAAAACAACGAAGATATATTTCCAAACATTTATTTACTATCTCAGTTTGACCATCAGATTGAGGATGATAAGATGAGCTATGAGCTAATTGAGTACCCAAACAAGAAAATAACTCCGTCCAAAAATTTCCGGTAAAAATGGGATCTCTGTCGCTCACAATAACCCTTGGGCTTCCATGTAGCTTTTGAATTCTATCCATAAATGTAGTAGCAATTGTACTTGCTTTAAATGGATGAGATAATGCACAAAAGTGTGCATACTTGGTAAGTCTATCAACTACCACCATGATGACACTCTTTCCTTCAAACTTAGGTAAACCTGTGATAAAATCCATTGAAATCTCCTCCCAATGTTGACTTGGAATGGATAAAGGTTGTAGAAGTCCTGGGGTCTTAATTGTCTCAACTTTATTCTGTTGGCAAACCAAACATTCTGCCACAAAATTTTGAATATCAGATTTAAGGCCATCCCAAAAAAATTCTTTCTTCACGCTGTGGTAAGTTTTTAAAAATCCAGAGTGTCCTCCTAAAGGAGAAGTGTGCAATTCCAAAAGAATCTTTTGTTTTAGTTGGGAATTCTTACAAATATATAAGCAATCTTTGTACCATAAACAATCATTTTTCCAATTAAATGTATCAGATTTACTAGGATATTGCTGCAATTTTTAAATGACTTTCCATACTTCTTTGTCCTTCTTCCATTCATCTCTTGCTTCAGTTATCCAATCTAGTTGCATAATAGAAATGGCACAAAGAAATTCTTCCACCTATTCATTATTTCTTGAGAGTGCATCTGCAACAACATTAAGCTTCCCTTTTTTGTAGATTATTTCAAAGTCATAACCCAAAATTTTTGTGACCCATTTTTGCTGCTCATATGAAGATATTCTTTGTTCCAAAAAGTGTTTAAGACTATCATGATCAGTTTTTACCTTGAAATTCCTTCCCATTAGGTAATTTCGCCATTTCTTTAATGCATGCAGTATTGCTAACATTTCCTTCTCATAACTAGGTTTTTGTAAATACTTTCCTTTGATTGGACGACTTTCAAAAGCAATAGGTCTTCCTTCCTGCATTAAAATAGCACCAATTCCATTTCTTAAGGCATGACATTCCACAATAAAGGTTTTTGTGAAGTCTGGCGTAGCTAAGACCAGTTCTAGGCACATTGCCTCGTTAAGATGTTCAAAGGCCTTAGTTGCTTCAGGAGTCCATGAGAATGCATCTTTCTTCAATAATGTTGTTAGAGGTGCTACTATTCTCCCATAATTCTTAACAAACTTGTGATAATACCCTGTTAACCTGAGAAGTCCTCGCAACTACTTTATTGTTGTGGGGACTTTCCATTCGTTAATGGCTTTAATTTTGTTAGGGTCTACCTTAACACCCTCGTGAGATACAATATGACCCATATATTCCACCTCTTGTACTCCAAAGAGACATATGGATGTTTTTTCATATAATTGTTTCTCCTGCAATAGTTTGAGCACCCTGTCAACATGTTCAACATGATCCTTCCAAGACTTGCTGTAGATTAGTATATCATCAAAAAAACCTAGCACAAATTTTCTAAGGAAGGGTTTGAAAATGGAATTCATCAATCCTTGAAATGTAGAAGGTGCATTGGTAAGGCAAAAAGGCATGACCAAAAATTCATAATGACCCTCATGAGTTTGAAATTTTGTTTTTGGAATATCTTCAGTCTTCATTTTAATTTGATGATATCCTGAACGAAGATCCAACTTGGTAAAACAAATTACTCCATGTAATTCATCCAATAATTCATCAATCACAGGAATGGGAAATTTATCTTTAATGGTGAGCTTATTGAGCTCCCTATAATCCGGACACATTCGCCATGATCCATCCTTCTTGTGTACCAATACTACGGGAGCAGAGAAAGAACTTTGACTAGGTTGAATTATAGCCGCCTCTAACATTTCTGCAATCATACGTTCAATTTCGCTCTTTTGGACATAAGGATATCTATAAGGCCTGATGTTTGGAGGAACACTTCCTGGAATCAAATGAATAGCATGATCATGATCATGAATAGGTGAGAGTCCTTTGGGAGTTTCAAACACCTTGGAATGATTGTCCAAGACTTGTTGGAGATCTGCAGAAATAGATGATTTTGATGTTGGAACTTCTAGTGAGCATAATTGTGCAATTACGCCTTGTTGTTATTTCTTTAGAATCTTTGTCATGACATTAGAGCTTATTATATTTCTTGGATTCCCTGCAATACCCTGTAATTCGACATCCTTTCCTTCTGAAAAAAATTTCAAGAAAAGGTCTTGAAAATTAAAAGCTATCGTCCCTAAGGATTGTAATCATTGTACTCCTAGTACAACATCAACACCTCCCATAGGAATGGAAAGCATTGGAATATTCAATACATATTCCCCCATGGTTAACTTGATATTATGGCATTTTCCAGAGAAATTTATAGTTCCTCCATTTGCAACCATCACTTGACATTCTGGTGCTGGGTATAGGAAACAATTTAATTCCTTGGCTACCTTACAATGAATAAAATTATGGGTGCTACCTGAATCAATCAACACTAGTACCTTTTTCTTCTTGATTTGTCCTTGTATCTTGAGAGTTTGAGGAGTGGTAATTCCTGCCAGTGCATTACACGATATGGTCGGATTCATTTCTTCCTCTTCTAGGGTTGGTTCCTGGTGTATTTCCTCTTCTTGTTCATTTTCTTCTTCCTCTTCACAATCTATGTAAAATAATTTCTTCTCAGCACACTTATGACCTTTAGTGTATTTTCTATCACAACTGTAGCAAAGCCCTTTTGCTCTTTTTTCTTCCAATTTTTGTGGTGTCAACATTGTAGGTTGTGGAAATCTAGGCGTAGCAACACTTCCTTCTTTATAGAATTGAGTGGTAGGCTTCCTTGTCGCCATAATTTTACATTCAACTTTTCTTGCTAACCTGAATGCCTTCTCCAATGAATCAGGTTCCAAAACACGAACTTCATGTTGGATGTTATCCTTTAGAGTACCTAAGAAGAGATCAATCCTGTGTTCCTCTGGAATATTAGTTACCCTTATATTCAATTTTTGGAAGTCCTCAATGTGCTGCCCCACTAAACCCTTTTGTTTGAGATTTATCAATTGGCTAAAGAAGGTGTTGCTCTTTGTATCCTCATAATGTGCTATCATTTCCTTCGTGAAAATTGACCAAGTGACAATTTTTTTATGGGAGAAAAGCCATCAATACCATACAAATGTATTTTGTTCTAAATGTAAAGGTGCAATGTGTACCTTTTATGTGTTTTGAACGTTATGGAGATCAAAATATTGCTCCATCTGTAGTATCCATGTTACAGGATCCTTTCCATCAAACTTCCTCATATCCATTTTTGGAATATGGTGGTTCTTCCCTCCAACTGTAGAGTTTATGAAATCACGATTAACATTTATTTTGTTCTCATCATGAGTTTCCTCTACTATCTTTTCACCATTAGGAAACATTTCTTGTATCAATTTTTCCAAACCTTCGATGTCTACTTTTAGATCCTTCTTCATGTTTTCCATGTTGTCTTTCATTTTTTCATCGATCTTAGCTTCCATTTCATCCATCTTAGCTTCCATGCCCACTTCCATGCCATCCATATTAGCTTCCAAACCATTCAACTTAGCTTCCATGCCTTTCTTCAAACCATCCATCTTAGTTTCCACGCCTTTCTTCAAAACTTCCATTTCATTTTTTGTTGTTCTTTGCGAGAGAGAAATTTGTTGCACTTGCTCTTGTAATTTTGATATGTCATGTTGTCATTCTTCATCTTCATGATTCATAGTAGAGCCATATAAAGGCTTAATGGGTGTTGAATTCTTTTTAGGGGCCATTTTAGAGTCCAATACTGATATCTATTCTACAATATGCCCTTGATTCTTTAAACAAGACTTATGCAATTCTAAAAAAAAAATACACACCTTTTACTTGCTTTTGAGGAGCTTGATATTGAAATTGAATTCTCTCTGTAATTAGGGATCTTTAATGTATGAAATTCAGCCCTGTAGTAGCCCTCTAAAGCTTCCTTCAAATTCCATAGGTCTGATCTGATTTGGATTCTTTAAGACAAAGTTATTTCCAATCTCCCACAATGACCCAATTTTGGACTAGTTCAGTAGAGAAAACTTGTACGACTTGTCATGTCTCATTGTTTCGTCCTTCAGCTTTGAAATTGATATCCAAGAAACTACAGTCTGTGTAATTGTGACCACCTTTTACGGCACTTCAATCTGATGCTTAGAGAGAGAGTTATGAATCTTTTCCCACGATCACCTCTTTTAGATGAAATTCTGGAGCCTGAAAAAGCACTACCTTCCATAGGTCATATCTCTGAAAATATTGTGAACTAAGCTCTGAAATGTTTTGAAACGTTTCCTAAGGATATTGTCTTTGCACCCTAAAATTTTCAGATTCTGAACCTTCGTAGAAAGAAATTTATAGTGAAAATTCCACGATGACTTGTTTAGGAGCCTGAAAAAAGACCTAACTTCCACAGATCATATCTCCAAAAATATTGCGAACCAAGCTCTAAAATGTTTTGACGATGTTCCGTAGGATTTCTGTTTCACACCCTAAAAATTTCAGCTTCTGAAACTTCGTAGAAAAAAATTTATAGCAAAAATTCCACGATGACCTATTTGGAGCAGCGAAACCCTAGAATCCAAAGCTCTGATACCAAATGTTGTGAAACCAGCTCCAAAAATAGAAGAAAAGAGATATCAACACCTTATAAATAAGAAATTTCAAGGGGGAAACCTCCAATACATTACATGAATGAACAATTCTTGGATGATACAAATTACAAAACCTCCTTTCTATATATAGGAGTCCATGGGGCCATAATGTAATCCTAGTGGGCCACAATGTAATCCTAGCCGACCTAACACTAATAATTTAAGGGCACAATAATAACAATATGGGGGTTACAGGGGTACAATAATAACAATAAGGGGGTTACACTAACAACAATAAGGGACTATACTAGTAATATAGGGACCCATCGATGAATGTTTAAACTGACCTTTAAAATTATTTACAACTTAATTTCATGATCAACTTTATATGTGAGAAATCTTAATATGTGAGCAGCAAGTATTAATATAAAGTGACAACATACTTAATATGAGAGCATCAAGTATTAAGTAGATTGAATAAATTATATCAACACATAAACATCACACACATAGACAGTAGATATAAGTGGAAACCCATAAAGGGAGAAACCACATCTTATTATTGTTGTGATGCAAAGGCAAGCTCCAACTCCCTCTCACCACTGATTTTCTATAGGCACCAACCTATAGGAGGATCCAACCTCAATTCTGCAAGCTACGACTTGCAAGGAAGCTCTAACTCCCATCAATTTTCTGTAGGCACCAACCTACAAGAGGCTCCAACCTCAGTCAGCTACAACTGACATCTATCAAGCTAAAACTTGATAGGGAAGCTCCAAATTCCCCACTCTCTCAAAAGAAAACACTTGCTGATTTACTTGGATATCTGCTCTGTTTTGTACCTTCTTCACTGTTGTCCTCCAACTTTCTTATCAGTCTTAAATCATCTCTGACTTTTCACATCATCTCTTTCTACTCCTCCTTCTCCTTATCTTCTCTGCATTCTCTAACCTCTCTGCATATTTGATGGCAACAAAATTGAATCTAGCCCCCAAGGAGAGCTGGCCTCTAAAGTAGCTCTGTCATCATTTTCATATGTTATCCTTTCCCATGTTAAGACTTTGGATAATTTTAAATATATCTCTGGACTTTAATCCCTCACAATATAAATCTACGATAGTCCTAAGTCCCAACCAATGGGAAATTTAATGTATTAAGCCGATGCTCCCACTTCCTTAATCAACGATACCACGAGAGAATAGATTGACCCACCAAAAGTCCACGGTTCTGTAGGAAAACACATTATCGGGTATGCTCTTTCAAAGGCTAATAGAACACACTTGACATGACACCTATAACAAGGCTCAATACATCCATTTATGGCCTCTTACAAGGGTTATAATGACAGAACACCTCCTGAAAATTTGAGGGAAATCAAGACTCAACATAGACAAAGGGTTGCGGAGGTTTAACACAGCAATTTACTTCATCGAATTTAACACAGAGCTGGAGGTTCTAAGACCTCAGAATTTAAGCAATTGCACACCAAGACACTTATACACACCATCCCACACTAATGATCAACAAACATAGAAATATATTCAAGAAAAGAACAAATTCTTAACACACACAATCTTTACTGTGGAAATCCCCCCCCTCCAATGTATCCGGGGGTTACATTTTATACACCATCATATTTCTCTTCGGTTCCTCTGTGAGGACCATTTCTACTCTAACAAAAGGCCTAATTACATTCATTTGAATAACTGAACAAGACATATGGACTGAATCTAAAACTATTCGACTTCTACTGACTCTAACTAATCTAAATGCAACAGATAACTAAGGTATTGACACTTTGCTGTTACAAATTCGAATGATTTTGAACCCTCCTAGCCACAACATGTGGACAAATTTCCTACATTGCTGGCTAGTGTCTAATGCCCCTGCATCAGAATCTCGAGGGCAATTTTCCTTCATGGACTCCTGTCCATGAGTTCTTCCACTGATCTGCCTAATTTCTGCAACATTCCTTCAGTCATCCAAGTGGCATCTTCCTCTGACTGGTCCTTTCACTTGGTTAAGTACTGAAGTACTCTTGTCCTCTGGTCTTCTTGGACACTATTTTGTCCAATATCTTCTCTGGTTGTAATGGTTGTGCTAGAGGTAGCTGCTTTGCCCACTCAATCTGTTCCTTGTCTACTAGTCCTTCTTCTACACCATCATCTTCATATTTGTACAAATCTGCAACATTAAAAATGGGAGATATTCCAACATCAGGAAGCAATTCAATCTCATAAGCATTAGCAAAAAAATTTCTAAGTATCTTTCATGGCCCAATATTTTTAAACTTCAGTTTGTTATATTGTTTCTTTGGGAATCTCTCCTTTCTCAAGTGTGCCAAAACCAGATCTCCTACTTCAAAATGGAATTCTCTTCTACTCAAGTCTTCTCTTCCCTTGTATTTGATGTTGTTGCCTTGTAGCTGCTGTTTCACTTGATCATGTATGGCTTGGATTTCAGAAGCAAATTCCTCACCATCAGCACTCCTCGGCTCTGCCTTTCCCAGATTTCTTAACTCTGATATTCCTCTGGGGTGCATTCCATAAACAATATGGAATGGAATTTGCCCTGTGCTCTTGTTTGGTGAGTCATTATATGTGTATTATTCCTGGGGATAAATATGATCCCACTGCTTGGGATGTTCTCCTGCAAGACTTCTCAACAAATTTCCCAGACTTCTATTCACTACCTCAGTTTGTCCATCAGTCTGAGGATGATAAGTTGAGCTAAAACTTAATTTGGTACCAAGTTTCTTCCATATTTTCCTCCAAAAATGGCCCACAAATCTGGTATCTCTGTCTAAAACAATACTCTTGGGCAACCCATGCAACCTAACAACTTCTTTGAAAAACAAGCTAGCAACATGGGTGGCATCACTATTTTTATAACATGGAATAAAAAGTGCCATTTTGGAAAATCTGTCCACTGCAACAAAGACTGCATCATTCCCTCTCTGAGTCTTGGGCAATCCTAGAACAAAATCCATACTCACCATGTCCCAAGGCCTGTCTGGAATAGGCAAGGGAGTGTACAATCCTGCATTCTGGCTCCTTCCTTTGGCATATTGAAATATTTTGCAATTTTTCACAAAATTGTCCACTTCTACTCTCATCTTGGGCCAATAATAGAAGTGAATTAGGTGCTCATAAGTTTTATCAGTACCAAAGTGTCCGGCAAGTCCACCACTATGCTTCTCCTTGATCAAATTTTCTCTCATGGAACATTTTGGTACACATAGTTGGTTTCTCTTGAATAGTAAGTCCTCCTGTAATAAATGATCCAACCACTAGCTTCTATCTGTTAGAACAAGGTTACAACATGCTTCAAATGCTTCCTTAAAATCTGAATCTATTTTATACAGTTCTTTGAGAAAATCAAATCCTACAACTTCAAAATTAGTTTCTTGAACAAGCATGTGCCTCCTACTCAAAGCATCAGCTATTTTATTTGCTTGGCCACTTATATGTTTCAAAACAAAGTTAAAAATTTGGAGATACTCAACCCATTTGGCATGATTATAATTTAACTTGGGCTATTGTACAATGTACTGCAAAGCATGATTATTAGAGTATAATACAAATTCCTTGGACATTAAATAATGCCTCCACTTTTTCAATGCCTGAACAATTGCATAGAATTCCTTCTCATATGAGGAATACTTCCTTCTGGTGTCATTCAACTTTTCATTGAAATAAGCTACAGGCCTATCATCCTAACTCAGCACAGCTCCAATGGCTTCTCCACTGGCATCACACTTCACTTGAAATGGTTTAGTAAAATTAGGCAGAATTAAAACAGACTTTTCAGTTATCTTTTGCTTCAGAAGTTTAAAGTTTCTTTCCTCTTCAGCAGTCCATTTAAATGGTTGTTCGCTCCTTTTTATTGTCTCAATGATGGATGCATTAATCTTACTGAAGTTTCTTATAAATTTCCTATAAAAGCTGGCAAGTACATGGAAACTTCTTACCTCAAAAACATTTATGGGTGAAGGCCACTTCAAAATTGTCTTAAACTTTTTTAGGTCTATCTTCAATCCTTTTGCAGAGACAACACAGCCCAAATACACCAACTCTTCCTTCATGAATGAGAATTTCTTTAATTTTATCAGTAGTTTATCTTGGTGTAGCTTCTTCAAGACATAATTAAGATGCCTTAGATGTTCTTCTTTAGTTTTGTTGAAAACTAATATGTCATCCAGATACACTATCACAAATTTACCAATGAATTCTTTCAATAATTCATTCATAAATCTCATAAAAGTGATAGGTGCATTTGACAACCCAAAAGGCATTACGATCCATTCATATAGTCCTTCATTCATTTTAAAGGCAATTTTCCACTCATCACCCTCCTTTATTCTAATTTGATGCTATCCAATTTTTAAATCTAACTTTGAAAAATATTTGGCACCACTCAAACAATCCATTAAGTCTTAAACTCTAGGTAAAGGGAATATGTACCTAATTTTTATATTATTGATTGCTCTGGAATCAGTACACATTCTCTAGCCTCCATATTTATTCGGGCTCAATACTACTGGTATTGCACATGGACTCAAACTTTCTCTGATCAGCCCCTTGTCCACCAATTCCTATACTTGCCTCCTGATTTCCTCATTTTATGTGGGAGTCATTCTGTAGGTTGCCTTATTAAGTAGATTTGAACCTAGGATAAAATATATCTGATGGCTGGTATTTCTCATAGGGGGCAGCTCATCAGGTAAATCATCCACAACAATGTCACAATAACTGTCTAACATCTCTTGGATTTCTATTGGAAAATTAGAAATTTTTATAGAAGTAAGAACTACCTTAGGTTTGCAAACTAAAGAAAATATTACCTCTTCTTCTTCAATCTGTTGTAGATACTCCTTCCTGCTCAGCAACAAGGTCTTTGGATCAGCCACTCTGCTTGATGGTTCTCCTTCTTCCATGGGTATCAATGTATGATGTACCCCATCTTTGAAGAACTTGTAAGTGTTCTTCTTGCCATCATGCACTACTGCTCTATCAAACTGCCAAGGTCTACCCAGCAGTATGTGACACACATCCATGGGCATCACATCACACAGGACTTTGTCTTTGTAGTTTCCCATTTGCATCTCTATCTCACATTTTTCTTTTACAATCATCTGGTGCCCTTTATGTAGCCAGGACACCCTATAGGGATTTGGATGCTCCCTTGTCTTCAGCTTCAACTTCTCTATCACCTCAGTGGAAACCAGATTGTCTGTGTTGCCACTATCCATGACTAGCTGGCAGCATTTCCCCTGGAATTTGCATATGCTCCTAAACAAAGTCTCCTTTGTGCAGGCTCAGTGACCTCTTTGGCTTGTTTCAATAGGACTTTATTAACCACCAAGGATTCTCCCCTCTCTGGTAGGATTTCCTCTTCAATTGTTGCCTCTTCTCCAGACTGGGCAAAAATAGCATTTCTTGGACCAGCACCCATATTCTTTGGGCATTCATAATGCTTGTGTCCCACTTGATGACATATATTGCACCTCAATTCTCTACCTCTGCCTCTACCTCCTCTTCCTCTGTAAGAACCCCTTCTACATCTTGCATCACCCTTTGTAGATGCATTCTGAGGTGAGCTACTGTTAGCTCCATCTCTAGGTGTAGTAGGCTTTCCTTTACCACCCTGACTTCCCTTTCCACAGAGATCACCTCTCCCTTTGGCAGAATTCTTTCTCATGAGTTTATCCTCTGCTTTCAAGGCCATCCGATAGGCCTCTTCAACTGTCTTAGGAGACAAAAAACCAATTTCATCTTGGATCTCTAGCTTGAGACCATTCACATATCTGGAAATCTTCTCTGGTGTGTCCTGAAACTTCCCAGCTCTTATACTTACTCTATAGAATTCTTCTGTGTATTCTTTTACTGTCAGCAACCTCTGTCTAAGGTTTTGAATTTTCCTAAACAATGTTAGCTGATAATCACTAGGCAAGAATTTACCTTTTAGCTTAGCCAACATTATTTATGCTTGCACTCCATCCCACCAAAGTGCAGCATGTCCCTTCAGCTTTGTTACTGCAAACTTGACCTTCTTATCTTCTCTCATTTCTTCATAGTCAAAGCACTTGTTCATTTCATTAATCCAATCCAGCAACTCTTCTGGATTCAGTCCTCCTGCAAAACTTGACACTTCAATCTTGGGCTTAATTGCAGACCCCAGAACTGTTCTAAGGAGCCTCATCTCAGGAGGAATCTCAACATTTTCTCTAGCTTCTTCTATTTCAGGTTCACTGATGTCTTCAGGATCCCTGGGATGTCCTAGCTCCATGGCATCCAATCTGGCTTGGACTCTCTGCAAGGTCTCCAACACTTCTGCATTGGCAACAGGTCTGCCTCTCCTTCTGCCAGCACCTCTAACAACTCTGATAGCCATGTCAATTCTCTACAAAAACAACTCAAAAATAGCTCTGATACCACAATTGACAGCAACAAAATTGAATCTGGCCCCCAAGGATTGCTAGCCTCTAAAGTAGCTCTGTCAAAATTTTCATATGTTATCCTTTCCCATGTTAAGACTTTGGATAATTTTAAATATATTTCTGGACTTTAATCCCTCACAATATAAATCTACGATAGTCCTAAGTCCCAAACAATGGGAAATTTAATGTATTAAGCCGATGTGCCCACTTCCTTAATCAACGATACCACGAGAGAATAGATTGACCCACCTTAATACCTCCTAACCTTATAATCAAGGTTATAACACTTCTGACTTATATTAATAACCGATGATATTTATAAAGAAACACTTTAATATACTTTAGGCCCCAGGCCCACATATACAATCATCGGGGTTCAATTAAATACACACGCCCATACCTTAGCTTATCCTTCGTGTTACTTTGAGTGCGATCACCGTTCGATGTGTTAGGTCCCTTATTGTTATTAGTGTAACCCAATTATTGTTATTATTGTACCCTCGTAACCCCCATTTTGTTATTATTGTGCCCTTAAATTATTATTGTTAGGTCGGCTAGGATTACATTGTGGCCCACTAGGATTACATTATGGCCCCATGGACTCCTATATAAAGAAAGGAGGTTTTGTAAATTGTATCATCCAAGAATTGTTCATTCATGTAATGTATTGGAGGTTGCCCCCTCGAAGTGGCTTATTTCTAAGGCGTTGATATCTCTTTTCTTCTATTTTTGGAGATGGTTTCACAACATTTGGAATCAGAGCTTCGGATTCTAGGTTTTCTTTGCTCCAAACAAGTCATCATGGAAGGAATTTCCACTATAACCCCTTTTCTCTATAGTCCCTTATTGTTGTTAGTGTAACCCCCTTATTTTTATTATTGTACCCCTGTAACCCCCATATTGTTATTATTGTGCCCTTAAATTATTATTGTTAGGTCGGCTAGGATTACATTGTAGCCCACTAGGATTACATTGTGGCCCCATGGACTCCTATACATAGAAAGGAGGTTTTGTAATTTGTATCATCCAAGAATTGTTCATTCATGTAATGTATTGGAGGTTTCCCCCTTGAAGTGGATTATTTCTAAGGTGTTGATATCTCTTTTCTTCTATTTTTGGAGCTGGTTACACAACATATGGTATCAGAGCTTTGGATTCTAGGGTTTCGCTGCTCCAAACAAGTCATCGTGGAATTTTCACTATAACCCCCTTTTCACTATAGTCCCTTATTGTTATTAGTGTAACCCCCTTATTTTTATTATTGTACCCTTGTAACCCCCATTTTGTTATTATTGTGCCTTTAAATTATTATTGTTAGGTCGGCTAGGATTACATTATGGCCACATGGACTCCTATATATAGAAAGGAGGTTTTGTAAATTGTATCATCCAAGAATTGTTCATTCATGTAATGTATTGGAGGTTGCCCCCTCGAAGTGGCTTATTTCTAAGGCGTTGATATCTCATTTCTTCTATTTTTGGAGTTAGTTACACAACATTTGGTATCAGAGGTTTGGATTCTAGGGTTTCGCTGCTCCAAACAGGTCATCGTGGAATTTTCGCTATAACCCCCTTCACCAAGCTATATAGTCATATTATTATTAGTGTAACCCCCTTATTTTTATTATTGTACCCTTGTAACCCCCATTTTGTTATTATTGTGCCCTTAAATTATTATTGTTAGGTTGGCTAGGATTACATTGTGGCCCACTAAGATTACATTATGGCCCCATGGACTCCTATATATAGAAAGGAGGTTTTGTAAATTGTATCATCTAATAATTGTTCATTTATGTAATGTATTGGAGGTTGTCCCCTCGAAGTGGCTTATTTATAAGGCGATGATATCTATACACTATTCTTTATAGTGGTTACACAACATTTTGTATCAAAGCTTTGGATTCTGAGGTTTCTTGCTCCAAACAAGTCATCGGTGATGGAATTTTGCTATAACTTTTTTTTTATGAAGTTTCGAGGAAGATGAAATTTTTAGGGTGCAAATAAATTTGAAGAACATTTTAGGACAAGTTTAAAGTTTAGTTCGCAATATTTTGGAGATATGATCTGTGGAAGTTAGGTCTTTTTTCAGGCTCCTAAACAGGTCATCGTGGAATTTTTGCTATAAATTTTTTTCTTCGAAGGTTCAGAATCTGAAATTCATATGGTACGAAGCTGAAATCGTGAGGAAATTTTTCAAAAAATTTCAGAGCTTGGTTCGCAACATTTTTGGAGATATGATCTGTGGAAGGTAGTGCTTTTTCAGGCTCCTGAATTTCATCTCAAAGAGGTGATCGTGGGCAAATATTCATAACTCTCTCTCTGAGCATCGGACTGGAGAGCCGTCAAAAGTGGTCATAAGTACACAAATTGTATTTTCTTGGCTATCAATTTCATAGCTGAAGGACAAAACAGTAACACGTGGAAATTCATACAACTTTTCTCTACTGAACCAGTCCATGATTAGGTCATTGTGGGAGATTGGACACAACTGTTTCTTGGAGAATCCAAATCAGGTCAAACATATGGCATTCGAAATATAATTCAAAGGGCTACGTCAGTACCAAAATTCAAATATTGAAGTGCTACAATCACAGAGATAATCCAATTCAATATCGAGCTCCTAAAAAACAAGAAAAAGGTGTGTATTGTTTTTCCGAATTGCATAATTCTTGTTTGAAGAATCAATTTGAATTGATTTCAAGGGCATATTGTAGAATAGATATCAATATTGGATTCTAAAATGGCGCCTAAAAAGAATTCAACACCCATTAAGCCTTTAGAAGGCTCTACCATGACTCATGAAGATGAATAATTGCAACATGATCTATCAAAATTACAAGAGCAAGTGCAACAAATTTCACTCTCGCAAAAAGCAACAAAAAATGAAATGGAAGTTTTGAAGAAAGGCGTGGAAGTGAAGGTGGACGGTTTGAAGAAAGGCATGGAAGCTAAGATGGATGGCATGGAAGCTAGCATGGAATCTAAAATGGATGACATGAAAGACAACATGGAAAACATGAAGAATGATCTAAAAAGAAAGAAGACATAGAAAGGTTTGAAAAAGTTGATACAAGAAATGCTTCCTAATGGTGAAAAGATAATAGAGGAAACTCATGATGAGAACAAAATAAATGTTAATCGTGATTTCATAAACTCTAATGTTGGAAGGAAGAACCACCATATTCCAAAAATGGATATGAGGAAATTTGATGGAAAGGATCCTGTAACATGGATACTACAAATGGAGCAATATTTTGATCTCAATAATGTGCAAAACACACAAAATGTACACATTGCAACTTTACATTTAGAACAAAATACATTTGTATGGTATTGATGGCTTTGCTCCCGTAAAAAAATTGTGACTTGGTCAATTTTTACAGAGGAAATGATAGCACATTATGCGGATACAAAAAACAACACCTTCCTTAGCCAATTGATAAATCTCAAACAAAAGGGTTTAGTGAGACGCCACATTGAGGACTTCCAAAAATTGAATATAAGTGCTTGATATTCGAGAGGAACACGAGATCGACTCTTCACCGGAACTTTAAAGGATAACATCCAACATGAAGTTCGAACGTTTTGGGTTTGAGATTCATTGTAGAAGGCATTCGGGTTAGCGAGAAAAACTAAAATGTAAAATTATGGCAACGAGGAAGCCAACCACTCACTTCTATAAATAGGGAAGTGTTGCTACTCCTAGATTTCCACAACCTACAAGGTTGACACCACAAAAATTGGAAGAAAAAAGAGAAAAAGGGCTTTGCTATAGTTGTGATAGAAAATACACTAAAGGTCATAAGTGTGCTGAGAAGAAATTATTTTACATAGATTGTGAAGAGGAAGAAGAAAATGAACAAGAAGAGGATATACCACAGCAACCAGCCCTAGAAGTGGAAGAAATGAATCCGACCATATCGTGTAATGCACTGGCAGGAATTACCACTCCTCAAAATCTCAATATAGAAGGACATATCAAGAAGAAAAAGGTAATAGTGTTGATTGATTCAGGTAGCACCCATAATTTTATTCATTGTAAGGTAGCCAAGGAATTAAATTGTTTCCCATACCCAACACCAGAATTTCAAGTGATGGTTGCAAATGGAGAAACTGTTTGGTCAATTTAGTGTGTCCTAAATTGCTACATTAATTTATCAATCCGGGATTCGTAAGCTGATGAAGTGCGGCGCACTATATGTGCAAGATAACTTATTTCTTAACTTTTTGTCGTTTTTGGTTTTCTAATGTGAGATGGACATTCTAAAATAAAAACAAGTATGGTTATGATTGTTCAAAGAAATGATATCCTCTATAATGATTTACCAACTTGAAACTTAAAAAGGAATTTGAAACATACAATGACAAAACTTGAAAGGAAATGAAAATGTGCTGCTGAAATGAAAATGTGCTGCTAGTCTAATAAATCAAACAGTGAACTATTGAGCATGAAAACCAAACTATCCTTGCTACTGTCTAAACACAAAAGAAACTATGCTGAAAGAAATCCAAAAATTGCAACAAAGTAAATCTAAATCAAATTACATCAACTTATCTTCTGATCCCTCATCATTAGTCCAGCTATGATTTTCGGAGGTAACCATAAACAACTTGAGTAACCTAATATCTAACTTGTAGAAAGTAAACTAATATCAAACTACACATTCATAATTCAATCCCTCACCATCAGTCCAGCTGTGGCTTTCGGAGGTAACTGAATATGTCATGAGCAATTTAATATTTCTAACTTACAGAAAGTAAACTAATATCAAACTACACATTCATAATTCAATCCCTCACCATCAGTCCAGCTATGGCTTTCGGAGGTAACTGAAAATGACATGAACAATTTTATATATCTAAATCTAACTACTGAAACAAATGTGCAAGACTGAAATAAACAAAGCAGTACTGAAATTAAACAGAAACTAAGAAAAGTAAATTAGCAGCAGAACAATATTAATTCCATGTCATTAGTCAAAAAGTTATGCAAATGCCCGGGCTGCCTATTTATAACTTGAAACAAGAACACTGATAAGTTAACAATAACATAAAACATGAAAGACAGAAGTAAAATGTAAAGCATGAAAGATTATAAACAGAAATGAAGCATATATACCATGAAAGATGCAAAAGCTAATGGAGACTAATAAAAACTAACTCTTATGCGTATGCAAACGCGTGATTTATACTAAAGGTGATATAACTAATTTCCTAAATTTTATGCTGATGGAGAACATGTAAACCATTACGTCCAGAGATCTAGGATCATGGCCGCATTGAGGAGTAAATCTATGAAGAGTGGATGTTTGGTTCGTCGAGACATGTACATGTTGATTTGTTCTCATACTTAAAACGGCCATATAAATTTCACGTGATGAGAAATAAGAACCGCCTATCACCGTGGAACTTACGTGTTGACTTCATTTGGCTACCTGGACCGTTAAACCCTCCTAGATGAATTTTCCCGAGCCAATAGGACACGATCCATGTCCACATCATTCCTGACTTGCCCATGTGGCTCGTTTTACCTGAAGACACCTGTAACATAGAGTTTCACAAAATGGCTGCGGAAAGTTGCAGCAGCTGCGGAAAGTGGCAAGGTTCCGCAGCTAAATGAGTAAAATATAAATCAAACAACAGACACAAAAATATAGTTAAAAACCATTTTAGATGCTCTTTTGCAATTAATATACAATGATATTGACAACTTGGGAGGTTCAGGTGAATGAAAAAGGTATAGAAAGGTGTATGGAAAAGAAGCAGATTTGAGACTCAACATACCCCCACTGTGAAGGTGTTGCATGTCCTCATGCAACCAAAATTTTGATAATCCTTCTTCGGTTCATATGCCTTGACACTTCAGCCAGTACATCCAATCCTCTCCTCTTCTTCCTTGGTGCTGCTAACATCCTAGGTTTCTTCATTAGGCATCTAAATTTGATATTAACCAGTGCTCTGCTTAACTTCTGGCATTTCCTTTTCAATTTCTTGTTCTTCTTCTACCATATTCCCAGATGTAGCATGGTATTATCATGAATGATTTTGTCTAATTTGCCTTGTTCCTTCAATGCCTCATTTTCATTTTTAATGTGTCTATTCAAAAGCTCTAGCTCAAAGATTTCCTATTTTAGTGATTAGACTAGATCATCCTGTACTGTATGAGGCTGAATGGACGAAGTACTGGGACCTGTAGCTGCTTTTTCCAAAGATTCTATATAATCATATACTTCCTGCTGCTTGGGGTCTATATCAGGTGTCATTTTTATTGGGCTGTCCCCAAAATGCCGTGAAGGAGAGTTATCTTTAAAATCTGGCTGAGAAGGGCTCACATCAACATCTTGCTGAGAATGGGATGGACTATGTTCAATGTCTGACTGAGAATGAAATGAACCAGGTTCACTAACTGATTGAGAGTGAGATGGACTATGGTCAGCTGGGGATTTTTCAGATGTTTCTTCTCCCAAATCAATGAAATGGGGTCCTTTCATTTGCATTTTCCTCAATTTCCCCTTAAGTCTGGAACTTCTTCTCACACGCTGTGGACCACTGTCCTTTTTCTTTTGTTTTCCTTTCTCTTTCTTCTTGGCTATAGATAAATTTTCGTGAAGATGAACCAATCTTTCAGATAACACTTGATGATCTTCTTCTTCAGAAGAAGGGGTTTGATGTATAGCCTCAATAATTTTTCTCTCTTTTGGTGTTATTGGCTTCTTACCCTTGGTTTATTTCTTCTTCCTTTTTGACAGTCTCTCTTCCCTATCAGTTCTTTCAATTGTAGTAGTAGGAGTATTTTTAATTTCATCATTTGTTCTCTTTCTCCTACTCCTTCTTGATGTGTTACCTTCAGGAATTTCTTGAGTAGGAGTACTTTGAGTTTCATCATTTATTCTTTTTTCTCCTACTCCTTCTTGATGTGCTACCTTCTTCACTTCGAGGTTCTCGAAAGAAATTTTAATAAAAATTGTTCCATGTGTCTTTTCTTTTCTTCCTTTAACTCTTTTTCAATCAAATACAAGACCTTTGTGACATAGATGTGGGGTGTTACATCTCCTAAACAAGCCAATGTCACGTACATTTTTTCTTCAAACTATTTAATAGAAAATATGGGAGACCGAGGAGGTCGATTATTCAGAAATTTAACGTTAATCCTATGTACATATACATGGACCCAAAACGGCCTTCACAGGTAATGAATTTTTGAACAACTAGCAGCAAAGTAGCCCATTCCTCTTTCAATGCATGAACAGGAATTCCTCTTTTAAAAATAGTTATGTCCATACCTTGGTTTTGTAAGATTATTCTCCAGGCTTCATCACTAATGCTTTTATTCTTAAACCATCGTTCACCCTCTTGAGGAAGTTTCTGTGCTTCGTTACTGATGCCTGCTTCATCGAAATTTAAGGTTCCCACCGCCTTCTGTGCCATTGAACGACCTTGCAAATGCTTTTGTCACTTCTTTATGATAGCCTCTGAATTTTTGGATAAACCGCAGCCACTTTGCTTTCTTCAATATATCCCTTACTTGCGGATACCCTCCCATGAACTTAAGTCCTTCTGGTTCTGCTCTTAGCAATTTACCCATTCTTCTTTCTGCTCTTCAAAAATTTGCCCGCGTGAGGGTTCAATGGAAGTAGAACGGCTGAATGCATGGAAATGAGCACAATGACTGTAGGTAGATATCAGAGAGTGGGTATACAGGCTGTAGCGTAACAAAGAACGAAATAGAATGAAATGGAACAGAGAGGGGTTTCGTGAGCACGGCAGAGATACGGTTGTGAGATTGACAGAACAATAGGAGGAGTATAACACATCCGGCAGTGTTTTGAAATTTGGTGGCTGCAAAATAAATGTGAGCACGTTTAAACAACGGCTATGGATTTATGCGGCTGTAAGAGGCCGTAGTCAAATCAACTACGTCTCATTGTCACCGGTGGAATATCGGAGTATGAGTGAAGATCGGGGGTTTAATTATGGGACCTTTTGAGAATGAATGCGAGAAGATCATATGGAGATCGTGAAAGGGTTACGGAGTTTGTCAATATAATCATTGCACATAATGGATGGAGCTTATGGTTTAGAACTATATAAAAATGTGTTTTCAATGCTATTTGAAATGAATTTTACTCATACCTTGGAATCTTTGCCTTTTCCTTGGTCTTC
Source organism: Pinus albicaulis (assembly GCA_034641835.2). Classification (NCBI taxonomy): domain Eukaryota; kingdom Viridiplantae; phylum Streptophyta; class Pinopsida; order Pinales; family Pinaceae; genus Pinus; species Pinus albicaulis. The sequence goes on from CM076571.1 coordinate 546,808,596, forward strand.
AATTAGTTGCTCTTCATTGGTATCTTGAATGCCCCATGTCTTCATAATTGGTCGTCTCACCTGCATTTAATTTCATGATTATGGAAATAACATCTGGCTGTACATTCTTTTCAAAACAGAGTGGTAGTTGTGGAATCTGCTTCTGGCTGCGGAAACTGGTGTCAGCTGCAGAAACAGATGTCAGCTGTGGAAACTGACACAACTATTATTTGGATGAATGAACATGAACGGATGACAAATGACTAGATGGAAATGGTCATGAAAAAGAATTTTATTGATGAAATGGAATGAAACAGATAAAATGAAGTGAAATGGAGTGAAATGAAGTGAAATGAAATGGAATGGAATGGAGTGGGTGGTCACAAAACCTGTGAAATGAAAGAGAGATTCTTTTTTTTTTTTTTTGGAAAATATAGAGTGTCAGGTGTTCCTGATTTTCACCCTATATTTTCTGTATAAAACTGTCAATCAGTGATTGGTTTTCAGGCTTATACAATTTTTATTTTATTTTTTATTTTTATTTTTCTATTTCTATTTATTTATTTTTTCAATTGAAAGAACAAAAGCTAGGCTGGTGGAGAAGAAGAATTCTTCTGTACCAGCCTGATTGCAGAATTTTCTTGAAACATTTTGACAAATTCCTCCTTTGAGAGTGGCTTATGATAAACTTTCAATCTGTGGCCATTCACAATAAGAGGAGTTTGAAACTCATCAATGGTCTTGATTCTTACCGCTCCATTGCTAAAGATCTTGTCAATCTCATATGGCCCAAGCCAATGAGTCTGAAATTTTCCTTGAAAATCTTTAAACTTGGAATCAAATAACAATGCCCAATTTCCTTCTTGAAACTTCTTTTCTTTGATGTACTTGTCATGCCATTTAGCTCTTTGATATTGAACTAGATCAGTTCTTAGAATTGCCTCTTGTCTGATCTCATCTAGCTCATTTAATTGCTCCATTCTATGCTTTTGGGCTTCTGATAAGTCCATCCCCAACTGAACTGCTATCTTGAAGGTCTTGACTTGGAACTCAATGGGGAGCAAGACTTCTTTCCCATAAAAAAGTTCATAGGGAGAA